>JBBBVU010000009.1:9493749-9513483 GCA_037177055.1 Atherinosoma microstoma
TTGGACAGTGGGAGGAAGCCGGAGTACCCGGTGAGAACCCACGCATACACGGGGAGAACATGCAAACTCCACACAGAGAGACCAGTGTTTCAAACCCCTACCCAGCCTGAACCAGCAACCCCCTCTGGCTCAAACTCTGCCGGGGGATTGAACAAGCGACCTTCTTGCTGTGAGGCTGCGGTGCTAACCACCACACCACCGTGCAGCCCTGTGCCACTGTTGTAATAACATAAAATGAATCCTAATGAATGCAGGAAGTAATGCAGAGAAATCTTGTCTAATTGTAAGTCTCGTGTCTCCCCCCCCAGAGAATCCGCTCAAAGTTAGCACACATCTTAAATGCGTACGTACCAAAGACATTTGCTCACACAGCTGAAGTGGACGTGGTTATCAACGGCATTATTTTAGTTCGTACAAGATTAAGATACATGGGTTTTGTATCAAAGTATAAAAGTTCTGCTTTTCCTGTGGTTAATTTTAGAAAACTATCACTATGCAGAGGAGTGTTGCTATTTTCTTTCATCTATTGTGACTTTGTAGTTGGGTGAAAAATGATTAGAGAAAAACAAGGGACATTTAATTGCTCGAGTCATAGTTTGCTTTGGCATTCACATTTTGATTTAGCGTAATCTGTATCAATTTAAAAGAAAAATCATTAATCAAAAAGAAAATTAAACCAACGGAAGTGAACCTTTCTAAAGGGTGGAGTTCTACTGATAGACACACCGAACAAGCACCTGAAATCTCAGTGAGTGTTTTTGTATGAACAGGAAATGTGGCATAGGCCAAGAATAATACAACTGAACAGAGGTTCTTTCAATACTTGGACAACTGACAGATGATGTGCTTCCCACTCATTTTTAAATCTGCCAGAGATTTACTTTTCAAAGCTCCTTGGATTTTTGGGTGACATTTTTTACGAGGAACACCTGTCTCTCATAGACAGTCACGTTACATTCAAAGGTTTGGTAACTGAAAACCAC
The DNA here is from genome assembly GCA_037177055.1 of Atherinosoma microstoma. Lineage (NCBI taxonomy): Eukaryota > Metazoa > Chordata > Actinopteri > Atheriniformes > Atherinidae > Atherinosoma > Atherinosoma microstoma. The sequence continues at coordinate 9,494,733 of JBBBVU010000009.1, forward strand.
CCTGGAGCGCTTAACCTCAATCTTTCAACAGTTCAAAGTTTCTCCAGAATTTTACACACTCCAAAAGGCATCTGATTTAGGTGGCATGGGAATAAATCATTGTAACGGTGGGGTTTAAACTTACTGCAGGAGTTGTGTCTTATACCTGCAGTTTCTTTTCTAACTCATTAAAGGAGTAGTGTGTAGGAGTTGGTGATATGTAGTGGTGAAGCTGCAGATTGCTGTGAGATGTGTGCTTGGGAGTTTTCCTAAATGTTGCAAACACATATTAACCTTAGCAATCTGAGGGCTCCAGATACCTGGATGTTCAACTTAGCAACAGAATTAACTAGAAATGTAGCCCTTAATTTGTGAACAGAAAAAAACCCATAGTATATGAATAATACAAAGAATACTGATTTTATGTATAATAAATGTTCTTAGTTCATAATAAAAAAGTTATACAAGTTTGTTTCTATGATTCATGTATATTTCTGCTACTGAAGCATATTTATTGGATCATCAATAAAGAAAGAGGTTATATTTGTTTAATTAGTGTTCCTCCCCTTCTGTACAGAAGTACAGTAAATTGTTTAAGCTTCCACACATCGCCATTACTTTGACTACCTCTGGGCTGTGAAACACATCATCTGTGTGAAACTTCTATGGTAATGCATTCTTCAGATTACTCCACATTAATGAAAACATCATTTTGAATACACCATAGCATTTTTCTCAATACACCTACTTAAATAGAAATTATTATTGTTTTCGATCTATTGAGGCTATTAGTTACCAAATTCAGGCCTAAGATTTGAAAAAGTAGTAGTGCTAGTTGTAAAGTTGTTTTTTTCCCACTAGACATAACTATCATTAGTCATTTAAGCATTTGTTCAATACGATGTCAACAGAGTAAAATATTTTGAATTATAAAAAGAAAGAATAACAATCAGTATAAAAATGCAGAAGCTTGGTGGATCCCCATGAACAAACTGACCATGCCTCATCTGCCAACTCCTCAGCAATGAGTATTTCTTAGTCTAGTATTTATTTATTTTTTTCCCTTAGTCCAGTTTAACACACCGTCACATCTGCACATTAGTCACCATGTGTTGTAAAAGTAAACATTTAGATTTTCTGATTGATTACTGGAGTTTCATCATGTTCACCAAAAAACAAAGGTGGACAAAGAAACCTGATCATCAGCTTCAAGCCTTCTTGGGTAATTTTAAGTAAAGAGTGTGCTTAAAGAAATTTTTATCAGTGAGAGAAGGAAAAAATGTTTTTTTTTAACTCATCTGGAGGTCTATTCCAGGCTTATTAAAACAGTGGAAACCCCTGTACTGTTTTGTTTAGTTCGTGTGTGTGTGTGTGTGTGTGTAACTGAGCCTTGACCTTCTTTAAGAGAATTTCCAAGATCAGTTTTAATTTCTTCTTAAAAAATCTGGATTTGGAAATAGATGCACAGTCAACATATAGACATCCTCGATCCCGTTGTCAGATTATGAGGTAAAATTTATGTAAAATGAATGTATCAATACATATAGCACCATAAAGACCAACCAAAAAAAAGAAAAAAGAAGTTATTACTTACAATACTTTGTAGAAATAACACACACATCAACATTGGCCAAGCCTTTTCTTATCTGCATATCATTCTCTCGAGTCTTGGCTTTCATGAGATAAAATACAAGCATTTAAACAAACACACAGGAGGAACTATTTACATATTTACACTTTTTACTCCAGGAATCTTTTTTTGCTATTTACACTTACTTATGCCACTATTTGCCTACTATCCACACAAAACCAACTCTAAGTCGGCTCATTTTTGGCACCACTGTGCGTCAAAAACATCTTTTTGGTTTTTATTACAGCCATAGAGGACCATTATTTTGTTCTTTTCAAACAGACATCTAATTTTCTGCTCACTTGTCGCTCTTTGGTTGCCCCGGACATTACCATCAATTTAAGCTATCTGATTGGTGAAAAGTGGATTAATCATAATTTCCAGGTCAAAACAGAAGTCTCTTAGCAACATAGTTGTGATAGCTTTAGATTTAGATAGATTTTATGATGAAAATGTGATAAAATAATGTTTTCATGGATCACTCATTGTGGATTTACTATATGGAGTCTCAGAATAAATACTACATCTTGCAGCTGGACTGTAAACCTCCTGGATGGGATATAAGTGCCTGGAAAACTTCCATAGACCACCTAAAGGGGTGAGCCATCAATCACAATTCATCCCACACAGTAACTATACCGTTCCCAGAAAGTGTTGAGAATATAAGCGATAGCGTTCGGGGGCACCAGGGAGTTTTAAAAGTTAAGGAAATTGTCTCAGAAAATCTCTTTTGAGCTTTACTGTAGTGTTGCATGGGATCTAAATGGTACCAAAACAAGACTGTGCCACACCAGTTATAAGTTGCATAAATCCTTAAGACATCTATGAAGCTTTTTGAATCAGTCTTAAGAGTTTATGTAATTTTAAATCATAGATGGAGCCATCAGTCAATACTTGCCTGCTCAGTGTGCGCATTCAAGCTTGAGCAGGAAAGAAATCTTTTGTGACAGTTGCAAAACTGACGTCTCTCATCAGGGCTGCTAATTCCATTACTGGCAGTTTCTGTACCGCATAACACTTTACCAAGTCAGGTCAAACTTTTGAATATTGTCATCTTTAACAGTATACCTCAATGTGACATTAATAATACAAATAGTGTTCAACTAAATATGATGGGATGATGTAGATGACTCTACCACACAATCAACAATCATGGTAATTAAATCAAAACGAAATGAATGATATTTCAGATCTCACCATTTAGCTGGTGTAAGCAGATGTTGGCTGAAATCCCAGTATTTGCTTGTGCTCTGCTAGAAATCAAGATACAGCTGAGATTCTGTGGGGAACATTTTCTCAACATCCTTTTCCGTTTCAAACAACACCTTCATAAGGAAAAGCTGACAATGATCGTCATTCAGCTGAATTGATGCTGCAGCGCTGACTTCCTGCGTATAAGCACACACTGATGCAATGCTGAGCCGCACCTGTGTTATTTATGTAAATTACTAAACGGAACAGCAGTGATCTAATATGCACATCTTTTTCCTACTGATAAGACACAACAGTTGTTTGGGCTGAAGATTACTACCATACTAGTATACAATAATGAGCTATGAAAAAAAAACATGTTACATAATATAGCTCTGCTCTGATTACAATAATGTAAAGGGATAGACAGCATCGCTAGATTGCATTTTACAGTACAATCAAGGCTTGGCTGTGTGCATTAATAGCTTAAATCTGTACACAACTAGCCACGCACTGGAAATAATTCCATTTTGGCCTAAGAAAAAAACAACCAGTCACCATCTTTCTATCAACTAGAGCTGAGTATGCCTTAGCTGCATTATTTTTCTCCGCAGGTTATGGAACACATGAATAACAATCCTCCAACAGGCTTTGTGGTTATCTTCTCTCCCTGTTCTCATGGTTACAGAAATGTAATAGCCAAAGCACGGCAGTGGGGGAAAGTTGGGATTAGAGCACAGATCTGGATAAGCTGTTATTGGGTAAAAACCAAGAAAAGCAACCTTCTTCCAAACACAGCAGTCTGGCCTGCCTTCTTGCTGTTTAGGCTCAGTAAGACATGCAATGACTCAGCAGTCACTGGCTGCTGGAAGTGTCCTCGAGGAGACAGGAACCACAGGCAGTATGGGAGGGATAGAGACACATAGGTGTACATACTGCATGAATGCCCATATACATGCCCATGCACTGTTTGTACTGAATGTACATATAAAAGCAAGCATTGGAGCTGGACATAATTACTTTTTGTTCAGTTATCATTTACGCTAGACCTTAAGTATGTTGCAATGTTTATCGGGGTAAAGGCTAATATCATCATCAAATCACTACTGGAATGAGTCTTTGTAAAGAACATAATAATAATCAAGGGCTTTTGTTCACATAACAGAAGTGATGGCTTGGAATCAAAGCATCAAGAAAATTGTTCAAAAATTGTCGCTTATTTGCATGCATTAAAACCGGGGTCAAGTAAGTCAGATGTGAAGGGGGGGGGGCTGCCCGGCGGCTTGAATACATTAAAGCTGAGTAAATGGTTTGTTGATTTAAATAGATTAAAGCACACACAAGCAGGCCTGCTCGATGGATTTTAATTAACTTGCCATATATAAATTGTATGTTATCTGGCATTACCGAATAAAATGCTGAATACAAGTGCTCTTTCTGCTTGGATGGGTGGAATAAAAGGCTACTTAGAATCTCAATTGGGTCTCACAGATGCATGATGCTGCAACTACCAGTACTCTTAATACATTCCAGCATACCAACCTCTACACAGCCATCCAAGGAGATTCTCTTCATGTACAATAAAGTCAAATTTGAGTCCCTAGGCATCTCAGATGATCAAGCAGAAGGATGCTACGAACTCCCTTTGAGTCCTCGACCAAATGGATTCCACATTCAAGAGCCATTTCTGTCAGTTATAATAAGAAGCTAATACATAACGTGACACACTTTGAATTGCAAAACTATTCAAGAGGTTCTCTGCAAGAATGTGCAGGCAAAATACAGTTTTTGCCACGAGGTCCTTAATTAATTTTTCTATCTTTGAAGCACCATGGGAACAATATCATAAATCTTCCATGTAATATGCATGATTTAGATGAGTGTTTATTGTTTAATTGTGTGAAATAGATCTAATTTTATACTATCACGTTAAAACCTCATTGAAAACTAAATTACAATTTATCTTCAGCAGATCTGATATTGTGCTCGTAGATTTCTTTCTTTATTTTAGGTTAAGTGACCATCTGAGTACACACAAAAGATCCTTCATGCTTTAAGGGTTACACAGAAAACCCAAGCCTCAAACGTACATATGGTTTCCAAACTGGAACATGCCAGACCCTTTTCTGTCAAAGTCTAGTAATGTGTAGTGATTCACACAGAGCAACACAAAGGAAATAAAAGAAAGAACAAGAACAATCTTATCCAGAAGTAATGTGAATTGGAAAGAATGTTTTGTGTGCAAAACTGATCATCCTCGTTTCTTAAAGAAGTAATGCGCTAACAATTTAAGATGGAAAAACCCTAATAGAATTTAACAGAGAATTTGCAGCTCAGAATATAGAATGGAATATGTTTACAGCTGAGAATTGTCAGAAATAGAGCAAATTCAATCAGTATGGTTAGGCTTTCAATCTACCCTGTATATTTTTGTTGCTATGAAAACCAAACAAGTCTTTTTGACATTAGTGTAAATGAACAGGCTTAATAAATAAAAACACATTTATTCTGTTTTAATGCCTGAATCACACCTTAATGGGAAAATATGCTTTATAAGGACAAACAGAGAGAAGTAAAAGAGAGGAGTGTCCTACCGTTTTCTGTGTTCTCATGTTCAGTGTCAGTTAGAGTTAGATTAGAGTTGGCCCTGCTGGAGAGGCACGAGCTGCGGCCTGACTTGGTGTTGGTGCGGCCCCATAATCTGACCGCATGCTCTGGTGACATGATGCCGTCTGTCTCCGTGTCTGCATCGGAGCCCACACTGACTGAGTAGTCGCGGTGTGGCAGCCCAATGTCAGTCCTGTACGTGGCTACGTGTGATGGGAGGGCTTCTCCAAAGCCAAGGTCTCGAAGGGAAAATTCTGCTCCTACAGCAAGTAAATAAATACAGAACTCTGGTAATTAAAACTACAACTAATTGCATTGCTTAACCTAATGAACTGCACTCATTACAGAGAAAAATGGCAGCAATATCCTGGCTTTGAGAAGTGTTGATGTCATTTATGAGTTACAGTTTTAGTCATTTACAGAGTTAAATGAAGAGGCAAGTGCATTCAGTATTACTACATTTAGTATTTCAAGTCTTTATCAATAAATTCATCTTCATAAACTCCTCTTTAGGTCTCCTTGTCTGATCTTAATTGTACTTTTGTCATGGAATTGTTTGCACAGTTTTTGTCTTTCAATATATTTATAATAGAAACAAACCTTTAAACATATTTTCAAACATTTAAAGGCGCATGGTTGCTTCTTTTCATTTTTATAGAAAATAAAACACTATATTACTAATAATGAAGGCAAAGTGTGCATGTCTCCCATGCAACTGATAGCACAGTCATGAGCTCAAACCTGGCAGCCTATGCTGATAATCAGTGACCTTTACTCTGACTCCTCATTAAAAACAATCATGCATCTACTAAACAAGGCTGTGATGTGCTGGTAACTAATAAAAGTAGCAGAGTATGTCTTAAATTGGTCTGACCTTGCCTGCTGAATTCATCCACTTCATGGTGAACCATTTCCTTGACACGGCTTCCATAACCCATCCTTGAATCGTGGTCAAAGGCTTTGAGGGTTTCGCTGGAGCTGTAGGACTTAGTGTTGGGTTTGCCATCTTCGCTGTCTGCTGAGGAGCTGGTATAACGCCGCTCTGTGTCCTGCCGGGCAGTGAGTGAGCGGTAGGGTCTGCGTTCCTTCACTTCCATGGCTGCCTCCACACTACTTTCAGAATCAAATGTGGGTTACTATTCCTGTTCAGTTTGAGTGATTCTGTAGAAACAGAAAGACAAAAGAAACAAAACAAAAACAAGAATAATTACTCAAGGATACTTATGAAGGAAAGATGCAGTTTTTCATTTGAGATTCAAAAATGTAGGAAATGCAGATTAATACTTCACCGGAACAACAAGCTTCTATTTCAGGAGGAAATATTCTAGGTCATGTTAAGAAACATATTATTGAGCCAAACAAAAAAATCTGTTTCACTCTATCTCCCCCCCCCCCCACACACACACACACACACACACACTCAGCCCAACAACACACATACACACACACTTAACCAAGCCACTGCAGAAACACATAAAATGCAAATGCATGCTTCCTTCCAGTGTATGCATGGCTCAGCACACACAAGGAATCACCAGGATTAGATCTAATAAAATATGGCACAACAAATCTTGCACCTATAAAGTTTACGGCACCAGTCTCCCACAAATATTCTATTTTATGTGCCCTACAGAAAAGTCGGGTGTCCGGCCTGTGTAAAAGTGGCAGGTGTCCTTCCATGAATTGTGTTGTTTATAAGTTACAAATCATCACTCGCTGAAAAGTGAGGTGCCAAACACATCTAGGGCTACTCTGAACCAGCAGTGGTGATTAAAATCTGCATCGTAAAACCACAACTGCCAAACAGCACGCTGAGGATAAGATCAATAGGGAGAGGGACTTTTAGTATTCAGCTATGCACCACATTTTCTTATTTGCCTTCAAGGACAAAATATTGAAGAGAATAAAGAAAAAAATAGATTTTGCTGTGTCAGTTAAACACGGGGGAAATCAATAGGCAATTGTACAGTAGGTAACTGATGATGCCTTGCTAGCAGCTCATTTAAAGTGACCATGTGTTTTAAGACATTGAGTTGGATTAACAAATGTCAATGTGCAAGTAAACTGTCTTAAAGGTCTAGTCACTGTTTACTTTAAAGCTCAACGACTCAGCAGCAAATGAGATCAAAGCCACTCAAAATATCTCCCGGCTTCTTTCAAATGCAGTGCTTTAAAAAAAAAATCCATAATTATGTATCACAGGCTTAAAACCTCCCCATACACGCCACAGGATTCTGCTTCTATACTACTTGCCCCCGATGAGCAAAATAGGAAGCAACTCACTGGATAAAAGAAAGCAGCTCTTTGAAAAAGAGATAAAAACTAATCCACGTAAGTCTGAGAGTTTTTGCAGACAATATGCTATGTTGTTCAGACAAGGATTTTTCCACAAGATAAGCTCTTTATGAATACTGTATGAGATTTGTGCCGGACAGAACCGTAAACAATAATCTTTAGTGAACTATATTTGCCCCCACCCTGGAAAAAAAAAAGAAAAGAAAAGAAAAAAAAGGCTTTATTTGAGACATCATTGTTGGGTTTGGGGGTCTCTTTTTGTATGTATTGACAGCTGAAAAGATCCTGGTGATTAATGACTTGAGGCCACATGAGGTGGAGGGGGAGGAGGGCGAATGCTCCCACTCTGCAGCCACAAGAGCACTTCAGCTGCTCCCAAGATTTTCAAATGCAGCTTGTATGAGTTGCTAATTTTTACCTTTAATTCAAGATCCTTGATGCTATGCAAATGTGAGAGCATGCAAACAAGCAGCTTTGCAAAGTTTCAAGAATGTTCTGTAAAGTGCATTGTTTTTTGTTTCTAAAGAGACCAGGCTCGGTACTTTGGCCATCTCTCTTCAGCAGATCTTCCTCTTCATTATTAATCAGCTCGTAGGCAATGAGATGTACTTTTGAGACCATGGGAAACCCTGCAAAGTTTTTCAAAACAGCAGCATACCATGCACAATGACAGATGATGCAAATGTTATTCTGTCCTGGACTCATATGCATGTTTTCGTATTATACTATAAAATGTAATGTCAGTGTTGTTGTACTTATTTAATGTACTGGTATGTCAAGATGATAAAAAAAACCAACATTAAAAAATACAGAGATACTACTTAATATGGTGTTTCCATTTCCAGATAAGAACTGGGAGACTGGGAGAAGTGCTTGCAAGTAATCAAAGAGAAGGTTAATAATGGAACACTTACAAAGACTTAGTTATTTACAAAGACCAGTGAAAAATAACCGTCATGGACTGAAATCTATGAAGCAAAGATAAGAATCATGCTTTATTTCAAACACAAAGTTCTCCTAAAGCCTGAGCCGCAGAGCTTGAGTGGTGCCAAAAAGGAAACTAACTGCTTATCTTTGAAATGATCCAAAAATCAATTGAGGTCTCTCTGGATAGACAAAAGAAATGATGGATGGTCTGTTTTCCTCTTTAAAGCAATTGCAGACTCCACCTTGTGTAATTTCATTATATACAACAGGATTGATTCAAGTTTGTCTGTAGGTGTAAAGCAAATGTATAGCAGCTGTGAGCCCTGCTGTAATGTGCTTCTTCAAAGAAAGTGTTGCAAGGACATTGAACAATGGAAGTCATCAGATACAGTGGTGCATAAAATCATTGATGAAATGCATATGTGGAGGAAGTGACTGCAGACTCAAACGTTCTGAATAACGGGTCACCCGAGGCATTTCTGACCCATTCTAAACTTAAAGGCTTCTACAGTCAGTGTATCCAAGATCACAATCAGCCATTACACACAGTGAATAGCTCATCCCAAATAAAAGCAGGGCTATTTCAACTACATTACAAGACGGTTTAAATCAATAGTTTGAAACTACGGAGAGGTGAAAGTAAGGTGCATTGAGAACAGCAAACATTCAAGTTGCTACAAAGTTTTGCTGGTACATTACCTATCTAGTATTGATGGTTCCCTTTACATCTCATGTTAAGATTCAAGACCTACAATAAAATTAAAAATGAATACAAGAAAATTCCTGCTATAATACACTAAACAGAGGACAGATCTGCAGCAGTAAAAACATTAAAAGTTACTTTTAGTCATTAACGTACCTTTTTAAGTTCTTTTTGGATTAAACTTGCAGTTTTTTGAATTTTTATCCCCCCCCCCCATTTTTTTCTTTCTTTTTTAAGACATTAATAGCTTCATCAATCATTTAAGCATTTAGTCAATCAGTCACTTTTCCATTATTTGTCCTCATGCCTTCATTCACAGACCACTGGAAGAGACATAAAGAGTTATGGTGTACACAATATTTTTCATCTGTGCAAGACTGAACAGAACATTGAGTAAGGTATATCACTAAATCCTAATACACCATTTTTCCACCAAAGTGGTTCCAGTAATAGCTCAGAGACAGACCCTGAGGCAGAACCAATTATTTACGTATTGACCACCAAATTACTGGCTCTGCCCCACCAAAAAAAACAGTATAATGTGGGCACCAATTCTTTGCTGGACCATAGAGAACTGCTTACATTGAGGGCTGATAGCAGGGTTATGGAGACCAATCACACAGGCTACAATTTTATGTCTCCCAAATTCAAAAGTCCAGAGCTAGTGTGGCCTTTAGTTGGCTTTATTCAAGAAAGAACAATAAAAATGAACCGCAACATGGATGTAAACTTGAATTTGCAGTGGAGGAACAAGAGCTCAGTGTTCATTTTCCCTAGTTAATGTTTCCCATCACCAGACACATCTAGGACCACCGGTCAATACAGTAAAACAACAGTCACAATTAATGCTTGCAGCTGAATTATTGTAGCAAAGTGTGCAAATATTGCAAGGAGTTTTAATATATAGTCAGCCGGTATTTATAGATCCCGCTTGAAATTGCATGTGTAAATCCCATCTGTATAGCTGTTCATGAATACCAGTTAGCTTTTGGTAAACAACAACAAAACAATTGATGAAAGTCAGCTAAAGTTTGCCAGTTTGTTCAAGTTCTCTGGTTCATTTCAGTCCATGCTATCATTTCCATGGTTTTTACTCTCAAAACAGTTTAGTTATAAATATATAATTGCCTTTGTAACTATTTATTTTTTCATGCCTCCAGTTCACCAATGGTATTTATGTCATTCACACAGAAACATTTTATAACAAGCAAACCCGGAATGTGACATTGAGTGCTGCAAAATCTTATATCAACCATAATTCATTTAACAATAAAAAGGCATGCCAACTGGATTATGAGTTCCCCGAGTCCAAACAAGTCTTATCAAAATTTCTTATTTGTCTGAACATCCAAGAAACATTTCATTTACATTGTGTGCTCTTGTCACGGTGCAGTTCTTCTGTGCGTATGTAGCTGTGCTCAAGTTTTGTGGACTTTTTTTCTCTCAATTCATTAAATTATTTATGGATAATCCCCTCCTGAAAACCAGCAACTGCTAAAAAAAAAGTCACCTTTGTTTCATAAGACAAGACATCTGTCAAAGCAATCTATAAAACACACCACCTGCAGTGTGAACAGAGGAAGCCCCTGTTAAATAACCTGTTGAGGTTTTTGCAGGGCAATTGTGACCATTGCTTCAGTGTCAGGAGTTAAATATGGGATCTAAATAGGCGGGAGGCATTTGTGGTACAATATAAATGCAAATGGCTCTGCACTATCCATCAAACAATTAGCAGTGTGCTGAGAATTGCTATTCAGTGCTGGTGCTGCATATAAATCTGGCCTTCACTTTCTGGACAATCCTTGTTTTCCATTACAGCATGTTAAAGATTTTTCCGTGCAGAACCCAGGAATAAATGCTAAAATTCTCAGGCAACATAGAAAACAGAAAAGTAAGACGCATGAAGAATGCCTGCCAAATCCCTCAGAGTGCAATCTAAGGTGATTACTGGTTACTTGTCTGTGAAATCACTTAATTACTCATAAATGATGACATTTTTTACACAAATGATAGCTAATATACTACAGGCTATAGCCTTTCAGTTAATGGAGACCTCACTGAGAAACATATGTTCACACCATTTATCTAATCCCACAAAATCACAATAATTTTTTTTTTTTAAAAAGACTTAATGTTTGCAATTTATCACGTGTCAAACTTTGCAAAAACACATCTTTGGATATTTCCTTGGTTGTAAAATTTTGCATAGTCACAAAGTCAGGGATTAGTGAGAGTAAACTAACAACACTACAGAGAAACATCTACAAACACAGGCAGCATCGAGAGCACCTTGGAAGAAATTTGGGCAGATATCAAGAACATTGTCTACATGGTCCATTGAGAGCAAGGAACGCTCCACACAGGCACCACTTACTTCTTTTCTGAAAGATTTTCACATGCCTCGGTTCTATAAATAAAAGCCTTCTCAGTCAACAGAAAGGTGTGTTTTCAATAGAGGGAAAAAAAGACTTGGGTAGACGTGGTGGGGGGGCTGAATGGCTTGCCAGACCGATCTGAATTTGGTAGCACTAATGCAAGTTGAGGAGAGGAGGGGGCATAGTGGTGGTGGGGTATCTCAGCAGCCTCCTTCCGGGATCAAAAGCGAGCCCCACCAGCGCATTAAACAAAATGCGTAAAAGCCTCAACATAAACAAAAGTAGCCTGGGCCCACTACTGCAGCATGCTCCCTGCTACTAATCACTCTAAGCAATTCAAGGTTTAGTCCTGACAGCAGGAGCAGGCAATGGAAAAAGGCTTTTAAACCGGGCTGGTAAGCAACAGGAAAAGCCGGCTATTTATTCACTTTATGCAGTGATGAACAAAGCTGACCTTGGCAAAATACAGCTCATAAGGATTGATCCAGGGTTACATATAAATCCACTAAATGGAAATAATTTATATGTACTCATAATGTTCACAGAGCCCTCAAGAATAACACAGATAAGAAATAAAGTTCAAACAGCTTTGAAAGAGGACCCCTATTGAGTATGTTGAAGTACTTTGGCGGTGACCTGCCTCTCATTAGTTTGCAACTAATGCTCATTATGCTGCAAAGGCTAGACATAAATTTGATTTATAGTTTGGCCCGCAGGAAAACCAAACTTAATACCAGCTAAGCAATAATCAACTTACTGTAAACTTGCAACTGTCAAAGTCACTGTTATAAATATTTGAGGTTTGCAGCTGTAGCCGGAGGAGGGTCTACTGTATGGGGCTGAAACGCTGCAAATAAATGATGCGGTGAACAAAAATATTTTGAGTGCCGTTTCCATGCCTTCAGGACTGATTCACTGGAATTACAAAAACACATATTCTTGCTGTAAGGAACCCAAGTTCAGACTAATGTAATAGAAAAAAAAGGATATAGTATCTGCTGCTAAACATTACCAGTCACGTCTCTTAATTTAGCTTAAAAACAAGATGAAACTTTATATATTTAACTGGAACAGCTTTCCACCTCCAATAATAACTATTTTGTGTTGTTTTTATTTGTTTTTAATTATAGCGATGACAAGGGGGTTCACTTGTGTTGACTTTTGCTTTGACATCAGCCTGCATGAGTCCGCCATTACTTCCCAGTTATTTATTTTTTAAATGTGCTTCAGCTGAGAGAGCTGATCATTTAACTCTAAAGTCATTTTGCATGTTTTTCTAAATCTACCTTATGACAGGTTAACAAGCTAAAAGCTTTTTGGCTTCCACTTCATCTAAACTTCTATGCATGCTTTCAGTTCAAAAAAGGTCATGCTCCTTTTTAGAGATATGCCATTTACTTAGAAAAATTAGGATTTTCTTTAATTTGGCAAAAACAGAACTGCACCCTTATGATTATTTGTTTTTATTTGGTTGTTTGCATTTGCAAGGATGCAAAGCAAGGTGAAAGCCAATTTATTTCATAGCACTCTATTAATTTTCTATTTAGCCTAGAAAGCAGGCTGCAGATACTATTTACATACAGTGAATAAATAGTACTATCAGTAGAGAAATAAAGGCATGTGACTTTGATGCTTGGCATCTTATTCAAATAGTAGCATTAAATATCTGCAGCTCTGGGAATATAGTATTTACAAAATGAGTCACAGATGTTATCGCACCAAAATGACACTAATGATCCTTAAGTTGCTGGATCCGAACATGGTGCATGAATTATATTTAGCTGTACCATACAGTTATGTAAGTTTAAATTCAAGTAATGCTCTTAAAATACAAAGAGACGTCGAGCGAAAAGCTCAAAGGTCTGACCAAGGTCTGACCAAGCAAACAGTCCAAGGATCATCTCGAGTAATTCCCGCCAGATTTGGGTTGATTCGTAGATATTGAATTCATCCCAAAGTTTTCCCCAGTGATCACGTTTGCTTGGATATCACTTTTCTGTCCAACATGCAAATAACCCAGTAAAGCGCTTCCATTTCTATGTTCCAGAAAGAACTGACAGCACTTCATGTTTCTATACAAAATACACAATACACTCACATGGAAGCCAAAATAATTGCTTATAAATGTTTCAATTAAAGCCATCCACTAATAATCTCTTTCTCTAATTTGTGGGTTTTTTCCCCTTCAGTGACAGGGAATGAAGAAATGGCCACCACATTGCTTTTAAGGAGCAGCCTTGAGTGGAAGAACTCCCCGCAAAGAGAGATAGCGCTCTTGTGTTGCTGGATACCAATTACAATCCTCTCACAATAGGGGTCCAGAGATTTCCAAAAGATAACTCATGTAGGCCGAGTATGGAAGTGCACTGCAAAGATCAGAGACTTAAACCAATTTCAAAAAGGGCAAAAAACCCCAGTAACACCACTTATATATGTCTTTTGTCCAAGATATGAAAGGGTACAATCAGCATTATGCAGCCTGATCATCTGTAAAACCCGGATTGAATTTCTCCTGCTACAATCGGGGACCACAAGAGTAAGTGCTGACTAGAAATAAGTTTTTAAAAAAAATGTTTACTGACTGCAACGTCTCAGAAGGAGGCTCTGAAACTGACAGGAGCACCAACTTGTGGATAAAGAGACACAATCTATCCATTCTAGCAGTCCGCATGGCTGCTGGCAGCTCCCTCTCAGTACTGCTGTGTCGAGTTGACTCCAACAGCCCCGTCGAAAATAATAAATAACTTATCTCAAAAAGTCGTGCTTATCAGTAGTTGTGGTCCACCACAGTCTGTGCTATTATCATATACAATCACTTTTTGTTGTAGCAGTCCACAGGGTTGTCCTTAGGAGCAAGTGTGCCACCAGTGAACTGGGGTTAACCACACTGTCTCCGGCCTGGCAAATTCCTGAGGTTTAGAAAACTTTCAAACGTTACATAATTACAGTGCAATTGCAGCGTATCGGTAAAATCGTCCAGGCACACACCGCTAGTTATTTCAACAAAAACTATAATTTTTCCTTGTAAAATATCCCATCGGTTTTACCTTGCTGTTGAAACTGAATCAACCTAGAAATGAAAATGAATGGTATTGATCATGTGGCTGTCAAGTCAGACTGCATTAGAAAAACGAAGATGCATGAGACACAAAGTAAAGTATATGATTGATAAACAGGATATAGACAAACACATTTATAGATAACATAATTGATTCCCACCTTCTTGATCAAACTAGTGCTTTCCGCTGTTCAGAAGGAAACCCTGTATATAATATAAAGCATCAATCAATCACATAAATTGGGGTAATTAGGTTTTCTCACAGCAGCAATAATATAGATCTTCGATGCACTTTGCAAAATGAATCAGCAACCATGCCAGGCTCCAGAAGATATATGAACACGAGAGCCATGTGATCGCCTGATGCACAACGAGCAGCAAACACAAGTGTTGAAACAATAAAACCAGCGGATGTTCAATATAAACAGTAAAAAAATCAGCTCACACAGCAGAGCTAGAAGAAGGATTCCTAGATGGTAATGGTCTTACTTTAAGTGCTCAACAGAGTCATCTCCGCAAGCCCTGCTTTGACAACCACACGCCTCCCACATCTCCTATCTCAGCAGCCACTGGGTGTGGCTAATCACTCTGAAGCTTCATCACCCACCGGATGACAGCTCAAGCTATAAAGATGCAATGTTTAGAGAAGGCGTGTCTGCAGCAGTAGCCTGCTATAAACACAATGGGCTTGTTTTCTGCAGTTGAAGACAGCGCATCACAACATTGCATTAAAACTAAAATACATCCCCTTTCTGATCACAATGGAGGGGGGGGGGGATCTAAGTAGCCATCTTTGCAGCTCAGAAAAGAGTCCTAAAAGGATTTCCCCGGGGCACTGACAGTTGATGTGCTCTGATTTGCCCCAAACTGATTATGACATAAAATGGCTGACAAGTAGCTTGGCAGTCCTGTGTTGACCTGCACAATCCTTTTGCCCCTAAGGCACCAGAGGTCTGCTATATCTGATCCCAGTGGCTAAACACTAGACAGTGCTGAGGCTTGCAGAAACTCTTATGCACAAACACTTTTGCATTTTCTTTTTTTTTTTGGCATTCAACTACAAGTCTTTAAGGCGGCAATTACTCTCAAATAAAAAAACAACCCATGTAATAAGTTGCTTTATAACACACAACAAAATTAAATCATGGAGTTGTGTTACCCATTTGATTGTTGATGCATGAGAGGGGAATGACCTTTCATCCATCAGGGCAGGGCACTGCTTCCTCCTATATAAATTTAATTCTCCTTGTAAATTAAGATTGATCACCTGCTCTCGGCCACAATCAGAATCCATGATCTAATCAGAACTTGGCCTAGACAGAAAAGGATACTTCCATAAATAAAAACCATATGAGAGCTAGCAAGTGCTTATAACACTGGGGCTAAATTTGATCATCCTCTTCCTCGCCACAGGTGTGCTTTTAAGCCTTCTACCTTCAAAGACTGCCAGTCTGATATAATGCTCACTACGTGTATCCTCACTGTTGTTTTCCTACGCTGAGGGCTTTACATCATACTTGCATCAGCGAATGTGAGCACCACATGCAAGAGTCACTGCTAAGCAGGTAATGCCCATGGAAGCCAAGCTGGGGTGATCCCAGAGAGACAGAATCTGTCAGAGGCACCTTGCCCAGCGACACCCAGGGTAATAAATTACCCAGAATTAACACATCATCCTGCGCTCCACACAGCAGCCACACTCCACTCACGCCATGCAGCTTAATGGATCTATTAACCAAATGGAGAAAGGGGTACACTGCTCTCAGAGTAAATTCATGTTTGGTAGATGCAAACAACAAACTGTAGACTGAAAGAAATACCATTTTCTATTTGATTTATGTGATTGGAAAATACTAAAATGTTGCTAGACAGGTTTACACACCAGACTTATTCATTATTTATAATGAAAACATTTAGATTTATGAAGATTTGTGTTCACTGACTTGCATGATTTAACATATCACCTAAAAAGACAAGAAGCTTCGCAGCAACCTGTCACACTCCCTTTATCACCTGTTTGGAAGGACTTCTGACATGTGTCTCCATGGCCATTAAAAGCATCCTCTCCAGTTGATGTCTGCCACTGATAGCAGGGGATATTTAATAGAGGATTCAAAATGCTGGTTGTGTTGCTTTTATCTGCCTGGTATCTTTGGCATCCAACCAGCACTGTGACATGCTGATAGGGTGGCACACAGCAACATGCAAATTCTGGACCAGTGCTCATTCATCAGAAAAGGTGAATACAGATAAGAGAGAGGTTCAGAGTCTTTCATTTTTTTTTTTTTTTTAAGAACTTTGCTGATATGTGGCACCAGTGACAGACACTGTTAAAATGAAAACCTGCACCTTGTGAAAAAATAAATAAAACTGAAAAAAAAAAAAACTTTGACAAGTGTTATATTACGCTGCAATGCCAATTGTTTTCTGAGATAAAAGACTTTACCGACAGTCACACTGACTTACCCCACCCCCCCACCACCACTAAGAAAGCCATTTCTTTCCTTCCTACCAAGCTCCAACTTCCCCTTTTTCTCTATTATTTTATAAAGAAAATATGGAGCTACAATAAAATTTTCACGAGTGAGAAATAATGAAACCTGAAAGCATCAAACAAGGAAACCTGAATGATGAAATTTTTCCAAAAAAAGTTGCAAAAAGCTGGAGTTGTTGCAAAGGAAAAAACACGAGTCATAGTATTTCTTATTTAATAATATAAAATGTGGAAGAGATCAATCACCAGTCAGCCAGTCGTCAGCTTCTATTAAATACACTTATACGAAATAAAAAAATTTAAAAAAAAAGCTCACTTGATGCAAGGTCCTTTCAAACATTATTTTAGTTTAAAAAAGGCTGACTTTTTTTTTTAAAGTCTTTCAGCTGTGGGCACATATGATGAATAGAGATGTAATACTACCCACACAGAAATTGAAACCACGATACAAATATGCACAATTTGTGATCCCATCTTATGTTGCGGTCCACCTGCCGCACCCAGAGTTGCCCCGTCCTGCCGTCGCCACCCTTGTCACCATACTCATTACGTTAGTAATAGAGGTGCTGAGAGGATGTTTTGGAGAAGTTGCAAAAGTAAGGTGAGGAACAGCAGCTCAACACATGAAGTTAAACACAGACTCACAAGGAGGATTAAGTGACACTACGGCCTAGAAGCAGAGAGATAATGGGTGGTTTGTTCATCACAGTAGGTAAGCCAAGGAACACTTAAAGTATGTTAGCTAAGCTTTGTTACATACAATTAACTGAGCGTCTGTTTCACCATTTCTGTAAACAGCACATTGTATTGAAGCAGACAGTACATGAGTAAATACAGCTTTATAAATAGTAATTGAGAAACAGCTCTGGTAATGTTAATAGACAATAACATATATTGATTAACTCTGTGGTTGGACTTACTGATAGTTATCCATGAATAACTGGAAACATGCTTGTCTGGTGAGAGCTGGTGTGTTTAAGGGGGCCATATTATGCAAAAATCACTTTTTTTAAGTCCTTGGAATAGTCCCTTATAATGTTCTAAGTCACGAACAGACCAAAAACTCCCATAAAAAACAACCGCGGGACACAAGTAGTGTGTATGTGACTTTACAGTTGAGTCTTTAGAAAGGCGGTTTGAAAATTTCGCCAGTTGTGATGTTCGAACTGGGAAAGTCCCTCCCCCAGCTGCTCATCAACCCCGCCCCGTCCGGAGCTCATGTGTTCGCCCCGCCCATCCTGAGCTCATGTGTTCACCCCGCCCGTCCTGAGCCGACAGAAAGCAGCAGGAATGAAGAAGGTGACTGTGCACGTGAAATGTTCTGTAGACGGCTGTGTAGTCAAGCGTGTCGCTACATAAACTCCCACAGTCAGAGGAGTTACAGGCTGTTTCAGTAAGTGTGATTACTCCTGCGCTCTGTTGCAAAAATGCAGTGTTACCATGGGAACCGAAGCCATGTTGTTAAACTCAGCAAAGCCTTCACGAACACGGA
>JBBBVU010000009.1:9523838-9573784 GCA_037177055.1 Atherinosoma microstoma
GATAGATAGATAGATAGATAGATAGATAGATAGATAGATAGATAGATAGATAGATAGATCGATCCCAAGGGAAATTGTAACGTTTAATTTTCTAATAATTAATCAATCATCCTTTAATAGGATGAAGCAAAAAAGAAAAAAACATAATGGTCTATTTAGACATTTAAAAGGTTATTTTAATCATTTAAAATTGCCTTGTGATGGTACAAGTGGCTTATATAATGAACATTTCACAAATAAATGAATGACTCAGTGTGTGTGCTCATACATTCTTCATGTTTTTCCGAAGCAGCTCGATCAGTCAATCTCCTTCAAACTTGGAGGGAGTTTTACTAGAGACTCAAAGAAGCAGAGTGCCGACTTTTAAGTCATTTGGACAACTGGTTCTCATATTTTGGCTTAAAGTCATTGTAACCAGAGTTTCCACTGAGTTGATTGCCCAGTGTGTGGTGGGAGCAGTTTCAACACACTGTGAACTAGACACACACATACATTAGGAAACTAGATAGGAGAGGGGAGAAATTAGCGTAAATGCCAGAAGAGCACAGTTTCTCTCTGGTTTCTTGGGCAGGGTGGATGAGCTGGCACGAATGACCTCAATCACTCGCTCATGTTGTTTGGATGAGCAATACAGTTAAGGCTGGGGCAACTCATCAACTTAATCGATTACAGCAACTGTGCTTCGCAAACATGGCTGTGCTCGGTCAAAACACAGTTTTCCCACAAAGCTCAAACTGAAATTGAAGAATCAAAAACCATGATTATCTTAATGTCGTGCTCTCTGTAAGCACAGGAAATTGGAAATGGATGGCAAAAAAAAATAAAAAATCCTACCAGTAGAACGACATGAGAGTTTAAAGTAAAAGCAGCAAGACGACATGGTACTGTTTGGTTTTTAATCATGATGCACCACTTCACCACATGTTGGACATTTCGATATTTCTCATTTCTGAAGTCATTGTTGTTGGTTTTCTTGCTAGTTTGGTTATAATTTCAGTTGTTTCTGATCCCAAAATGATGAGGGCAAAAACACAGGTACTACTGA
The DNA here is from genome assembly GCA_037177055.1 of Atherinosoma microstoma. Taxonomy (NCBI): domain Eukaryota; kingdom Metazoa; phylum Chordata; class Actinopteri; order Atheriniformes; family Atherinidae; genus Atherinosoma; species Atherinosoma microstoma. The sequence continues at coordinate 9,524,884 of JBBBVU010000009.1, forward strand.
TCATCTTACATGCATGTTGCTCCAATGATGAAATCAGTTCATGTGACCGTTTGAAGTTTCTGGTCAACTTTTTAAAAACAGAAGCTAAAAAGCATTTCAGTTCCATCATGAACAGAAAAATAAATAAAACGGAATATTTTGCATTTCATACACAAAAGCAATTCAGAGTGCTTTGCAGGCATCTTTTAGCCATCTATTCCTACATCTGCTATGGAAGCCTATTCCATCTTACACACGGAGAGAGGCGGGGTCCGCCCTGGACAAGCCGTGGGTCCAGTGCTAAGAGTACACTAAGAGCGTGCTAAGAGACACAAAGACAACCACACACGCTTGCACTCCAAGTGGTAACCTCTGGGGCTTAAAAAATGAAGCCAATTAAGAGGTGTCAAACGCTGCAGTTCCTTGAATGGCCATTTGAGGTTGGCTCAGTCCCCACTGGCCCCAAGTTAAAATGGCCAACTTCACAGGAGACCTAAACAGGGATTTTGTTTATTCTCTCTATATACTTTGTCTCATTATGACAACTGTATCCATGCTGATTTTATCTAATATATTGCAGCAATTTAAATTCTTTTTTAGATTTTAAAATTCAACACCATTATGGGCGGGGTCGCCATGAGTGACAGGAGAGTGCAATAGCCTACTTAATGCAACAGAAGTACATGATGTGCAAAGGTTCTTTAGTCAGATCCATCCTCTCATTTCCTTTCTAATTTCAAAAACCCACAAAGGCCACTTGAGAATGATTGGTTAACCCAACACACATCTTTGAACTGTGGAAGAAAACTGGAACCTCCAGAGAAAACCCACACAGGCAGAAAGACAACACACAAACCCAGCACAGAAAGAGCTCTCTGTCTTTATTCACAGATAGATTCCCTGATAGATAGCCAGTGATGTTAGAAGCACTTTCTGGCTAAATCTTGAGAGCTTGGATGCCAATGTTAAGACAAAGCTAGCATACATGATCCAGAAAACAAAACATTAGAAATCAAATAAACTATCCCAGATGTCTAATCCAAAGCTACGCTGCATTTCCTAGCAGATCTATTTAATTGACTGTGATAAGTTTCAAAAAAGTTTTCACAGATGCTTTTGAATTTGTTGTTCTCAGCACGCAAATAAACACTATCAGCATGTACTGAGTGCATCTGCATAAAAGAAACCCAAATGTAGGAAAAGGCTCTGCGTCTATGAGCACGCCAAGGCTTTGTGTTGCTGCCTCGTCTTTGTTGCAGACAACAAGTGCATCTTGGCAGCGCACTGTCATCAGCAGCCAAAACCTTCTATTCTTGTCTGCATTATTGGTGCAATTAGTCTTAAAGTTAGGCAGCCATGTTGATAAAACAGGCCACTGTGAGATTCAAGTGCTCTGACGGTAAGATGAAAATAGAACAGACACATGGTTACCTGTCAGAATGCTACAGCATGTGTTTGAAACAAATAAGGCAACTGCAGTGTGAAATTACAATTACTCACAACGTTACACAGAAAGGCTAGAACTGTAGCTGTAAATGAAAATGAATGCTAGTCATTATTTACTGTATGCAGTTACTAAATAATCCAATATCTGAAAAATGACTCAAATATCAAATTCACGGCAGGTATGGTTTGCTGTGTCTCAGTTTTAGAAGGGGAGGTCAGCGGGCCCAGCCTCCGTTCTCACAGATGACATTTCATTTATGAAAAATGAGACCTGTCACTAAATGTCATCTCACCACTGCTATGTTATCTCATCATTCTTTTCACAACTTGTCACAGTGAAGCCCTGTCTCTGACATGAACAAACTGTTAGCTTCCTTCCAGGCAGACTAGTGGGCTTTATTAATATTTATAGAATAACAGCTTAAGGCCATCCCCCACGAGAGCTATCACTCCACTTTGCTGCCTAAGACGTACAAAATATATTGACAGCTCCTTTTCAAACTTCCCTTTCCACTGAAAACATCCAGGTGCAGGTGTGCAGCATGGTTTTATAAGCGTGCCAGTTTTTTTCAAGCAATAAAGGAAAGACATTTGGTTTCATCTAGTTTGATAACTTGCACAATGGGGAAGCTGAATTCAATTTCTAAAACACCTGAAAAGGCAAGTGAAGTAGACTGGGACTAAAAAATTCTTAGAGAAAAAAAGAAAAAAAAGGCAGAATCACAATGTTGCATCATGGATGTCATCCTGATATGAGGTTGAATGTAAAAGCAAGCCCACTGACATCTCTCTGATGATTTAGAGTACTGCCAGCCAGTTAAAAGCAGCTTTTAAGTCAAGTTCGGCTAAAGACCTTCACAGCAAATTGTAGCTCCTCTCTTGTAAACCTCTGCAGTTGTAAAGCTGACTTTTGACATTATTTGACACACACATGGACATAATCAAAGGGACAGTTTTATTTCTGAGACACTATCTAATAGGGTAGATTAGTAAAACCCATACAAAACCAAACAAAAGACAATTTCATTGCTCTTGTGCCCAGATAAGCATCAGCAGAGCTATCCTACAGGCTACAGACAGACTATGCTATCCTATCCCACGATGATGTCATTAAAGAGGCATGTAAGTGAAGATTTTTTATTCTTTCCATATCAATTCTAAAAAGAATCAAAAATGTTGGTAAAGCTTGTTAATATTTTTTAAATAAATCATAGCAAACTCGAAAACTTCTTGTTTTTTATGTTTATGAAAAGAGGAGGTGGCTTGCAGTGAACCACTACCTCTTGAATAAACTAACATACTTTTAAAATTATATCCAGATGAGACTTGGAAAAAAAGGCTGTACGTTATTCCCAGAATAAGACAGAATAAGGAGAATATGTTTATTGAACTGTCCTTTAATTGTAGCTAAATACAAATATTATAACAACTTAATTACTTTGGTTACTTATTAAGTTCCGCTTAAGTTAAACATTTCAAATTACTTGTGTGTAACTGGGAAGAAAAACGTGTCAAGAAACACAAACAGAGAGCTGGTGCCAACATAAAAAGGAAAAAAGATAAAGAGAAACCCTAAGATATGGAAACATTAAATGACTTAATTAATCAGTGCAAACTACGATAAGCTTCCTGTCCTGCATCTTCCTTTCATGTAGTCCTAATTCCCATCCTCTAAAAATGTCTCCGTCAAAGCAATCACAGTTTTAACTCAGAGCTATAAATTAACTTAAGATCGAAGAAGAATTTAGCATTTAATTCAAGCACTGTGGAGTTAAATCTTTGAAATGGCCCAGAACTCTGTGGACTAAAATTTGAGTAAGCATCAGCCTTACCATTTTCACAATGCCTTGTTTGACCCTATGAAGTTACTATTTCCAAAGTCAATCTAATAAACAATGGTTTCATCTGTAGACTAAAATATATTTTTATCAAAAGACAGCTAAATATGTCTTTTAACCAAACTTCTAACAAATTATTTCCCTTTATCTGGGTTATAGGAGATGATGCGGATCAGATTTCATGCTCTGTGCAGAGCTGAGACTCTGCTGTTCAATGCTGGCTGAATATCACCATGCGACTCTGTCCATATAGTCCTTACCCTGTTGTAAGATGTGCACATGTCTTCATCAGATTAGTTTATTTTTCATAACTGTAAGCCACCAAACTCCAACCTCCTTTTGTTTTTCCAACTATTCAATATTATAGTATCAAGGCAAACAAGTACAAATAATAAAATCATGGGCAAGAGATCCGCCACTCACAGCAATGGAAGGGAAAATGCTACAATTACAGCTCACATCCACACTCTGCAACAAAATCTATGGTCTGTTTTAGATCTAAGGAAGGTTTTGGTGGAACGGTGACCTATCATTGTTCCAAACAGTATGCAGCCATATTGACTGTTCACTGTATATGTTGCTTTTTCAACTTTAAATCACTGGGGTTTAATTACCTGCAAATTGACTGCTGTTTCACTACCTTGCATAAGATTATCCTGGTCATGATGAAATGCCACTCGGGAGGCTGTTCTGATGGGAGGACTTGAAGATGCAGAAAATATAAGATGCCACTTTGTTAGTCTGATCGCTGTTGGGAATGCGATGGCTGTCCGCTTAATCACCCTGCAAGGACATCTTATTATTCTTGTCACTATTTCTAAGTTCAACATGAGCTGAGGATCTTTTGTCAAATTGCTAGCTTTTTCATCCACTGTGCATAGCCACAGCACCCCAAAGTGTATACAACAACGCTGTGAGTGGGGCAATTTGCTGCAGTGCATTTAACTCAAGTGGTGTAAAACACATTGACCCGACAGCTGGGCAGAGTCAGTCTACGGGCAGTATTTGGGAGCAGTTTGAAATGGTCAGCTTCAATTTCTCTCTATCAGTGTGGAGTTTTTAGTGTGTGATGGGCAATCAAACGGAAAGGTTTGTCAGGGCAGCAATGCCAAGCATACTCTAATAGAGCAAACTGTCTGATGATGTTTACTCTGACATTTAATTTTTCAAGCTTTTTAAGGTTTCTGGCGGTCTAAGATTGCTTCATTTTTATCTTATTTGCAAAGTTGCCAACAGTTTAACTCACCTATTTGAAGAAATCCAACTGCAGTCTGAGTATATTTTCACAGGCCACAACAGGGTGATTACATCTAGCTCGCCTTATTGACATTTGATTTAGGTCTTTGTAGCTAGTATGAGTCTGTCTGATCTACCTTGTGCAGCTTTTTGATACGCAAACACACCACTGTGCAAGCAAACAAAGACAAGGCACACTTAGGACACACAGTTCCATCTTATTGATTGATAATCTAAGATTATAAAACATCTTAATGTTTCTATACATACAATATATCATACTTAAGACTTCTGGTGCAGGTTCAGATGATGATTTGGTGAGGAAATAATTCTAGTCAAGAGATACAAGAGCAATAACAACAACACAGCTAAAATGTACATTTGAAAAAGCTGACATACAAAACTGAAAAACTTACTGGACCTTATATATAAACCATCTTCATGTACACTTGCAAATAACTTTGTTAAAAAGGAAAAAAGCTCATGCTAATAAATTCCTCAGTTCAACCATAAGACACATAGTGCTGCAGTATCTGACAGACAGCACTGCCACCATTTCTTTCATTCTCAAGTTTGACATTTTTAAATAAGGACAACCAGAACCTCCATCATAAAAATGATATCCCGCTAATGTTCACGAAATACACCTCAGTGTGCTGGAAGCATTAGCATCTGATAAAATGGGGATCAGCTTCAGGAGCAGGGTTTGCACTAAGTGCACCTCTACAATGGCACTTGTATGCTTTAGCTGTGAACAACCAAGCAAGGCAGATCTAATGGCTCTTCTCTTCCTCCTTTTACCTTTTTTGTGGCCATACAAAAAATAGGGAATGAAACCATGCTAGTTGAAGCAATAATCACGCTTACTATTCATGCAATCATCTCCAACTGAAGGAATAAAGACAAACATAACTAATCAGGCTTAAAGCCTGAGCACACTAAATCCCCATTTGTCCTCCATTATTCTCACACATTAAAATATAAATACTGTATTATGTTATATTTCAATCAAATTTACAAAATGACTTCTACAGTAATTAAATTTTCCACAACAGGTCTGATTTTCTGTTTTCTATTTTTCCTCAGTCAAGTGTCTTTTAAGATTTGTTTGACCACCACCATACAGTAATTATCCAAATTTTCATTTGACAGACTGTTCATCTTTGTTTTGCAGAACCACGCAGTTTATGACAAACAATAACAAACAACAACGTAGTTAAAGAAGACAGCGCTGATTAGATTACAGAAATCTGTGGTCTTCTGTCGTAATTTTCAGTTCCAGTGTTGCTAACAGAGCATCAAACTGTCCCACTCACATCCTGAAACATACCTGGATAATTCCGCAGCTCTTTCATGAGCGGATGATACACACCTTGCTATTGATGGACGGAGGACTTGAATGATTAAAAGAGACCATTAAATTAACCTCAATGTTATTGCAAATATTCAGTGCACAAATGAAAATGTATAAGAATCAGTGTGTAGACCAGTTCCTTGTAAAGGGCATCTACAGTGTCTGTATGCAGGTGCATGTTTACCAACTAACTCTTTTTCTTTGGAACTGTAGTCATCTTGTGTTTTCCTGTAAGAGCTAACATGCTGACATATCATCCAAAACAATGAAAATGAATGCAGTGATGATTTATTTTTATTTTTTTGAAATCTTCATTTATTTCAGGGCATTTAAACATATCTGTATAATGTAAAAGCTACTGAATGTCTTTTGCATCACTTTAAATCATCTTGCTGTCATAGTCAGGACCATGCCAAGATTATTTGCTGTGTGAACTGGGGGAGACAACATGTGATCTATTCAAGCAGAAAATAGACAAATAAGTGGCCAGTGGCAAGAGAACATCTGTAGGGAGTAAAAACCTCAGAAGTTCACAAAGTAGAAATTAAGTGATTGGGTGGAAAATATATTCAATGTAACTTGGTGCAATGCTTTACATAAAAAAGCTGAAAATAATGCACATTTAATGCATGAAACATCGCCGAAACTACAGCTGTGCTCCAATTTAAACTATCCCTCCTTACCTTGAGGGGAATGTTTTTCCTTTACTATCTAAAACTATATCAGTTAGTGGAGGACTGGGGAAGACGGCAGATACTGAGAAAAACCCCGAACAGGCTGATGCTCTGTCGTTGAACTGCACAGACAAGGATATATCAAAGCAAGGTATGTAAAGGATAATGAGTACCACACCTGCAAATTATCACTGGCTTCGACAGCAGTGAGAGTCATCTTAAAAATTGCTACATGCATACTATGCAATGTCGAACACAAAGAGAAGTCTGTTGCTGTGTGCTCAGGAAGAGAAATACTATCCTGTGTCTGGGGCCTGAAGTGCATAATTTCGACCTCAATCTCACTCCACAAATACTTTGACTCATTCAGACTTTCAGGGCACGTAAGTATAAGATTAAAGTATTTTGGAAAATGGTAGGCTAAACTGAAAAGGCCACTAAGGGTGTTTATTCCATCATAAACATGCAAAATATGCCCTGGGTTTGAGAAAGTTTCAGAAAACCTCTTGCGAGATCAAATTATGGTTTTCATTCAAGTAAATAAATGGTAATCTGTCAATTATTATTATTCCATAAAATAAAAATTGTACTCAATGTTTATCTTAGTTTGATTTGATTTATCATGTTACAATAAGTTTGTCAAGCTTTCTGTGAGATTCTTCAAAGAAACAAGTGAAATCTGTTTAAACTCAGCTTGACTCTCCAATTAGAGCAGAGCTGTCAAAATGAGATCTTATCAAATAATAAATCTAAACTTTCAATATACATTTATACGTAGGGCTAATCGGGAGTAACTGCTCAGGAAATCTGTGTCCATCAAGAAAAGAAAACTGCCGTGCAACAATCTGTTGGTCGCTTGGTAGCACCACATGCTTTTGATTTCTGCAGTGTCCTCTACTCGTGATAAAAGTCTGGAGCGGCACTGTCAACGTTTGAAAAAAAATGAGGTGTTTGTGTGCATGAGCATGTGTGTGAGAATGGGAAAGAAGGGGCAGTGCCTGGCTTTCATGTCCAACAAAGTGGTGTAATCGTGACAGCTACCCATTAGTTCTGTGTGAGATAAATCACAAGATGACAGACTGCAACTTCAACTAAACATAATGCTTCAGGCTAGAAAATCCACCTCCCACTTTTGTTCAACTCAGTGCTGCTAGGCTGAGAAAGAAAAACAGGTACGTACTGAAAACTGTTATATAATTCCCATGAAAATATCATATGTAGCTTTCACTTCACTGGCAGGTCCATTTAATTCTAAGGTCTTTGGTTGTGCAAAGCAACTAAAAGCTGTTTACATTCATCTCTAATGCAACTGATCAGGAAGAAACTACTCTTCATCATCACTGTATCCATTCCACTGAAACACAGCCTTCGCCTCCCTAGATGACTGTATGGTTCTCACAACAATTATTACTTCAAATACACAACATCCCCTGAGAAACTCCAGGGGGAGAGAAGCATTTCATTGTTTCCTCTCTGTCATCCTCCTGCCCTCATACACTCCCAACATTAGTTCAAACACAGCAATTGTTTATGAAATATAACAAGGTCCTACTGCGACTAACGTGTCATTTCTCTTTCAGTGTCTTGTTTCTAAGGAGAATAGCTTTGCATTCAGTCCACAATGAAGTGATGACTAAGGTGAAAAGACGAGCAACAGATTTTTCATTTGTGACTACAAAGGGTGGGCCGTTCCCCCTCTTATCAAGCAGAGAACTAGTGCTGAGGTTGCTTCTCAGAGCTCATCAGCACGACAAAGACAACTGGGAGAATGCAGCCTTGTTCTACAAAGGTTAACCTCGAGGGGACCTAACAACTTCAGACTTCTCATTTGATGCTTCCACCAAACACTTGCCATAGAGGATAGAGGGCCCCTGGATTCCCCTGGATTTAACCCCTAATATCTAAGGTCACACACCCTGCTATAGCCAATGGTGGCACTTGTGAGTTCAACAACCCCCCTCGTGCACACAGAGTCCTATCTTAATAGATGTCTGGATGTCTGCAGTGTGTCCTGGGAATGGTTTGACAACTGCAGGACACAAGTTTTTTCTTAGAAGTTTTCTTTTCATTTTAATGTTGTTAAGAAAACTAATCACTGGCTGATATAAGATATTTGAAAAGATTTGTCTCAGTTTAATTCACTTTTTATATGATTTGTACATACTGCAGTGTTAGTTATTAGAAAAAATAATAATTATTACATCACTATTACCATATCTACCATTACCATGTGTACTTCTACACAACTAGTCTTGAAGGTGTAAGTCCAGCAACGTGCTCAATCTGAGTGCAAAGCTGATTTATGCTGTGTAGGGCCCCAACAATGACTCCCAGGGGTCCTCCTCATGCTCTTACTACTCCAGGCTCGAATGCTTGTGAACTGCATTATATATACGAGTTGTCTTCATTTATTTAAGTTAATTAGATTGGTTGTATTGTGACCCCATGAGATGACGGACACTTGAAGGCTTTTCCCTCATACATTTATAACGAAAAGTCCAGATAAATAAGAAATCTAACGTTGAAAATCGTAGGACTTTGATAAGCCAAGGTTATAGTTTTGACTGATTTTGTGAAATCCATGCCATTTGTCAGAGGCAGATCTCTTCATGAATTTTATTCGTGTCATTATTATGCTGCAGTAAAACTATCAGCTATGCAGTTTTCCCTAGGCCCTGCTCCTTTTAAAAGCAGCAGACACAATCCAATGAGCTGGTGCTGCTGCTTCGATACGACAGAAATGCTACTACAAAGTTGAATACGGACCCACCTGTATTTAAAAAAAGGAGGCGGCGGAAGAAGAAGGGGTGGGGGGGGGTGATGTAGTCCAGATCCCAACCAGCTCAAATCTGTATCACTCCCGAGATTTTAGATACACATATTAAATAGTGATGTGTTGTCGCAGCCTGTTCAAAAAGACGGTCATAGAACAACACAAGGTTGGTCATGCAGTCACAGCCAACATCAGGGTCTTCTGATCTGCGTAAAATTCATAAAGCGGGTCCTTGACAATCTTTATCTTTATTCGTTTAGCTTCTTGTTCCACATAACTCATATTCCTATAGACTTTTTTGGTCTCCCATCGGCTATCAAATCTGCACCCTGCAATAATGTTGAGGCGGTTTCTGAAGCCTCAAAAAAAAAAAAGAGAAAAAAAAGACGAAGAGCAGGTAACCCACCGTGCTGCGCCGCTCACAAAGCTACGTTTAATCTCCCACCGTCCGGGACATAACGTGCTGCCAAATGTGCAAAATGCATAAAGAGGCTGCACAAAAACAACATCCGTCCGTAGTGAAACTGACCGCGGCACCCTGCATTGCATTAGTTCTCCGTCTATGCTCCGCTACTGCGTGATGCATGTGAGCCTGCCGTCCGTTTTTCTGCTACATTGGCAAAAAAAAAAAATAATCACACTAAAATTAAGCTTACCATTCTGAAAGACGCATCCAGTGTAGCCGGCTGAGATGCCTCGCAAAAAAGCACTTATGCCTCTACTTCGTCTCCGTCTTATTCTTCTTCTTCTTCCCTCCCTTTCGTTTTGATAGTAACCAGAGCGGGCGAGCGTATTTCCACCGTGCACCACACTGTACGGCAGAAAGCAGTCCTCCTCCTCCTCCTCCTGCTCTTTCAAGGTGCTGCTGTTGCTGCTGCTTACAGTGCACTCAGAGGGGCACACATGGATGAGAAAGGCAGCCGTCCAAGACGCCCATTAACAAGCACAGCCCTAACTGAACGCCGTGAAAATCCTTCTGGAAAAAAAAAAAATATGTGGGACAGTCCCCGAACACAGAGGGAGATAAGGTGACACGCCAGGCGATATGTCGGGGAATGGTGATCTGCGTGGTCCCTCACGATTTACAATTACGAGCTTGGAGCAAAAGGATGAGTGAGCGACCGTGCGTGGTCGCCCCCTTCGGTAAAGGCTTCCAAATATGCTCCCGTGTTTTTCCCTTGGAATAGCTGTAATAATCCTATGGGGGATTACAACGTCCAAAGAGATGACTTGACGTTATTAACCTTCAGCGCATTATGTTTTATAGGCTACTATTTTGCCTCACACATTCAAGGCTTTTCCGTGACATGTCAACTGTTTAACAAATTAGGCTGACAAAATATTATTGGACAAGGGTCAAAATCAAGATTAAGCACTTGTATATAAAGTTGATGACCTATGCGAGAACTAAATGTTCCATAGCAAGTGAACATGGCTCATATTGTAAAATGACGGGAGAAAAAGGGGTCGGAATTTCTACCAGTGATCTGTATTTTCTTATATATAGCTTATATTCTTTTGAGAATGTCCTCTGGGAGGGCATTAGCCTTGTTTCAAATCTGTGAAATGTGAATTACATGATATAAATCTTAATCATTCTGATGTTCAGCTGAGGCACAAGCCTCCTTCTAAATGTTGTATAATATCTGAGAATCTTCCAAGAACATAGCCTTCCTACTTTATGCAGGAATGATGTAATTATTGTTTAAAATAGGCTTTCTCCTCATTAAAAATTTAATGTTAAATGAAATATGCTGTCGTACTCAGTTATGTTTGACTTTTTTTTTTAGGTTGAAATATTTACTGAGGATCAACATCATATACAATGCAGAGTATTACATGTGATGTTTAACGTGTGCTTTTCATAAACTGTAAGGTTTTTAGGCAAAAATGTTTCAAATGCAAACAGGTTTCATTCTTATCATGGATTCCTGTATAAATGTTAACAGGTTTTTCTTAAGCAATGCTTTGACCACGTTAGGTTAACGAGGAGACCAGCTGTCTTTTGTCTGGCCAAGTTTTTATCCTAAGTCCACTACTTATTTTCAACTAGTAGTTTCTCCTTCTTGTTTAAAAAAGACTGGTCAAGAGTCCCTGGCCCTGGAAGTGTTTGGTCACCTAGAGAACAAGAGAGGGGCCATGTGTGGCCTTTAATTCACTGCATTGTCTGCCAGAAGCTAATCTTGGCCAGGCTCAGAGTCTCACTGCTCACGGGCTGTGAGTGAATAAGTGAAAAGTTAAATATGCTTTCAAATGTAAAACTGAAGACCGGCTTGGTATTGTCAGTTGTGTCATTGTGGGAATGTGAGATATTCCGTTGACCCAGGCAACAGAAGGAAAGGGGCCCATTTCAGTTTGAGAAGCTGCATTCAGGCCAATGTTTGCAGGTGGTGGGCTGTAATTCAATGGTTATACACCAATTTTCATGCCGCCCCATGTGTGAAAAATAAATTGACGGCACACAGTGGTAGTCTGTGCCCAACCATCAATCATGATGTATAACATACTGTACATTATAAAAATCAAATCCACATATGTAAAAGCTTTATAATATGACCTCCATGATATGAAAAACAATTTGTATCCCCAAAAGCAGGAAAGGTTTTGAGAAACTTTGTGTTATTAAGTTAAGTTATCAAGTGTTATTAAGTTGTCTGCTATTACGGAAAAAAAGATTATAATGTTTCTGCGACCATCTGTAACCCATGTGACACTTCAGAGAGTGTTGCTTAGTAGTTACAAACCTATAGAAAAGAGCATTATCACCCTTATCTTCAGATCTTTTTCAGTTGCTCCCCCTGCTTACTCTCACTGCTGTCGTGAAATAGTTTCAACTTCAGAAGATGGATGTTTTTCTGCTTCAAACTTCACCGTACACTACCTGCCAGCAACAAAAGAAAGACAGACGCAGTGAATTAATGAGCGTAGACGAGCACTCCATAGATAAAGAACTAACCTTTTTAACAATTCCCCAACTGAAACAGCCATATTTATTTTGTTCATACCCTTAAATACATGCCATCCTGTAAAGTACCACACTGACCAGCAGCGTCAGGGGTAAGCTTTTTACATTATTGTCAAGTCCATCATTTAACAAGCCACCAAATCCCCTTAAGGAGGGACCCGGGATGGTTGGATGGAGCATCTGAACACTTTTCTCATGTCTTGATTGAGTTTACACTGAAACAATCATAGTTTCAGCCACAATACATTATTTTCATATTGCAATGTCACAGTAATGGATGGCATTTTAGAGGTTGCCATTGTTATAATATGTTATGACAAAAAATGTAACTTTCCTGGTTGGGTTTAGGGTGTGACATCACTTGATTATGGTTAAAAAGAATCATCGTTCAGGCTGAAATACGTTCTTTTTACTTTGTAACTACACCATCATAAACATCCTTTTTACCCTTTACATGCAATTCGTGTCACAACCACTAGAGATTGTAATTAAAGTCTGTATCTGCCTGTATCCACAAACATGTCACATGGGCTGCCTGACTGACAATGATTGATTAATTTGAGTGTAAAAGCTAATTTACAGTCTATGTTGAATACACATAAGAAAGGAGCCTTCTGTCCATCTTTTCAGAGAGCTTGCAGATGCATGGTCAGATGTAACAAATGGAACAGTACCACCAGAAACCATGGAGCCAATTTTTTGCAATATAGCTCACTCACATGTGACAGACGAAAAGGCTTTTCCTTTTTTTATGTCTCCTTCTGAGAATGCACATTATCATGATCAAATTCATCATTACCATGTTTGCTATCGTATGAAAGTGATTGGAACTTTGAGCTCTGCGAGTTAAGCATGGCGGTGAAGGTGGCCAGCAAAATAGACCTTCAACAGTCCTCACTACCTGCTGTACATGAGCAGCAGTGGTGAGGAAAGCCAGAGGCATTGTGGGAAACCAGAACCCCCCTCCGCATAACGACTTTGAACCACTTCCCTTAGGGTGGAGATACAGAACTACAAGACTTAAGAGTAACAGACTAAAAAATTATTTTGTTCCCCGCCCAATAGCATTTTTATAAAGCTACAGGGGATCTTTTCTTTAATGACTTTATTGACTGATTTTTTTTCTGTACAGTTTTTATTCTTTTTTAGTGTTTGTATTTTTGGTATTTTCTAATTTTTTGAGGATCAGTTTGGTTATTGTTTTCCTTTTTTATTTAATTTTAGTGGTTTTTATCTCCTAAGTGGTTTTGATTGGTGATTCTATTGGACGGTCATGTTTGCCATATGCTTGTGGATTTTATCATTTGACATTGTAATGTCTTAAAAACCTTTCTGTAAACAAGTTTCCCATTGGGGACAATAAAATGACATGAACTTGAACTTGATTTATTGCCCAACAACCATGCCAACATAAAGCACGCAAGGGAGTATGTGGGCTGAGACATTTGACAATGTTTGATATGGGCGTACCTCTTAACCTAAAGGGAAAATAAATGAGGCTTCCAGGTGGGATGTTGCCACTTGCATGACTTACAAAAATGATCATTTTGCTCTGTAACAGCTAGATTTATAGATAACAATTGTTGGCAAATGTGTTTGCTATCATTTGTAAGAGAAATTGGACGGTGAAACAATCATGATTTGTCTTTGCTGCCTGAATGTTACCACAAAATTTAAAAAAAATAAAAACTGGAATTTGTTTTCAAATCTATTTTCTCATATAGCAAAGTATGAAATGATAATTTTTATAGCAAAACAGATGCAGTCACACTACGTTACAATACAACTATAAATTATACAAAAAGGGAGCAGAAAGAAATATTCATTAACAGTTATCTTCACATTGTATCGAGACAGCTTTTACTTGATCAGAACTCCAGATGGAGAAAGGAGTACCTGTTCACAGAAGCGACAGTCATGTAATGTGAATGTGCATGGTTGTCTGCTCCCATAATCACGTTATAATAAGAACATATGGATGGAGAATCAAAGCACTAAAAAGCTTTTAAAAATGTTACTTAAATTTCACAATTCACCTCATGGCAAAATTATCAAATATCAGGTAAAAAGAGACAAAAAGGAATAACACATTTTATTTATATATATAAGATTAAAAATGTAAAAAAAAAAAAAGTAGTTTGTCAGCTATTTTGCTGTGTAGTGAACAAACTCACTGCTCTATCAACGTTTCATGCCGTAAAGAAGTCTTCATATTTTCATGTCATCTGTCTTTATTCGTTCAGATATTATGGGAGATTTCTCTGTACCGCAGTGCATTCTTATGATATTCAAGTTTTAAGAAGAGTTATTGTTTGAGTTAAGGCATATTGTGACTCAAATTATATGCCCAATAAAACTCCTAATTAGGGACTTTTTGGCTATAATGTCCCCCCCCTTTTGTTTCATAGGGCAGCACAGAGGTAGGCCTGCTTCCATGTTTAGAAGAGACTTTAGACCTTAATGAGTCAATAACAAAGCAGATTAAAACAGATGAACACTGTTTGGGATTTTTGATAAGTGCAATTCTGTGAAAAACTGGTGGCATTTTAATGTCACTGTAAGATGTATTCAAAGAAATGTCTGCTTTCAGTACATTTTTTTATTGGACTTAAATATTTTTGAGTAAAATAGTTAACAAAAGGTTTGCCAGTATGATCAAAACAAGTCTTTTGACAAAATGCCTTGTATTGCATATGTTGTGATGAAAGGCGTTTTGTATTCAGTAATTACATTTTGATTTGTCATAGCAAGTGGTGAATCATGCTGAGAGTCTAACAGCAAAGCTTAACTAAGCACTGAAAAACAACAGCTCTGTTTCAAGTTTAATTATTGTTTTGAGAACAGTGAGGAAAAATGTACCTGAATATCACCTGACCTCTTCTGAAGGTCTCTGCATTGACCTTTTCTTAATATCTAAACTCAATGTTTAAATGTTACCAAGTGAAAACCAGCCACATTAGCTGCTATTACCATCCAAAAGCATTGGTACTGACCAGAGATGAGATGAGCAGTTTCCCATTGCTTCCTCAGTTTAATGAATAGAAATCAAAATTAATTATAAATGAGTCTCTTCTTCATTTAGACTCAATGAATCAAGTTACACACAGAAAACTTGTCTTACACAAAGTCATCCAGACAACTGTGTAGATCATAAACTGTGAAAAGACCAAAGACTCCCACTCAGCTGATCACTCGCGCACACTTAATTAATAATGTCTCGGTGCTCAGATGTTTGATGAACCTTTTCTGGGGAAAGTTTAAGGACCAAAATTTTGCTAATGAAGTAAACATCAGTGACTGACAGTGTGTGGGATGTTTTGGTCTTTTCACTGTGCATCAGCATCAATGCTGTGATGTTTGCTTTTACGGTTTGTTAGTAAAAACACTAATTAAGCATAATTTAAAAAAAAAAAAACTGCTGTTAGTGTTGCAGAACGATTTGTAAGTATATGTTTAAAATGAATTTATATTTACTAAATCAAGTTGTTGTCTTTCAGGGTCATTATGACGACCCTGAAAGGCAACAATATTCAATCTTTTAAAAAAGATTAAAATATTTTTAATTTGGGTGTGAATCATAAGTGTTTCTCACATATATATTTTTCAAATGGGTTAATAGGAAAGCACACATTTTGATATATTGATTAATGGCTTTTGACAGGGTATCCTTTGTAAAATGATGCAATATCAAACAGTAAATTGAATCTTGACAGTAAATAATGCTCATTCAGGGTGACTTCAGTTTTGTGCCAATTATGAAGACATATGTGCAATGAATCAACCATATTTTGCAGACTTAGTATTTACAGCATTTAAACTCTACATTAGTAATTAATATGTTTCAGAACACTGAAAATCTCAACAAGCTGTTTATATTTATGGACTCAAAATAATTTTGTGCTCTTCTTATGCAACCATCTATCATCATGCTTCAAAATTGAATGATTGATTAAATTACTTCCAGAAAATCCCCCATAGAAATATATTCACTGTGGTGAATAATCAATAAAACATAACAAGAAAATGAAGAGCAATAAATATTTCCCACCTTCATACCTTTGATAGTCTACTCTACACCTTCATATAGGAAATATCAAGGATACAGACACTCAATGGCTGATTATGACAATTGTAAAATTGTAATTTGCTGTTTTTATTCACATTAAGCCAATTCATAAAAAGTTGCCAGAGGAAGGAAAACAATGGATTTAATCCATTTTAATTCAATTCCATCCCTTCTCTTGAGCATGCATGTGGTGGTGGGCAACAGAAAGGAAAAACCCTCCACAAAAGGAAAATAGACCTCCAGCTGAACCAGACTCGGTAAGGGTGGCTATCTGTCTCGACTGGTTAGGAATAAAATATCAAACCATTTAATAACATTTCTAGTAACAACAATAATCTAAATTACGTTGATGTGTGATGTGGCTTTCTCTGCAGTTCAGTAACAACGTTACTGTAATAACAAACACTGTGTTTTACTCTATATCTTTTTTTCAGCTCATTGGTCTTCATTTGGGAGTATGTCTTGGCCTAAAATATTGGTAAATGACTATCAGAGAAACTGTCTTCTTTGATGAAACCCCAAATTGGCCACTTAAGAGCAACTTGGCTGGCCACAGGCCCTGTTTATGGTCTGCATTTCATTTGGCCCTGCTAACTGCTTTGTGATTGCCACTTCCAGTGCCACTGAAGAAAACAATCTTTTGAACCTACTCCACTTTTGAAGTTCTCTCAAAATCTTCATGTTGACAGCAAGTGAATTACCACTTCCAGTTTGTTTGCTTTCAATTTTAGCAAACCAGTTTGAGGATTTTCTCGTCAAACTGCCGAGCCAGGCTTCCATCACAACTTTCTTGCATGGCAAACTTTCACTGCAGTTCTCATGCTTGTCAGTTTGAAGCCATTTCCCTCAAACTGTAATAGGATCAGGGCTCCAAGCTGCTTCCACATGATTGATGAAAGATTAAAAGGATTGTTGAGATTGAAGGCGCATTTAGCTCCCCACTGAGGTCCAATTTCTTGTCCTTGTGCTGGCAGTAGGGCTGCCACCATGCAGATGAGAGGATCACTGCAGTGAATGCCAATAATGTGAAATTCTTGGGGACACGGCAACTGGAACAAAAAGGCAATCATTTTTAATCTGACTGTTCTCGTTCCCCAGAAGAAGTGTCAGTAACGGTCACGGAGGTGAGTGGGGAAAATAAGAACATAAGTAGGATAAGGGGAAACAGGAAAAAGAAATAAAAAATCAAATTGTTATGAATTTGCATGAAAATGATTTTGATTTCCGCTTTTAGTGATTATGTAGTGAGATCATGTACTTTAACCTGTCCTGAACCATCTGACAGCTTTTTGACAGAAGACAAATTACCCCACGTAGACTCAATTAGCAAGTTTTCCATCCATAAGCTTGAATAAAAAACATGATCACGCGCCTTAGCTTTGTCCTTCATGCATAAAGAAATTTGGGGTTGACTTGTGCTGTGCCATGTGCATTGGTCTCATGGATTTATTGTCTTATTTGTACGTTATTAACAATAGAGCATAGAACAACAAGCTTTTCAATCAAAAATGATTGATTCATATTCAATTTAGGCCCAACAAAGGTTAAATATCTAAAACTAAGAGGAAAACTTGCTAATAACAGTCATGTCTCAGTGCTGCTCTGCTGTAGCTGAATGTGTAGGAAACATGTAATTAGAGGTAATATTTCCAATTAAAGAACTGTCAGCTAAACAGTTTGAGGCTAAACTTTTTTATTTTCATTCAACAGGAAGTTCTCAGCTGCTTCTATGTTGGGTGTAACATAACCCAAGCTCCTTTAAGTGTCAAGTGGCCAGCAGTGGACAGATTAATTGAATTGAAAGACATTATTAATATTTTCAGTGACTTTAGAAGGCTATATTGGATCATGCTTTGTGTCGCAGCGGTCACACTGTGATGGCTAATGCACCAGCTGGCTTATTCATCTGAAACAGAAATGCTGGGCAAGTTTTGACCTTGAATTCTGTCCTCACTGTCTCCTGAGCCACTGCTCTGTGGAGGCATATGATTAGTGGTGACCAACAGCGATAACAACTGCACGTCTGTCAAAATCAAGTTGCAGTGCCCTGACTGGATTGTCTTAATATGAGCTGAAGCGTGGTGTCAGGGTCTAGGGTCAATTTACCAATTCAGCAGTGCAGCAAGTCTTTGACTAAGCCAGCTCACCTCTACTGACAATTATCAGTGTGTGGCAGAAAATAGCTGCAACAGACTCACAGAGACACCTACAGAAGCAAGTGATTTAAGCTTGAGCACTGATGCATGCAAATATGTTGTATGCAACACATTTAATGAATTATTGACAAGGCTTGGTTTACAATACAATATGCACACACATACAGGGGTAAGTATTCACATATACAGTATGGTCATAAAGGGTAAGCAGTGCAACAATGATTTTTTTGTTTCTTTTGTAATCCAATTTCCTTCAATTGAAGGAGAGAACTACAACGTTGTTGAGTCATTTGCATTTGATCAAAACAATTGAGAGAGACTGTCTCCAAGCAGAGTGCTGTCTCTTTTCAGGCAACAGAAAAATAGTCCTTGTTCAGTTCATGATGAATGGTCTGAATATGAATGTAATCAGGTCATTTTGTGTGGCTCCTGCACTGAAGGCTACCGAAAAAGATCAGCTATTATCACCCAGTGAGCAGAACCTGTGGTCTGACCTCATCCGCTGCGCTGTCCCTTACTAAAAGGCTGAGTTACGAGTGGCTGAGGTGCTCGCTTGCAAATGAGGGTTGTGTGAGACAGTCTTCATGCGTGTCACGTACAGCACATCATTACCTTTACAGAGAGTGACTTAAGTCAAAGCCCAACATATGGGTTATAAAGCTTGCAAATGATAGACACAGTGTGCTTTATAAAAACAGATGTATTCCAAAATTACAATACTGAAACAGGTTTACAATATGAAGGACATACATGATTTACAACAGATACTCATGAATACAGTAGTCTCTCTTATTTATCTATTTTTTCTTAGATATCTCAGCATGAGATGTCTTACACAAACTTGTTATCATGTTTACTAATTATGTCACAGGCAATAGAATCTGTTGCATGATCTTTTCCCTTGGCTTACACTGCATTTCTGTCCTAATGGGGGTTCTCCTTTTCCTTCAGTGTGATGTATAGCTGTTTGTGTTACTCCAGCGGGAGTTATACTTTGCATACTGCTACATGCACAGCCCCTGATGGCTTGTTGGCTGTCCAGATTTTTCTTCTGTTACTTGACTACATAATCGTGTAGCACTTTTTCACCATGCTGAGTGGTTAAGTCGACATGCCTCAAACAAAGAATGTGGACAGTGGCTGCCTCATGCTTCTATTTTTGACTGATCAGCCACCCAGTTGCAGCCAGTCATATCATGTGAGAGGTTTGATATGATGACAGTGGAGATGAGCTGTGCTGATGCTCTCTTATCTAATCAAGATGACTACCAGTCAAATATTTAGTTGATTTGGTTGCAGCTCTATCTAATGACATATGAAGGCTTCTTGGCCTTTGGATGGCGATAATGCCTTTTAGAAGCCAGAAATAAATTTGGAGTTTGCATAATGAGGACGTTATAATTAAGGAGATTATGATGGCATGCTTGGCTCTTCAGCAAAAACATCACATTGTGATGAACAAAATAAGGTTTGAGCATTGTCTCATACACTCAGCCAAAAAACTTTTAGGCTCAATTATTCTTATAAAATGTTTTCCAATAAAACTACCTTTTAAAAATCTGAATGGAATATCCTTTGTATATTTTGAGATATTGAATAAAAAGTGGCTCACAATTTAGCACCAATAATGATATCACAGTATCAATGCTAAGCAGTACACGGGAGTTGTTCAGTATACATGTTCAGATTTTGCATGTGCATTAACTGGAATAATCAGGCTATTTCACAAATGGTTTTGCTAAGAGACTCTTTGCAGCACTCAATAGAAAGTGTCTCATCTGATGGTAGTTGTCCCTGTGCATGATCCTGCAAATATATAGTGTCACCACAACAAGCCAACACCACACAAGCTTGTATCTGAGAGCTCTTAGATTTAGAGTGCCAGCCACCTGCATATGCAAATGACTAAATGTCACTCAATCAGTACAGCCTTGTTCTCTCCATTATGTCTTGTTGCTTCCAGATTGTAAGCGTTTGATGCTAATTGTCTTCCCTTTCGGTCAAAAAAATTGTTTATTGATCTCTGAGTGGATCATCATTAAGTTCAACTGAGAAATTACGTAAGAACTAAATGACTTTAAGATGAAACCATGAAGATTTATGTTTGCTATTTTTCATATTTAAACATTATTTATTCTAATGGCTGTGATAATTGAGAAACACAATAAATAGGGCATATGTTTTATAAGAGCTGTTCACACAAAGATGTAATTTGTAAAATTCCTGTAGTTTTCCGTTAAATATCTAATTATGTATTAATTTATACATTGCTATCAAAAAAGATTGGTTAAATTAGATGAGACAATGAAAAAGTATCTTCAATGCTGAAGGATCAGAATTTTGTATATTGTGATATTCAAAAAGCTCTTTGTCTTTTACTGCTCAATGTGTATTTTGACAAAAATCCCTCTGAATAAGCTGCAATACCTTAATCTTCTATTATCCAATCAGTGCTAAAGATTATTTCACAATATATAGTAGCATATACTGAATGCTCAAGGATTCTACCCAGTACAACCATGCTATATTCTGTAGGCTAATACAATTTAGTGGCAAATAATAAGAAATAAAAGAAAATCCTCCATTATAATATTTGAAGTTTATTCATTCTGGTCTGCTACATACAGAGTAAGTTAGTGAAATGCAGATTAATTCAAGCTTAGAATGACAGCATTTTTTTTTAAAGTCTTTGCAGTCAAAACGCATCCTGATAAAAATGTGTCCTATCATGCTTTCCCAGAGAGAGAAAATAAAGCTGTCAGAGGGAGTTATCACTTCGCACTTGTTAATTTCCCCACATTGTATCTGAATTTTTGGACAATTCAACATCTCCCTGCTGTGAAAACTAGTCAAAGATTGGCTGAATCTTCCATTTTCCCATTTAAATTTTCTCAAATTGACTCTATTTCAAGAGCTCAGTTTATTCAGAACTGACCAGCAAAGATTGTGTTCCCACTAATTTGCTTATTGCCTTCAACCAAAGATTGTGTGAAATGACCCGACATGTCATGTGATCCCATCAAGGACATCACCTATGAGCCTCCTCAGAGAGCACTGTGCCTGATAAATGAGTCTGAGGTGACGAGCAGCTGATGGAGTGCCTACCAAAGGTCATGATGCTTGGAGAAGCTCCATTCTGCTGCCTTATTTTAATTTGGACCAACACCACCTTGCGCAAATGCTTGATAACCTCAGCCAAAGGTCAACCTAGTGGAACCACAATCCATCATTTTGTTCAGGCTCTACCTTTTCTATTAGACTGGACAAATGCAACTTGTTGAGTGAGGCAACACTGCTTGAGAAAGAAAAAAAAGGGGCATCTAATTTAGAACACGGCGTGTGCTAAATTAGGTTGCATGCTGCTTGCACTCAGGTGTAACTACTGACTAACAAGGCCCTGCAGGGTGGATAGTGGCAATAGATGGTGGAGGCATGCAGAGCTTCTGTGTATTTTTGTGACTTTATGTATGTAGATTCTTCATTTTTATGCACCTATTGAGTTTTATCACCACTTCACACATCACTGTTAAGCATTTCTTTCAGTTTTTAATAAAGATAACTTCATTATAGAATAGGGTATTTTACATTGTAGAGAAAATATAAGTGTGGTGAGAGCTACATCATGCTTCTTATCCACCATTTTCTTTAAAATTTTCTCTCTGTGTATATTTGTGTGAGTTTCCGAGCATGCACATGCATGAGAGATCCCCTGAGAGAAGAAAGGAGATAGAGCGGCGAGATACAGGAAGTGATGGAGTGAAAAAGGAGAGGGGAGGGAGCAATTTGTGTGGCACTGCACACACCTTGCAGCCCATCTGGACACAGGGGACAATTGACCTGAGCGCTGTCTACACTCACCTATACTCACAACTGAAGATGGTCTCGATAAAATGTCATCTTTGAAATGGTCATGTGGCAAGCTGCGGCTCTGCAGCCCACACTTATGATTGGAAGAGGCAGGTGTGAGGGCTTTGAAAATAATGGCCTTTGCCAACTCCTGGAGTTCAAATTTGCATCACAGAGAACAACTGCAAAATGTCAGTGGTCAATCAATTCAAATAATGTAGGCTGCAGAATATAAAGCATAGCATACCCATGGTGTTCATAGAAAATGCAATAGAATGACCTCTTGCCCCTGAGAGGGAGAGAAAGAGAGAGAGAGAAAAAAAGAGGGAAAAGTCAGTTGCTTCAGTGAGTCAGTTTTTGCAATAGAAAATGTGAGGGTCAATTCATTCATGGAAATTAAACATATCCCTTGGGCAACATATCTAAATATGCAGGGAAATGTGTTTTTCTTCTGCTCTCAGTGCTTTCTACCATCACAAGTGGAACAGCAGACAGTAATGGGAGGCTGAAAATGAAATCCGACTTGGGGCAGTTAAATATTGTTCACAGGATTACAAAAGCACCATAAGCTATACATGATAACAGTACAGAGCTGTTGAACAAAGGCACTTTAGAACGCCCTATTGAATTCTGCCCAAGTTCAGACCCCCAGGTCATTAGAGAGCCCCGTGTGTGGCTGGCTGCGCATTCCAAAGCTAGCTGGGTACGATTGTTTGGCTCAGTTCTTTACTTCATTAATGCACATGAACTGCTCCAGGGAACTCTCGTCAATGCTAATGAGCATATTAGTTTGCTCTGGGGCCAGCCACTCTCTTTTGATCAAGTTAATATTGGTCGAAGATAGAGAGAA
Source organism: Atherinosoma microstoma (assembly GCA_037177055.1). Lineage (NCBI taxonomy): Eukaryota > Metazoa > Chordata > Actinopteri > Atheriniformes > Atherinidae > Atherinosoma > Atherinosoma microstoma. The sequence continues at coordinate 9,548,067 of JBBBVU010000009.1, forward strand.
CCTAGCAACAAAACGACAGAGCAGAGTGGAAGTTTTTGAAATTGTGGCTTTTTAACTCAAAGAGTTAAGTTCTTACATTCTCTTTTCACCGCATCTACCTAACTAGGTTCAGTGATTAAAAACAAGACAGCTGAGGTGGATTTTCTTTGTCCTCTAAGGCAACATTTTGAGTAATTTCTCCTACAAGTGAATGAAACAAAAAGGGTTTTTTCTGTATGCCCTGTGGTGAAATAGGAGGCAGTGTATTCTGTTTAATGGTGCCACAGTTCATTAGTATGTGATTTTCAGCTGAGCTTTTGCAGTCATATCCCAATGCATGAGTACAAAGCCTCAAATGTGCTATATTTGTGCCCCATGCCTTAAAGTGATACTCAAACTAGATCCTCAGAGAATGAATCACTCACAAGCTGAACTCTTGTCCGATGAACATACCAGCCAACACATGCATCACCTCAGAGGCTCAACAGGAATGCAACAGAGAACTGATAGAAAAAGTGTAGTTTGGGATATTTGACAGAGATGTGATTGTTTGGGAGGGGAAAAATGTTTTTCGATGAAAGGGCATTGGATTAAAATCAAGCTAACCACAATCTGTATTATAGATGAGATATTATGGAAAATTAACATGTTTTTAATGCTAACGAAATAATAATAAAAAAGAAAACATTAGACTTACCAACAACTGAGGCAGCATGAATTTGAATATCTGCACACATTGATGAGGTAAGGGTGTACATTTATATGTTGGTAATTTTAAGCCATATATGAATACATTATTTATGGACATTAAATAGGACATCACATTGATGCCACTATGTGCTTACTGCTTTTTGTATTATGTAGCCAATATAAAAACACACATTTTGTATAAAATGTAAATCTTTTGAAGTTACAGAAACTGCTGTCTCATACATTTAGCTTTGGTTTGTCTTTATTATTACTTTGCCGTAGTTTGACAACAAACATGATTTTAAAAAAAAGTGAGAAAAATTTATTTTCGAGGATGTGAAACATTCAGTTCTTTACAAATATGCCCACACATTATTCTCAAAAGAGCAATATTGCCATAGGTGGGAGAGAAAATGCACCCCAAACACTGTGCAGAGTGCTGAGCCAAAACATGATGGATCCATCTGAGCTACTTAAAAACCCATCTCATTAATAAAAGCAAAATGAGTGATTAATCAGATTGCTTTTGATTCATTTTACACCCACTTGGATTCACAGTTAGATGCACACAAGTCCTCCCACACACACCATAAGTGTGCTTACAGTGATGACCATAAAGCAAAACAGACTGTGCGCATCATACTTGGGAGTCCAGAACATACTTGGTTTATATACTGTGGTAGTTCCCTCAGATTCTGACAGTCTGTCGCACAGCATGAAATTAGTGAAGGCAGTGTGTGAAATAGAGCACATTTAGTGTGAAGCCACAAATTTTGGGTCATTCTCAGTACCACCTGTTTATAACTTGTCTGAGTTAATGGGGCTGGACGCAGGAATTAAAAGTATAGAACAAATGTGCAGTTATTAAAAGGAGATAGAGAATAAATGTACACAAATATCTGGATGTTCATTACATCACGTACCAACATTAGTGGAGATCAAGTTGTGCTCAGAGTCCATAACAGAAATAAAATGATGCAGGGAACCAGTGTGAGACAAAAGGACATGTGGGTGATGATAGATGGGGGTGAAAAAGCGTATGAATCTAGCCAGGATCACAAGCATCCATTCCCCACCTGTCAGAGAGTGACTAATTTCGAAGTGGGAGCTGGGTACTGGCAAGCTGAGTGCCTCAGGTCAAAAGAGCCACTTGGGTTACAGAGAGGTGCTCTGTACTAGCTGGAAGATAATGACTGGGAGCTTACATGACACACCGTGCACACCACCTCGTTACAGAATCTGTCCCAGGAATGGAGCCACACATTTGATCAATCACACCAAGAGTCATCACTGCGGGCAACACAGCATGAGCACTGTATGCGGATTGGTTGAAAAAGTAGTTGTAATAACTCAGTATCCATCTGTGAGGAACATATACAATTAATGTTCCTGCCAGTGATCTTTTTAAAGATGGCATGTAATGAATATGTCCTTACTGTACTTACTCACTGTGATAGCATTAATGATCTCAGCACAATTGCTACTTCTTCAACAGGAACAACAGATGCCATTAGCATCGCTAGAGTTGTAACTGCTACTAAAACTACTGAAAGCAACAGTAATACCACAAACTCAACAGTTATAAACTCTGGTATCTGCATTGAGCACAATTTTGACATAAACTGTTTCTGCAACACTATAGGCTATGCTGCTAATTCCTTTCATGCTAATACATGACGCACAGTAGCATGTACAAGTTTGAACACCACTGGTAAACAATTTGGTGTATACATATCAACATAACTGTAGCTAATGTCTCAGACCTAAATCAGCCTGAAAGGGCTGTAACTTGTTCACAGCCTTAATTGGAAAGTATAGTCGATGCAAATTCGAAAGCTTTTAAAAACGTGATTCTTCAAGTCTTGTCCGAACTTTCAGCAACCAGAGGCTCCTTTAAACGGCTGTCAGGCACTTAAAATAACAAATGCCAGGAAAGCAGATAAAATGATAAAGTGTTTTCAGGTAGCCTTCGGGAAGATTAAACCGAATCTGCAGCAGTGCTACACTGTTCTGCTGTGCACTACCACTGCAGAAATATGACCCTCACCAAAGAGTCAGTAGATGAAAACGTTTTCTAAGTCCTCACCACAAAACGCAGAAGTCAAGACATCTAAAAAAAAGAAAGAAAAAAAAGCTAGCTTTCAGAAAGAAATCCTGCAAAATAATGAAGTGAAATAGGATTTTGAGTACATTGACCAAAGTTATATCTGGTGAAAAATGGGTGCAGAATACCATGAAAAGGATACCTCTGCACCTGTAAAACAGAAGTAGGGATAAGTCCTGCTTGGGCCCTGTGTTGTGGTTCATTATAGAGGCAGAGGGAAGAACAGATTCAAGTAAATATCAACATATTCTGGAAGCAACCTTCACACCATCAGTTTTAAGAGCTTTCTGGAAATCAGGTCATCTTTTGCTTTCACAGTGACAAAAATAAGAGCCAAAATCTTTTCACGCCATGGTGCTATTACTAACACTTCCACCAACAAGTATTCTGACTGACCTCAGAAGGATTCATACCAAATTAAGCCAAAGACGGGGGGGAGGGTTGGGGTTGGGGTTGGGGGGGTTGTTGGAGCCCCAATTAGCAGGCAAGAGGCAGGGTACATCCTGGACCGGTCGCCAGCCTATTGCAGGGCCAACAGAGAGAGACAAACAACCGTTTGCACACACTCATTCTTCTCCTCCTGACTACCAGGAGAAAAAAAGTTAAGCAATCACAATTTTTGCAAATCCCCAATTGTTTGGAGGGTAATCAGAATACTTTAAAAAAAATAAAAAAATAAAAAAATATTGTGTACACTACAGTGGACATGGGAACTGAATACATGTATAACACTATAATGTGCAGTCATCTGTTTTTACTTGAGGACAAATTATCAACCGCTTATCAAGGAGGAGCTTGTATTTAATTTTTGTGTTTTTTTCCCCCAAAAAACAGCACAGTCTGAAGCACCTACTCTCCATCTTCCCATAAGATGTTCTTGTAGTAATGGACGCCATTTTCCTTGCAAAAAAAGAGGAAGTTCCCAACACTCGACCCCCCCCCCCAAGTGTGGTATCATTTAAAAGCCCCAAATGTTCTCTTTAGAGGACAAAAAGAGTTAGTTCAGTAGCATGCAGGGGGACAGAGATATTCAGGTATTAAAATGTCCTCCACAGAGGACAAATTTAAACTACTGGTAGTCAGGAGGCTATGGGGAATTTTAAGAGTAACCAATTAACCTGCCTTCCATGTCTTTGGACTGTGGGAGGGAGCCGGAGTACCTGGAGAGAACCCACACATACACAGGGTGAACATACAAACTCCACACAGAAAGGCCTCTTTTTCAAAGCCTTCCCCAGCTCAAACCAGCAACCCCTCCCGGTTCGAACCCCTCCCGAGGCTCGAACTTTCTTGCTGTGAGGCTGTAGTGCTAACCACCACACCACCGTGCAGCCACCGTTCAAGAACATATTGAAATATAAATATTTTAAGATGAAAAATAATACGCCCGAATAAAAATGGGAACCCACATTCAAATTCTTCCCAAAATTACATGGAAGAAATTACTCTTCATATATAAACATGACTTAAAGACAGATTAATTTCCATAGTGAGATAGGCTGTTGTTACACAGGGACAGCAAGTTTGCAGTCTGCACTGCCGGAATACAAATACAGAAGCTGATTAATGAAGCACCTCACAATCTACCACCTTTAGTAAATAAGCCTCTGTAATGAAACAAAAATAATCCTAAATGCTTAGTGCTGGGGTTGTGATCTCTTAGTACGGTATCCTGTGACAACCACGGGAATAAACTTGAGTATTGGACCATCAGTTAAACAGACCTGTGAACTGCACTGAAATTGTATCTCTTATAACACAAAAAGATGAATGTGTTCGACCTGTGTTCTTTGACAAATTCCTTGGAATGATACTGAAACTAAAATCTGGATTAATTTAAGTTTACCAAATATACACATTGGTTACAGAATATTGACTAGTTTGTAGACATTATTGTGTTATTTATTGCGGTCAAGTCCTCTTGTGGTGTTGGATTTCTTAGTACAGGCCATCCTCATGTTATTGATAACTGAAGTAGCATTATGGCTCCATACTAGATTCCCTATATGGTTGAGCCTGCTCTGAAATGATAATAATAGTTACTGTTAAAGTATGCGCTTCCTTCAGAAAAAAGCAAATCATGAAATCAAGAAAACAATATACTCCAAAATATAAGGGAAACAAATGATTACTGCATATCATGAAAGCACACCTTTATGCAAAGAAATGTGAGGAGAGCAGTATCTCACACAGCGAATGGCAAGTGTCAGTCTGTATAGCAAAAGATATGTTAAAAGGAGTGACTTTAGGTGTCAGCAGACTTTAGGCACAGTATTAATAATCACATAAGAACATGTGACTCTTTGTGTAAAGGAACCACTGTTCCATTATTTAAAAGGAAAAAAATCTCAATTTCAAAGGCTTGGCCTTCCTCTATACTTCTCCTGTCTCTCCTCTAACACCTTATTAAAGTGTCAAAGAGTGAAGATTGAAATCATCCGCCTCCTTTCAGAACCCATGTCAACCAGCATTATTAATCTGAAATGAAGCAATCTGCTTCCGTTTTTCTTTTTGCAATGTATGATAAAATGTTTATTTTGACCTCAGATTTCTTTTCTTTTTTAATTTTGTGAAGTTGGTTAAATCTTTTTGTAACAGATAGCCTTGTTATAGCTAAGGAATACATGCATGTGACTGAACAAATTTGTTGATGATACATCTACATGCTTTAAAGTTATTGCATTAAAATGTTAACTCCTAATGTTTGTATCCATCTGTCTTTTATCTACTAAACACGTTAAATAAAGACCAAAACACCAATCAAAACTATTCATTTAGCTAGCTATGAAATTTCTTAATGATCACCTAATTGGTTGTCTTCTGAACATATGTGAAATGTACAACTTAAAGCTGCAGCTGCAATGAGTGTATTTGTTTATGTTTATCTACTTATTGATTTTTTTTTTTTTTTACTTCAGTGGCCTCTATTAAGCAGTTGTTAGGCAGGAAACAGGGTGACATGTGACATATAGCAAAGGACCCCAGGCCAGAATTTGAACCTGAGCCAGCTGCCTCAAGAAGCTGAAGCCTCTGTGCATGAGGCAGCTGCTTAACCAGTTGAGCTAAATGCCACCCATCCTATAAAACATAATTCTGATATTATACTACTCCAAGAGAAGAAAAAAAAACAGCAGACTTATCAGTTTGCCTTTGACACAATAAGTGGTTACAGATATTTTAGGTGAACACTTTTCCATCATAATCACCATCATTTTCAGTACTCTGGGTTGCAGGGGTCTGGTGCCTATCCTTCTGACTTTGGGTAAGAGGTGGGGTTCACAAGTCCATTCACGCTCACACTCATACCCACCTCTGATTTAAATGAGCAATTGACTTAATGTGTGTCTTTAGACTGTGAGAAGAAAACAGGATGACTTGGACAGGCACAATAAGAACATTCATACTCCACACAGAAAGTCACCACCTGAGTTTCTAACCAGAAACCTTGCTTTGAAGTGAAAGACCATGGTTTCACAATTTAAAGCCAGAAATGTTTTAAAAAGAATGCGGTTGTTGACTTTTCCATCAATGCAAGTGCACGCAAAGCCTCAATTGAGGCTCTTCTTTCTTTTTTAAAAAAAAGAAAAGAAATTATATATATATATATATACTGTATATACTGTATATACTGTATATATATATAAAAACCAGAATAACTCAAGGATGCTTGTGTCATCTTCTCACAAACACCCTTCAAGGGAGTGATTGCAGCCATTCTTGGGTTGTCCTTTTCCCAAGAGCATTCACTGGTCTCCAGGAAATAGATTCCCAGTCTTTTCTGTCAGTTTCTGCAAACATAACTGCTGTGTAATATTGCTGAAAGCATTAGAGTATAATCTGGAAAGAAGGTCATGCATTTCTTTAAGGTGTAAATTACTTCCTCATGAAATGAGCTGCAAATGTTACCCCTCAAAATGTGTTCAAGCTGCAGCCAATTACACTGGTAAAATAGTCATCATACAATCAGAGCTGTGACTCATTCTTTAAAGCTGATAAGTAAATTGTGATGACCACTGAAAGACCACTAAACTCAATATCATCTATAAAGTGGAAAATTACAAGGCAAAAATAATACTTTCATTTATAAAATATGTCTGGCATTGGACAATTAATATAAGCCATTCTTGCAGTGAGACAATATAGACACATATAGAATTGCTACAATAACTCTCACCTTTAACAATACAGAAGAACGCAGGAAAAGAAAACTACATTTAAAAATCAAACAGAAATGATCTCTTCTCCAAAGGGAATACCCCCACAGATTTTCTAAAAAAAAAGATCCTAAAAAAGGTGTGTTAAGGTCAAACTCTTATGAGAAAGGTGACTCCACCCCACAAATTGCATCTGACACGAGGTTACCAAACTCACAACCAGAGTGCAGGACTATTTTAGCATCAGACACAAAATACAACATCCTTTAAGGCAGTTAAAAAAGCCCCCTGAATCCAAGATGTTCCCGCGGGTGGGAGTCAGGCACTGATCCTGACAGAGGGGGAAGGTGCTGCTTCTTGTCTACCGCCTGGGGAGGCGTGTGTAATGTAGAGAGGGCAGCTGAGAAAACATTTTGGTGGAGACAGACCGTCCCAACCTGCCAGTTCTCAACAGCTGGAATAATAAATGTTCTGATTTAAGATAGTTTAAATCTACCTCTATAGAACACAAATAATAGTAGACTACAAGGAAAATGTCAGCGGGCCGAAGCCTGCGTTATGTTTCAGCTCTTTAAATCATGCAACATGAGAGGCAGTTTTATGTAACATATCAAAAAATGTAAAAGGAGGAAACCATCATAAACTTAAGCAGAAATTTATGAAAATCTGCTTTTGCAGTTTGGCAACATCTTTAGTTAAAAACTGTCACTATGATTTTACAATGTCTTTTGTTTCTCAAATCTGACATATTGTAAATGTTTCTGGTTCCTTCTTAGCAAAACACACTAATCCTGTTCTTCCTCCTCTGTAAATCAATAACATGAAAAGTATGACTATGGGAATTTTCTAAACAGTGGTCGGCATGAGGAGGGAAAAGTTGCAGTTTACTGGAAGAAAAAAAAAGATTCAATGAAAATATATGATCTGTGCGCATGCTTTTTACTTCCTTGCTTCATGGAAATCCTACTTGGAGTCATTTTTAATAATTCTGATGTGGAAAAAACTTTTAAATGTCAAAAACTTTTTTGTCTGAAATGTATTTATTCATTTATTTGCTTCTTTTGATATCTGGTCAAACATGTGTCCATGTCATGAGGAATGCCCAAGCTTGGATGGTGGGAGGATATGAGTGTGTGTGGGGGTGATACATGTTGAGAGGGTGTATGGGGGTGTGTGGGGGCAGGGGGAGGAGAGTGTGTTTGAATGTGGGTGGATGGGTGGTGGGAGGGCAAGATTTTGTGTGTGAAGGGATTTATGTGTCGTGAAGGTATGTGGGGTTGGGTGGAGGGGGGCGTGTGGGTGGATGGATGGTGGGAGGACATGAGTGCGTGTGGAATGGGAGGTGTACATGTGGAGAGTGTGTGGGGACGAGGGAGGAGGTTGTGTGGGTGTGTGTGAACGGGTGGTGGGAGGGTAGGAGTGCATGTATGTGTGGGGGAATGTATGTGTTGAGAGGGTGTGTGAGTGGAGAAGGCTGCGTGGGTGTGTGTGGATGAGTGGTGGGAGGACACGAGTGAGTGTTGTGTGAGGGGTGTACGGGTTGAGAAGGTGTGTGGGGTTGGGGCGAGGAGGTTGTGTCGCTGGATGGATGGTGGGAGGACATGAGTGCGTGTGGTGCCGGAGATGTATGTGTTGAGGGTGTGTGGGGGCAAGGGAGGGGTTGTGTGGGTTTGTGAGGATGGGTGCTCGGAGGGTATGAGTGTGTGTGTGCGTGTGTGTGTGGGGGGATGTATATGTTGTGAGGATGTGTGAATGTGGAGAGGAGTGTGGGTGTCTGTGGATGGATGGTGGGAGGGCAGGAGTGTGTGTGGTGTGAGGGGTATACGTGTTGAGGGTGCGTGGGTGTGTGTATGTGTTGAGAGGGTGTGTGAATGCGGGGTGTGTGTGTGTGTGTGTATGGATGGATGGTGGGAGGGTAGGAATGTGTGTTGTGTGGGGGTTATATGTGTTGAGAGTGTTTTGGTGTATGTGGATGGGTAGTGGGAGGACATGAGTGCATGTGTGTGTGGGGGTTGGGGGAGGAGGTTGGGTGTGGATGGGTGGGATGGGTTCTTGGGATGCCTGGCTGAAGCACTGGGGTGCGGACTGGCCCCCGTTGGGTGGCCGTCTGGGGGGGCTGGGCTCTTGGCCCTGTCCGCCCCAGGCGGCCGTTGCTCGGCGGGGCTGATGGCTGCTGATCTCGGCCTGCCAGGGACGGTGCCCTGCAGCTGCGGGGGGCTCTGGCTAGGTCTTCCCTCTGCCGCGTTCCTGGGCGGGCGCATGGTCTCTCAGTGGTGGGGGGCCAGGGGTCCGTGGTCCTAAATGGTAAATGGTAAATGGACTGTACTTGTATAGCGCTTTTCTAGTCACATGACCACTTTGACACTACATGTCACATTCACCCATTCACACACACACTCATACAGCACTTCTATTGGAAGATACTCAGTGCTTTTTAACCTATCACACACATTCGTTCCCCGGTAGACACACCAGCAGGCAATGTGGGGTTCAGCGTCTTGCCCAAGGACACTTCGACATGTAGCCAGGCGAAGCCTGGAATCGATCCCCTGACTTTCCGATTGGCAGACTACTGTTCCTAAGCGGCTGCCAATCGGTCTCGGGGGGCTGCTGGCTTGCCTCTGACCTTTATGCAGGCACGGTGGCATTTGCATGACCACTGTATGACCACTCTGCATTTCCTCTTTCTGTCCCCTCCGGTCGGGTCCAGCATTAAGGTGCAAATTCAAAAGAAAAACCTAAAATAAAGATTTTTTTCAAGAGGGACTTTATACATATAAAGCTGTACTTGACAAAGTAAATTTGCACAAAACAGCAGCCAGACAACCATTCTGCTTGCAACAATGCTGGACAAGACAGGTGGAAAAAAAGAAAAGAAAAAAGGAATGCCCAAGCATTTAAGACACTGGACAATAACAGTTCAAGTTTAAGCTTCAAGTAGAAAATTAGGCATCCCCCCCCCAAATTAACTTGAACAAATTAAGCTTCAGCATTTGCTTCAGTTGGACATTAGACTATGCTAACAGGAGATGTTAACCCATGGTTAAATGGACGTAAACTGTGGTTGTTTGCTTCTTACAAATATCATACCATGATCCAGCCTTAGTTTGAGTTCAATAAATCAGTTTTCATATTTAACTGTCAATAACTACGTATTCTCTAGTAAACTATGTAACCAACTTACAGTTGAGGGCAGACTGACATTTACACAGTTTGAGCATGATGCATAACACCTTTTAAAGCTTGCATTAGGCACTAAATGACACACGAGTGTATCTAATTGTTCTAGCATCTTAGTACTGTGATCTTATAAATACAGGGACATCTAAACCTGCACATGCTCTGTGTCTGTAGGATATTTTTGCATCCACAAATCTAAATACAACCTGAGCCAGCTGGAAAATGAACATAAATGGTAGGCTGATGAGCCAGAAGGAGAATGAACTGAAAAACCAATGTGCTGCAAATTATATTTAGTTTGTGCTTATCAAGATGTTCTCTACCAGCCTTTGAACTCCTCACTAATCAATGGATATGACAAAATGCTACTGTAGACCTATGCTATGAAAGTCATGGATCACTTTGGTCTTTTTTTCCCTTCTTCACAGAACTCTAACAACTCAACATTAAAATCAAATTAAGGATAAAAAGAAAAAAATAGCACTGATTTTATGTAAAGTAGACAACTGGCAAAATGCATAATTAGGGTTTTGAGTTTAGGTCACTGAGAGGTCCTGGTAATTAAACTGACCAAACAGAGATACACAAAGCAAAGACAGAAAACTGGTTAAATAAAACCTGAGCCAGACTGTAATTAAGGGATGGAAAATGATTTTTCACACTTTGCCTTGATAGTCTATTTGTATGTGTATTCATACAGCATATTGTAAGTCCAAGAGAAAAACCACATCAATGAAGAGATGTGACTGAAATTATAATCATTCTGTTATGAGGATGATTATTACTAATTATTTTCCTTTTACTCAAGTACAATTCGAGTAGAAAAATTGTAGCATGTGATTAGAATTTGTATTTGATGTTAATTTTGCTGTCACGTCAGTCCTAGATAGTGAGAAGAACTTTGTTGGTGTTGGATCCATCTCAAAGAGACACAAAAATCCATTTTAAGATGTTCTGCTCCCCCTAGTTTACGATAATCACCAGCAGTGTCTTTGGTTGGTTGTGGACATGACAGTGGCATCCAGAGCAAAAATACAAGATGCAGTAGAGTGGAGAGAGATTAAGAGAGAGATGAAATGTGGAGATATTGACAGTGCTGGAAGAGTGGAAATAAATGGCAAGTAAAATCTACCATCCTGCAGGAACACAAAAGTAGGATTTTCATGTGGATGGTAAAATTGCTTCGGTAAAAGCAGAGACAGACTTTGCTAGTGGTTGCAGCCCCTCACCTATGTGAATTTACTCAACTCACACTGCAGTCACTGTTATTATGACAGACTCAAAGTCCAGGGAAAAAATAAAATCAACATTATACGTAGCAGCAACATGTCAGCAAGTCATTGAGATTCAAAATGATCATCTATGGATGCCAGCATAAATAAGCATTACTGTTTGTTCTGCCATTTTCCTGTCACTTGAATAGGGATTTGTTCTCTGCACTTTAATTATTTGTGACCATTTCCATGAAACCACATCAGTTTAAAAGAATCTGAATTTTGAGATTTATCAGATCATTTGAAGTGGTCTCACCAAGACAAAGATTCAAGTAAAGCCACAAGATAAAAAAGATCAATCACATAAATGTTATAGAGTCAATTATAATGTTGTCGAGGCCATCCTACTTTTTACTTTAGACAGCATGCCTTGAGCATATCTTGTTTTGCACGAGTAGTCAGAGTCGTTTAGTGTCTGTGCATGAGCCATATTTCAAGGCCACAGGCAGGTGATCTTATTGCATTTTGTTGATGTAATATTCACTGACAAATTCCTCGGAGTTCATATTACATTTGCAATCTTTGGTGCCATTCTCCTGACATTAATCTGCAAGAAAGTGCTTACTTCAAATATATACACAACGTACTGTTTGAACAGGCTTGCTGGCTGTCACATGGACAAAGAAGTTCCTCCTGCAGCAGAATTTAAAACTCATCAGGATTTGGGCCAAGCCAGCTTCCACCATTCTGTACACTCATCTGGCTAAAGAGTTACGCTTCTTATGTCTTTTCCATTAAATTATAATAAGCAGAGAAACACCCTTCTTATGCCTCACTTCTGTATATGTAGGAAAAGATATGTCAAAGCCCATCATGTTGCATGTTTAATACCATGAAAAGAGATGGAAATACATAAAAGTGACATGTAAAATATGTGTGAAGTATGATGTGGTTTCTACAGTTTAAGACTATCCAACTCAATATAATGATGTGGGCTGTCTGTTCAAGCAGGTATTACAACTTAAATAAACATTTTAAATGTGAAATCATCCATGCGTCACCAAGACAAGCTACAAAATGGTGGTAGGACATCATATTTGTGAGTCAACCATTTTATGGCAGAGAAAGGCATTATTTTAGTGTCCAAACCTAAACATAAAAATGTGTCCCCTTACAATGGCAAAGTAGCTGTGATGGTTCAATCTAAGGATATATCAAAACCAGAAGAAATGAGTATGAATGAAAAGGAAACAACGTACATGGCGATCTGATTGGATGTAAGAAGAGTGTGAGCTAGCACCCTGTCACCTAGGTCTTATGTGTTGGAGGACAAACAGCACTCTTGTTTAATGGTCAAATAGAATTAGTTATGTTTAAAGCTAAGGGCAAATATCAGTCCTCAAGACTACAGTGAAAAATTTCACACAAAAACAATAACAAAAAAAAAGCTTATTGGTATTCTACAACATGGCTTGGTGCTTTATTTAAAGAACATTTAGAGATACATGGCAGTGCTGTCTGCTTGGGATGGCATGTAATGTAATGGCATGGTTGCTCTGTTGACAGTTTCATTCTAACACTCTGCTGCCACTGCAGTTAAGTGTACCTAGGCTGATGCAAGTGTGAAAGGCAGATCACTGTAGCTGTATTAATGGGAGTTCCTCTGCAAGGGAGCCTTGCTGACCTTGGTCTTATCTCAACGACCTCATGCATGATTGATGAATAAAAATGAAACTGGATACGTCTTCCATAGCTGTGGTATCTTATCACAATGACAGCTGGGGTTTTGTTTTGTTTTGTTTTGTTTTTGGCACAAATGAGAATAGACCTGGTTGGACTTGGCCGGTCAGACATTTAACTTTTGCAAAACTTCAAGTGTTTATACAGAAATAATTACTCTGCAACTTGTTTAAATCTCAGTGACAATTAGATTTAATTTAAAGACAAGAAGTATGCCGTCCTCCCAGTGATAAAACATGCATTTGCTTGATGTTTAAGTTGGTGTCCATTTACAACACTTTAAAAAAGATTATTCTGTGAAAGATTTTACACTTGTATTACCACTTTGGGATATTTCTGAAGAGTTAGGTTCATGAATCACTAAAATAGAAAATGAAGTGTTTAAACTTGACATGACCAGGAGCTTTGAAGTTACAACTCACTATTACTTGTAATTAACATAAGTCCCATACAGTAGATGTGTCACCATAGAAACTCCAAAGGAATGGGCGGGGGGGTTGTGTGGGTTGGCTGGAGGGGTGTCACCATTGAAATGAGATGTCTTGGCAGCACTTCATGGTGTGGAATGACAACTGTGGACTTTATATGGCTGACTGGTAGCCTTTTTATAGCATTCCATGAAAAACAGTTGTTGCTGCTATGTCATGACATGTAGCCACAACATTAAAGATTAAAATAACTGTGTAATGATGTTGCTTTCATAACGGGTAATATTGTTTTGAACTGGTGATCAATAATACTCCCGGCCAATGAGGCTGTCTGGAAATGTTTATTCATAGATTCTCATATTTCTTACAAAGCTATCTCAAATTGCTGATAACTTCAAGATGAATTACCATGCAACAGTGCATGCGGCTATATTTGTAGTCCATTCATATGACCAATCAGTGGGGTTTTAACAGGGAAAGTGCAACATAAAACCAGAGGAATTATTTTCATGTCTCTGCCTACGGCCTGTCTGTGAGTGATGATTACTCATGTAATTACTTCCATGAACACAATGGAAAATCCTTGCTGCATATTATTTTACAGTAGTCAACTGAGGTGAACTTTTTTGGTGAAGAGTAAGGCATGGGTGTTCATAAATTATCCTTACTGCTGTTCAGTGTGTTATCGACTTCTTTAAATGCTGATGTACTGTACAAATTAATGTATAAGATGTTCAATATTTCATCATTTATGTGACTAATCAATGTATATTTTTCCTTTTTTTCTGTGTTTACACCAGGAATGTTTTTATAGTTTATTCTATGCTTTAATTACAGTTTTAAGTTTCAGAGAATATATGTTTCTTGATTCTACAAATGTTTTCAGTCGATGTTTACAGAAGGCAGAGCAAATTACAGTAAAGAGTGCAGAGAAATCCATCATGCTTGGCTTGAGTTACTGAAAACAGAATCTGCCACAAGCAAAAATATCTTGTTTCAGAGGTTTATAGGTTAGCAAGTCTTACAGTGTGATCACAGCCTGTATTTTCACAAGTTGGATCAAATGTCAAAGCAGAGTTTTGGTGTCTTTTGATATTTAAACACAAATCCAGATGAAAAAGAAGAAGAAGACATTTGATGTGTGTCTGGGCTTTACTGTACCTAGTTATGTACGCCACATGTTGTTTTCCTCCCCATCAGAGAACCAGAAAAATATTTACGTTTATATTCTTATATGTTTTTCCTATTCCATTTTTCTTTTCTTTTGTTTTTCACAACTATGTGTACTGTTTTTCTTTTAAAATCATGCCCTATTCACTGTTGTGAACCTTTGTCTTTTTGTGAGTCTCACATCATTCTTGCAAATTAATAAAAGTACAAGCTTGTTACTTATTTCTGCATAATACATTAGATATGTCAAAGTAAAACAAATTCTTATAGTAAAACATGTGTTTTCACCAAAACCTGAAACAGTAAGTGTCACCTTGACAGAACCAAGTTCTTTGCAAGCTGTTGTTTGGAAGCTTTTGGTCTTCACCAACTTCATTTTTCACGGAGTCACAAATGAAAATTTGTGGATATTTGTGGAGAACCTGAATAGACAAATTATATCTTGGAGGACAAATGCCTGCTTAGAGAGGCACTATGTAACTTTCTGACTTTAAAACTCTGCGTTTCTGACCAGTTCTGATGGCACAGTGACATTTATTATGAACATTTCTGGAGCCGTCGCTGACCCGCAGCGCCCTGATGTTGAGAAATCTAATTTCACAACTTTCACTTCCAGGACGCTGCGCGACATTTTGCTTTACGCTACTAAAAACATACCAGCAACCAAACATAAACACGTTTTGAATGTGCACTGTGGCTGATAAAGCAAAGAAATGCAAGAAGACATTATCGGAGGAAGAGGGAAAGAAAAGAGAAAGTGACAGAGCAAGAGATAAGACAACAGTTAACATCAGACTGACTTTTACTGGCTGCAGAGGGCTCAGACTACAGGTAGGATGCAAGATGGTGACTAAATTGTCCATCATTAGGGGGCACCTTACTGAGAAACTCTGTCAAAGTTCTGCAGTTCCTCTTTACATGAGGAATTATTTAATTGGGAACACATGGATCAAATAAAAAGATTCCAGTGTACCATGCATTCTAGTTTCTTCCATTTTCATAACAGTGTAGCAAATACAATATTAGCAACATTAACGTCTTTTACTGAGAGTTTAACAGGTCATGCATTTTCCTAAGCAGATATCAACAAGAGTTACTTTTGCCATATCCCAAGGCAATTATTTGAGTCCAATGCATCTTAAACATGCACTAAAACATTCACAGACCATAGTCTTTTTAAATACATTTTTTTTCTTCATAAGTATCCTTATAAACTTTGTAAAAAGAATGACCGCCCTACCTTGTAGTTCATAAGAAAACTCCTGCACAATGTGTCATCTTTGATTTGGCCTCATGTCTGATAAGTATGCACTCTATGATTGCTAATGCTATCCCCTCTTTGCTTCTTTCTTTTAAAAATATATTGCAATGCTAATACAAGTGCCACCAGGGGACTGCTCATTTTCATTTACATTTTTTTCCTGATGAATTTACCAATTATTCTTTAATTCATTGTTCATAAACAAAATGATGGGAAATTTGATTGAAGGCCCAAATACAATCTTTCATTTCTTTGTGTGTGATTTGTTGTCATTTGTACTTCTTTTTTTTGTCCCATCACCTCAGCCAGTTGAGGCAGATGGCCACCCACCCACCCAGAGTCTGTTTGTGCTGGAGGTTTTATCCACTTTAAAGTGCTGCTCAAAGGAAATAATTGGACTTCTTTCTATGTCAAGTGCCCTGAGATTAATTTTTGTGCTGAATTGCAGACAAATAATAAAAATATCATTGAAATTAAAATGAATTAAACTGCTTGACCAACTGCTTGATTTAAAAAACAAACACATTGCATAGATTCTTTTTCTTCTTCTTTTTTTTACCTTTGTAAATATGTTGAATGTGAGTAGCCATTTACACCTGAATTATTATGCCAGTTTTAACAAAACACATCTGCAGTGAAGCAGACACATCCACCTGGGGATAAGGAATAAACCTTGCTGCATCTCCTAACAGATGGGATGGAGTGAGTGTGTCAGAGTGGCTAGAAATGGTTCAGTAGCTCTGGCATGTATATATGATGGATAGCAAGACAGGTCCCTTCTATATTCTGTAAGAGGATATGCACTGTAAAATAACAATAACATACTGCTGCCAGTTCTTTGCTACAATTTTCTATTTACAGTCAAAGTCTAAGTGCACTCCTTCCCATTTGAGATAAATCTTCGCATTAACACTCTGTAAACAGGTTTAGTAGTTGTTCCTATTGATTAATGTGATTAATTTCTAATGAAAATACTGTATATTATGCATTCTTCTAATATGTGTTCCACAAGCAGTTCACATGCATAAATAAACAAAATTAGACAATTTTGCAATAACAGTAAAATTACTTTTTAACATTCACTGTAGTACAAAAGTGTCTTCAGTCAGTTACTGGACAAGTATATTTGAAAACTTCCCTGAAACAGTCACTGAACTGTTTCATTGAAGTCAGATTTATTCATGAGCTGCCAACTGTAAAGGTTATCCCTGCAGGTGACAGGGTACAGCAGCTCTGCGACCTAGACACGAAAATAATTTTTTGATATCTTGCAATGTCTGCAGAGTAATAACTCTATGTGAACCATGATGGTGACTGTCAGGAACTTTAGTGTGACGAAAAGGAAAGGTTAAAAAGAGATTTTTTTCTTTTTTTTCTTTTTTTTTTAAGAAAGAAAAGGTATAAAACTTTGTATGATACATGTAGAGCAGTATCACTGTGGAATACTGCATTACAAGCACTAATCCCAGTTTATCATTTAAAAATACAAACTTTTGATATTATTAATCTTTCTGCTAGTCTAGAGGACCCCTTGCATTTATGCTTTCATTTTGAGCAGGCAGCTCCTTTGAATGAATTTAGGATTTAGATATGTATAAAATGATAAGGAGCTAAAGGTCAGCACTTTCACACAGACTCTTGATGCAGCATTCTGTTAGATTGAATACATAATTTTTACTGTTTGAATGTGCAGCAGGAATGCTGCATTACAACGGGGAAACTAGAGATACCTGAAAATGAAAGGTTGAGTTTCCAGGTATATCTCATTGGTATTTGCTTAGTGACAAGTCACAGCATGAGCCCAAATTGAACTTGATAATCCTCATAGTGCTAAAACACAGACTTTTCAACACTACAGTATACGTGTCCTGCAACATGTTGCAGATTCAAATCCTTAAAGTATACAAGCTTTAGGGTCTTTTTCTAACTTGTACCAAATATAATTAAATTCTGTTTGACACAGTCATTGAAAAATTATCTATAAATGGTCAAATTTTAAATAAAAAAAAGGTCCAGAATTTGTTTTTTTTATGCATTTAAATGTGTTACTCCAACTAAAAACACAAAATCAGAGCAAACACACAGAACAACCCACACAGATAATGTTGTCAAATAACTCCCTGAATTCTCAGTAAATCTGCTCCCATTCACATATTTTGCTATTGCTTTTGTCATTTTTGTCAGAAACTGACCGAAAGCAACCTATTCAGACTACATGATAAGTCACATCCAGTGAGTCACTTGAAACATTTCCAGACTGTTACTTTGCTCTAATAAAATCTTCATTTTCTAACAAGGGTCATCTGATAAAATCACCATTCATGTCATTTAAAGATAATGTCTGTGTTGTGAACTCAACTATACTTACTCGTGCAATGATCTCCCACAGAGAAAGTTAGAAACAACAGAATCTCTTGGACGCTTTCTGACAGTCCAGAGTGTTGAGGCGCTGGACGTATGGGTCAACAACTCAATTTCATTCATGTGCATGTCTACTGAGACAAGGATGGAGAACCAATTAAATAACCACTGCTCAACTCAACTGTGCATGTTACTGTACTAAATAATGTTAATGGCATCCAGGTGAAGCTACACTAGAATAAGGGGAAAAATAAGAAGGAGTTAACTTGAATATAGAGCCATGCTTGTCTGAGGAAAATCTAAAAACGGCATCATGGACATATTTACAACTATTTTGTTATAGTATGAATGATCTGTGTCAACTTTTTTGTGTCTTCAACCTCTATCATGTGTGGATGACAGATTAGAGAAATATCTAATGAAAGCACAAGGTTGCATACTGAAAATGTTTGGTTATTAGATGGACTTCTTTTTGTTTTTTACTTTTGGCAATCATGGCAGTGGGCTGGAAGAGTGGACAGTAAATTAATCGCATGTATTGGTTCCAGATCTGGGTGAACTCAGTGAAGATCACTACACCATCAAATGAGACCAGCATAGAGAGAGAACAGAGACACATGAAATAATTCATTTTGAGAACATTATAGAATTGACATGACTCCTCAGACCTAAAACTGGCTCTGTGTGGGAGGGTGAGTTCTCACAGGGTGGAAGATGGTATGAACAGTAACAGACTGTGTTCATGATTCATTATTAACAAAACCCAAAATAGATTATATATTCTGATTCTTCCTAGCTCTGGAGCTTTCTATACTAATATATTTGCACAATTAAAATCATCACAAGCAGCTAAAACACACATATTGTAATTAGAGTGACTTAAATAGTTGTTTCTAAATCCATCAACAATTGGGATTAAAGAACATAGGGAAGACATTTCTGACTCTGATAAATTGATTTAATCTAAAATGTTATAGGAAAAAATAAGTGGTAGTACCAAGGGGGTCAATACACCAAAGTGGAAATGAGAATTTTATTTCTAAATTCAAGTGACCTTTTGTGGTGAGAATAAATTGTTGTAGCTTAGCACACAACAAACAGTCACTGCCTGCTTTACCAACTCCTCCATCCCTGACTTGCCCAAGGTAACAAATGGTCATTTTCACACTGTAAGCGCTACCAACAAATTCTAACATTTCCAGTAACATTCACTGTGTTTCAAACATGGTCAGGCATTCAGGATTGGATGTAAGACAAGGTCGCACCAACCGTCTGCATTGGGGGGCAATGGGCCTCCTTAATGACCTGCTATTAAGCCAGTCCTGGACACATGTCTGCCATGGCCAAATTGGCAGCCTAGTCTTGTAATGAGAGCCTAGCCCCACAGTTTTGTGGATAGTCCATTTGCCAGTCAGACAAGGCTAATTGCTTTTATTTAGCACAGCATTTTTTGTTAAAAAAAAAAAACAAAAAAAAACTTTCAAATAAGATTGTTTTCCAAAAAAATAAAAAGATGGCTAGTAAATAACACCAAAGTAAAAGAACTGCATATGAGTAGTTCCCTGACTTGAAGACTGGCTGTATGTGATATTTTTGCCCTATTATGTTTTCCACCCTCACACCTGTCACCAGACTATCCTGGCTATCTACTGTATATTACCTGCAGTATAAAGCTGAACCTTTACAAGCAGCAATACTCACACAGATCACTCTCATTTTCAAAGCATTTACACATCATTTGCTTCAGAATTCTGTTTTTATTCAACAGTAACAGAGCTTTTTAAAAGAGGACCTGAGCCAGTAGAAGACTTTTCAGTATACTTAATCATGCTGCACTCAATGGTAACTTTTTTTTGGTTTTGTTTTGGTGAAGTGAATGCAGACTCCCACCATATGACTGACATATTATCACCCATTAAGATGGTACAGTAAGTGTATCCCTGAGGACTTCTAGACCACACAAACCCTCCAGCATTCCCAATCGCAGTCCGACAGGGGGATACAATTTACCCTGAGGATTTGCTCAGGATTTATCAACAATTTTCACATGTAGGAAATACAGAGCAGCATCACATTCATTTGGATTTAATTTTCTTATCATCAAAGCCCAAAAATCATCCCTGTTTATCTCTGTTTTAGGTCTCCACCAATCCCAAGGGACATTTTTGTCTCTAATTGAAACAACAGGATAATGTGAACTGTTTTGTTAGATTGTCATGCCAAGCACCTCAATTTCACACTTCACACCGTTACAAGTTTTGCTGCTGTGTTAGTTTGCACACTTTACTAGTTTTCAGAAAAAGAAAACATTGGTACACCGAGGCTTAACTTGAACAACTTTGAAAACATTAAAAATATATTGCCTGGAAATTTAAAGCTTGCAGAGACAAGTTAGATTTTCTGTGCTCTGAATGCCCATCACAATTTCTACTTTGTGCCTCCTGTGTAGTAAAATAAGTTTCAACTTGTTCAAGTAACCAAATCTAAATTTTGTCTCCTGCTCTAAAAAATGATCCCGTGCAGTTTTTCAGTCTTTATGTTCTGCAGTGTAATTGTCCAACCAGCTCCTTTTATGTTGCTTTTTTTACTTTTTTTCTTACCTTTGCTGTAAACTGCTTTTACTTGATAAGTGGCATGCATGCAAGTTGCAAATGTTGTAATTTGCAAACAATGTAATAGTCATTTTGCAAATGTCATAACAGCAAAAATAATCATGATGTTATTTGGACAGAAACATCAAGGGTATTTCTAGCTCACTAAAAGCTTTAAATTTGTCTTTAGCATGGAAAAATTACTGCATTGTTGTCAATTGAGGTACCCATTCTTCTCATTCTTCAGAAAAAGAATGAGAAGAATGAAATTCAAATTTATTCACCAAAGCTTTTTTTGTCAATTATCTTGCCATTGTGCAAATAACCATTTCAATATCCTCATTGGATATTTGAACATAATGGGTTTTCAAACTTAACAGTATTTTGTTTGGTCTTTACTTAATGTTTTGACATTCCTTTCTCAACAAACCCTCTTGCTGGGGTGGATGTGTTTGGATTTCTTCTTATTGTTGCAGTAAGTCAGAAGTGGTGGTTATATTTTTCACTTTGTATTCCTTGAATTTATGATTCCTCAAATTGATACAGCACTGCATTTAAGGTAACAGAAAGCTATTATAATACTCAACAGTTGACTAAAATAGAATAAAATAACTTTATTGTCTGTCCACAATAGTGACAGGCATTCTTCTTCAACAGGGCTCCTGAATTTACAAACTTCCATACTTGAAAACCTGTGTATTCAAATCTCCAACAAAGCATGTGCAGCTGTCAGCTTGACTTATATGAACTTCCTTTGATGAAGAAATTTTAAGATGAAGCAGAGCAGAAAAAAATATAACTGACCTTGAACATCAAACCTACAATAAGTAAGTAAAATTAAATATTATGGCACTTTTAAATGCACAGAGTGAGATTCCCTCAAAGACAAACACATTTAAAATCAGAGAAAATCAAATAACAAAAGAACAAAAAAACAACTAAATGACAACAAGTTGAAACAATGACTGGGAAAGATATCCATAAAAATGCATGCCAGTAAGGGTGGGTTTTTAATAGCTGCTTAAAACAGTTCAAAGATTCAGCAAATGTGATGGAATAGGGAGATGACTCCAGAGGTTTGGGGCTACGCCTGTAAAGGCACAATCACCATTTGTTTTGCAGCTGCAGAGGTAGATGGATAAAAGCCAAGATTTGAGGATTAGGGGGGTTGAAAAGTTAAATGAGAAACAAAGAAATTAGAACTATAACTGGGGGCAAGGTTGTGTGAAGTCCCATACATAATCAGCTGAATTTGTAGCTTATTGTACATTTTAAAGGGAAGCCAATGGATGGATGCAAGAACAGTGGTATGTGAGCCCGGTGGCTATATTCTGAAGCAAATGCATCAGGTTTACAGCAGTTTAACTCGGGCACCTGCAGGATAAGTTACTGTACATTAATCAAAATGGGAGTGGAGTATAAAAAGTATGAATCAATAGTTTTACCCTGATTCTAAATGAATAAAAGACGCTCTAGTCTGGTCAAATTTGGTCAAAATTGAGATTCTGATACCACGAGCCTCTGATAATGTAATTAAATGGAACAATAATTGGTTAATTTTCAATGACAAAGCTGTCAAATCTAAGAAAATTAAAAAGAAATATATCTTTATTTATATATTCCATTGTAATTTAGACACTGAAGTAATTCTGCTTTGTCAGGTTGGGATATATTTAATCTTGTGAGGACATGAAGAGAATGGTCTTGAAAGCAGTGAAAATAATGACCTGTAGAAGCATAAGAATGGGATTGGTTCAATAAATGAGCCTAGGGGGACTCCACACTTCAAAAGATCTCAGGAGCAAATAGAAAAAGTTAAGCCCACCAAGTTATGTAAAGTGTCAAGTGGCAGCAATGTTGTTGATATTAAAGAGAGCAAATAAACTAAATAGTGGAAATGGAATATTTCCTGTTGTCTGTTTAAGCAATATAATTTTTTAACCTTTAACAAACCAAAACAGTTGCTGTGTAATGTGGATTTTCAGAGATTTTTATGGAAAAAAGCTGGTTGGTTTGTAGACTGCAGCACTGATTGCATCAAAGTGGGTTTTTGAATAATTGGAGGAAGAGAAGTGGTGCTAGTAATTTGCAGAACTGGATACACACGATGGCATTTAACACAAGGAGATATCAGGACTTTTGGGGGGGACTGAGGGAGGGCTGTGAGATGCAATTTGAATGAACGCCTGTAATCAGATGAGAAAAGGATAACAAAGTTAGGAGAAATTTTTTACCTCAGGTAATCAATCTCAGACATTTGCATTGAGAGCAACATGATCAATCTCTATGATGCCAATGGTGGTGCCTTTAAGATATGCACAAGGTATACTTAGGCATCAGTCCCTTAAGTGCATCGATCTCACAAATATTTCAAGCTGAGTGCAAATGCTGCCTCAGTAATGTACTGAGAGCTTGAAAAGGTGTCAAAGGAAGGGACTTCCGTTTTGAAGGTCCGGGTTTGATTCCTGTCTGAGGGGTTTCTTTACTTTTGCCTTGGACACAGCAACTTTTATTTTGTGATTTCTGTGTTGCATCAAAAGTATTTCTTTTTTATAGCGGTAAGAATATATCATGATTGGGCTTAATATACATTTTTTCACAACTTGAACAAAGCTCATTATACAAAGGATTTTTATTATCCAGAAAGTCCTCCATCTGAAACAGTCACAGCTGCTGTTTGTTCAGACCCTTAAATATGACCCATAATTCCATCCTGAAAAGTACCACCACTACACCACCCCTCACTTAGGCATTTCCTCATCAGAGCAGATGCCATTGTCAAGTTTATTGTTTAATAAGCCACAAAGTCCTCATAAAGAGGAAAGAGGGGTGGTTAGATGGAGCAGATAAGTGCTGCACCTGAATGGGCCTCAATGAGATGTAAGATTAAGACCACGAGTGGTGTGACAACACTTTATTCAAACACTTTTCTCACTCCCTGGTTGGGTTTAGATAACATTATTTCAGTAGTGTTCTTCTCATAACAAACAAACTACAAATGTCAGTAAATTCACATTTATGATAGAATAACTCAGAATGAATGATTTTTACAACCAATCTTTTACACTGTTTGATGTGGGCTTCAGCTCTCTGTCCTGCTTTCTAAGACCCAAGATTTTCGATTCAAACCTAGTTTTCTGACTCAGATACATTTTGCTTTCAAATGCTTTGGTAACCTGTTGGTTTAATCATCCTTCTGATACAGAAGAGCAAAGCAGCCTTGCAGCATGAAAGAACCTTCATGAAGTTTTGGAGAGGGTGTTTTTTTCCCCAAAGTCCTTCATTTAGAAATAAACAAATAAGCACCGTATTCCCAAAGAGCTCTGTAATGGAGTTCTTTGTTTACACATTATCCCAAAGAGACTGTGGCTTTTCTAACAAGCTTTTTTTCTTTCTTTTTGGAAAAATTTGTTTCAGTTGTCAGTCTGCACCAACCCTTACAGACTTCTCTCACTAAGATTCTTCAAAGCATCACATTGTGGAAACAGGATCCTTTGTTTCTACATTTTGTAGTAGCATTTCACCTACGAAAGAAAATGGAAAGAATCTCTCGGGCACAACTGAGAAAGTAATGGATAGTTCACATCAAAGATAATTCAACATGTGCGTTTTGTTTTGTTTTTTATTTAAGAAACTCAATAATAAATCTAGGGTGTCAATAATTTGATCATTTCAATAGCATGTATTTCATATGTATTTTCTTTATTCATTTAGCTGAAAACTTTTTAAACTTTTGATGTTTTATCTCAATATTCTGGTTATACAGAAATGGTTCATTAGCATTTTACTCCTGAAAATTTTTTAAATTAATTACACCTCAGGGTGCCAATAATTCAGATCTGAAGCTGTTATTTAGTTTGAAACTGTATGTAAATCTATGTGGGAGGCTTTCATTACTGGGTTGGTTACTTTGTCTTTGTGTTGTCATCCTTCCTAGTGAAAGCAATTTTCTGTTTGAGGCATGAAGTATTCATGGATATTTTGCCATCAATCATCTTTTGAGACGGTTTAATTAACCAGTTAATCTAGCATTTGTGGACATGCTAAGTTTAATATAACATTTCCATTTTCATAAGTATATAACAATGTTATCACAAAGTTCTATGGTTTAATTAATCAAAATTTATCAAATTAATCAAAAATGTTTTTGTTTTACTAAATGTCTACAGAAATCTTTCATTTATTTATTTATATATTTATTTATTCATTATAGTTGTTTTAGGATTAAACATATATAATACTGTATATATATATATGTATATATATATATATATATATATATATTACAAAGAGAGGCACCGTTTTATTCCTTCACATCTACCAAACCAGAATGAACGCTAACACAAATCCATCACAACATCCTCTCTTCAAGGTTGCTGTTTTTTTTCCCGCACGCTTGCTTTCTATCTGGATAGCCTACAATGGATGTTTTTTGATGTTTTGCACTGAAATTTCCTCATCTCATTTAAACCTAAGGCCATACCTTTCAAGGCTCTTGTTTGAAAACTGTGAATTTGTAATGTGCTACTGGAGCTAAAGCACTGCTGGGAGACTTGGGACATCTTAAGGTGTCACTCTAATGATGTTTGTTAATTAAGTTATAAATATCTGCCAGCATTTCTTTTGTTTGTTTCAAGAACATTGGGCTATTTAGGTGAAATACCGTAGAAGCATTCAAGCTATTTATATCATTAGGGAAATTAAAAAAATGGTAAAAGATTCCCATGATCTATTTGAAGGATATGTTTTTTATTTAAAGTTATAGCCTTCAAAAGAAAGAAAGAAAGAAAGAAAGAAAGAAAGAAAGAAAGAAAGAAAGAAAGAAAGAAAGAAAGAAAGAAAGAAA
>JBBBVU010000009.1:9588334-9616548 GCA_037177055.1 Atherinosoma microstoma
TGTGTGTGTGTGTGTGTGTGTGTGTGTGTGTGTGTGTGTGTGTGTGTGTGTGTGTGTGTGTGTGTGTGTGTGTATGACTGTGTGAAAGAGAGTATAATGAGTGTGTTTTTAATTACAATGATATCTTTTGTTGTGTGAAGGCTTGTTTTATTCTATATGCATTTTATTGTGTAAAGCACTTTGTGTTGCACTTGGCATGAAAAAGCGCTTTATATATAAAGTTTGATTGATTGATTGATTGATTGATTGATCACCCACAAACAAAAATGTAAGTCAACCAATCATAGCAAACCTTCAACAAATGATGTTCTATACTCCCATTTCTCACAATGAACATAAAAGTTATCTACTTATCTAATGAGAAAACCTGAAAAGTGCATCCAGAATCTGTTATTTGTTGGACAGTGTTGTTATCTTTAAACTGCTGTTTAACTTTTAATTCAATTACAAGTGCAGCCTTATCTCTCGCAATAGCTGAGATTGGTTCTGACTCAGAAGAAGCGAAAATTTAACAAATATTTTCTCCATTCTGTTTTCATTAGATTACTCTCTTGCAAGAGCAGAGACAAGCAGAGAGACATGGGAATATATTAACACTGAAAACAATCTTCCTGCATACAATTGGCTGCATTACGTGCCTAGCATGGTGGGGCAGAATATGAAGAACACTTTTAAATGTAATGAAGTCTAGTACACTAACATAACCCACTCTTTTATTTTGTAATTTACGTCAATAATAAATATGTGGGGAAATTAGCACCTTTTTCACAGCTTCAGCATGAAATAAAAATATGGATGATTTGTAAATGGTAAAATGGTTGTGCTAGATTTAATCAGATTTATAGGTCTTCCAAATAAAGTTGTTGGAAAGTCTGTATCATTTGATTCATCTTGTCTGTCAGTTAAATTTGTTTTTTTGAGAATTCAGGACAGAGACCAGCGTCTGACCATGTCCTTGGCTGGGGTATAAATGGATCTGCTACATTTATTGTGACTAAATAACGCATTAGCTCTCTACATGATGATGTGATATAAATGAGTTGGCCAAAAGCATGTCTGAGAAATTCTATAAGCTTTAGCTGTGATTACAGCAGCATTTGCTGTGGCATTGTTTTGATAAGCTTCTGCACTGTCACAAGATTTTGTATTAATGAGTCTGACCATCATGCAAAGTCTTCTCCAGCACATCCCAAAGATTCTAAATGGGGTTTAGGTCTGGACTCTGTGGTGACCAATCCATGTGTGAAAATGATGTCTCATGCTCCCTTAACCACTCTTTCACAATTTGACCCCGATGAATCCTGGCGTTGTCATCTTGAAATATGCCCATGCCATCAGTGAAGAAAAAATCCAATGATGGAATAACCTGCTCATTCAGTATATTCAGGTAGTCAGCTGACCTCATTCTTTAGACACATAATGTTGCTGAACCTAGACCTGACCAACTGTAGCAACCCCAGATCGTAGCACTGCCCCCACAGGCTGGCACTCGGCATGATGGGTGCATCACTTAATCAGCCTCCCTTGACGTGGCCATCACTCTGGAACAGTATAAATCTGGACTTATCGGTCCACCTGGCCTTCTTCCATTGCTCCAGAGTCCAATCTTTATGCTCCCTATCAAAATGAAGCCTTTTTCTCTAGTGAGCCTCGCTAATACGTGGTTCTCTTATGGCTATACAGCTGTTCAGTCCCAATCCCTTCAGTTCCCTTCACATTGTGCGTGTGTAAATGCTCTTACTTTCACTATTAAACATAGCCCTGAGTTCTACTGTTGTTTTTCTTTAATTTGATTCCACCAAATATTGAAATGATTGCCAGTCACAATCATTCAGGATTTTTTTCAGACTGCATTTCTTCCTCCAAGACAATGGTTCCCCGCTATCCTTCCAGTTTTTCACAATATGTTGGACAGTTCTTAACCCAATTTTAGTAGTTTCTGCAATCTCCTTAGACATTTTCTCTGTTTCACGGTTGATGCATGCCAATGATTTGACCCTCTTTAAACAGACTAACATATTTTCAACGACTACAGGATGTGTCTTTTGATATGGTTGTTTAAGAAATGAGGAGCTACTCATTGCATCAGCTGGGGTTAGATAACTTCTTGCCACCTGACAGATAATCACCCATGCAGCAATTATCCAATAGGAGGCGCGTACCTATTTGTTTAGTTAAAACCAGATGACAACTTCTTTTTTTGACCAGGCAGTGTATAATAACTATGAGATGCAGCTTTTAGAATAGATTGCACACAACACAGCCACGGGTACAGCACAGCTCATTGGGCCAGTGCATTGAACTTTTCAGTTTGCTTTGGAGAATTACTGCGAAAGCGACAGCAATCTGCATCCCTTCCCTCCCTCTTTAATCCCCTTATAACTGCTGTGTACACCCACTGACCAACTCAGGCCCGCTCTCTCTTCCACAGACATTACAAAATGTCAACAAACAGACAGACAGAAAGTATCTCAGCTAATTAAGTGACATTATTTTCTTCTGGCAGACATATGTAACAAGACATTCCCATGACATATCTGACATTTTTAAATGAATTTCTGCATATGTATTCTTTATCTGGTAATTTCACCCGGTCTCATTCCCAATCCCAATCCATTATGATAATGACACATATTGGTAAGGAGTCCCTGCTGACAACAATAGCATAATTTTCTGTGTGCATAGAGCGTTTTGACCATGGAAAGCTTGAAAATACACGATTAGTCATCCAAACTGATATATGTTAAGGCCTAACCATGATTTTTTTTTCATCACTCGTGTTTGCAAGTTCTTAAACTTCCCACCCCTTCAACCTCCTTATAAAGGCTTTGTTGATTGTTAATAAGTGAGAAATGCAGAAGGAAGTTTGTGATATTTGCTGTGATATAGCTGTAGATCAATTCCCCGCAAATGGGAAAGTCATTTTGAAGGGCTACCAAGTGTACTCTGACCAAGCATTATTGTGCGATAATGAAGCAGGAGTGAGAATAAGTTGTCTAGTTGCAAAACAAGTCTCTAAAACCGCTGTTTTTAATTACTCTAAAATAAATATTTAAACCATAATAACAAGGAATCCAAGCACGAAATCCATTCATGTTTAAATTAAGAGAAACCCATCATTCACTTGTTTGATTTGTAAATGTGGACAAGCATCAACTTCTGAAAATCCAATAAAAGTACAGTAGAAATACATTTGCTAGAAGAGCGGTTGACACCACATTGGGTGGCAGCAAAACGATTATACTATCAGAAAATTCAGGAATTTTAACTAGCTGTTGTCCAGCTGTGATAACAGATGGGAGAAAAAGCTCTGGCTGAAGGCATTTTGTCTTCGCTTGCATCCTGCCAGTTTTGTTCCACTGCCCATTTGTCAACAGTGATGTCCAATCGCTCAGTGCCAGGCGGACAAATCAGCACCTTGTCACTTTCAAAATGACAATTTGAGTCTCAGTCAAGTCTGCAAGCAGTTTGCACCTTACACGCACTCACTACCTCAAAACAAGAAATAAAAATAAAACCAGCCAATCTGAGACTGTAGACCTGCATGCAATCTACAAAACTGACCACATTAGGGCTTTGAAGTGACTTTGAGATTGAGGACATTTCTTGTAATCTATCAAAAGCAGTAATGCAAAGTTGAATAAGAAAAGTGAAAAGCCCAGTGGGAGCTTATTGGACAGCGTGACCAAATGTCAGTTTTAGCTCATAGCTGAATAATCTAGAGCTAGAGTATCTGTCATGGTCAATCAGCCATGTAATATAAGCAATCTAAGATGAGCACAGAGCTGCAGTCGAGTTAATGCACAAATTGAAGACATACAATATTCTACATGATGCAAACCCCATCACAAAGCAGACCTCATTGCGTTAATTAAGGGTGAAGCCAACGTATTATTACCACATCAGTCATCCCAGAAAGTCATTTTGTCACTGTTAGTGTTCCATGACTCAGGATTGTTATCATAACTTGTAAATAGTCACCGATGTAAGCACGTTCAGTAAAGTCAAAATTAATAGCGCGCCAACAAGAGGAGAGATACAGACAGCAGATGCTACTCTGTTATTTTAAAGACAGAATATGCAGTTTGCCTTGTGGCGCACGTTTTAATCAGCTATCTCATTAAAAAGTCTCTCATTGTTCTATATGTGGCAGAGAGGCATTAAAACAACAAATTCTAATAATGAGCTGTAATAGTAGTTTACATCAATCGCTGAGCAAACCTTTTAAAATAAACAAAAGGAAAATAATCTGATTGCTGTCTTTTAGTCCCCATGATGGTCATTGCAACCTGTCAAGACCAAAGTTTGAATTTCTTTTACGATGAATGCAAATGACTAAATTTGGTTACCTCAAGCTTTTGATGAATTTAAATCAGCTCTAACACACACACACCCACACACAATGGAAAATGATGCTCCATCAGAGAAATCTGTGGAGGATGGTTCAAATTCTGAAGGAAAGATAGAAAAAGGAAAATTCAGAACATTCTCAGCATCTCAGGCTACCTTAAGTGGTGGTTTCACCAGGAATGGTACCATATACAGAAGACTGAACATTGGCTAAGACATGGAAGACAATGAGACAACAAAGGAAAAGGGGACTGTTTACAAAAAGTTTCAAAGATAAGCCGGAGCTATCTGGCATGATGCTCTATGGATAGAATGCAGCTCATGAATTTGTTTACAGGAGAATAAAGGTGATAAGGAAAAGTTCACCCCATCAACAGTAAAACCTGGAGATGCTTCTATCTTGCTGTGGGGCTGCTTTGTTTCCTTAGAAGGTTCAATTCAGTTCAAGATAAAAAACTGAGTTTGAAAACAAACAAACAAAAACAGAGATATCTTAAAATATACACTACCAGTCAAAGCTTTGGACACATCTACCCATTGGATTTAAGTGTCACCAAACTTTAGACTGGTAGTATTTATGTCACCCATAAGAAGACAACCATAACAGTGCCTATACAATTAAGAATGGTATAACAATACTACATTTTGTAAGACAGTGGGAAAATGACTGACCCAGCAGCCACAATGAATGCATCAAGACACTAAATGCATCAAGGGACTGATGAAATCAGAGATTTTATAGTAAAATGTGTTACCAGATTTCAAAATATGGAGCATATCAGTGTTGCAAACAATGTGTCCTGGCCTAAATCTTAGTTTTTCTTTTGTGTTTTTATCCTTGGATTTCTTCTTAACTTAACAACAATAATCATAATAATAATAATAATGATAATAATAGTTTTTCTTTATTTTTCTTCAGTCTAACATTCAACTTTCCCCCCACTCATCTATACTTTGCATGATATAAGTGAGGCAGCTGGTGTTCATGATAAACACTGTGAAAATACCACGGGTGTCATTTTTACCACCTCATGCAGCCCTGAGTTTGCTGTCATAAGTGGCCTCATTTCATGAGCAGGGCTCTGCAGAGACCTTCAGAGAGGCAGGTGCTCAAACTTAAAAAGGGGCAGATGTAGCAAGATTTCAAAATGCTATACACCAACATCATTTACAGGGTAACTTTCTGGATTATAGCACACCATATTTAACATGTAATGCAACATGTAATCTTATAACAATATCTATCATCACTGTACTCCATCCCATGTAATGAGGGGGATGTTGAACACATTTATAGGCCACTAGAAAAGAAAATAAGAAAAACAAAATAATAAACAACATAAGTTTAACAATAAATTGCAGCAGAGGTAAAGGAAGTATTCTCATCCTTAGATGCGATTACACATACAAAACCACAACCTAACTGTTGGCGTTATAAGAGTAATTGTGCATTAAATTAAAAGTAATCAATGCAGGAAATCTTCTCCTCTTTATCTTAGTGTTATTGATAAATAAATTTGGCAGCTAAAATTTCTGAATATTGTGAGAAATGTAAACACAGGTGCAAAGTATCACTAAAATATCACTAAAATACTTTCAGTCTTTCAGTTCAATAACTTCTCATTTTCAGTGTACATGTGGAAATGGTAGGGTGATATATTAACTAGAAAAAAAATCCTCTTTAGCTAATGAAGCAAATTAGGTTCAGTTGGCCTAAATTAAACCTCATATTTCAGCTCTTATTTTTTTTTTGTGTTTGTTTTACGTGTTTTTCTCTTGACTTCAAGGTGATTTTCTATAAATCACTGCTGAAGTCTATCAATTTCAATATACATACTTTACCTGGAAAACACAAAACATTCATATTCAGAGAAAAGTAATTTTCTTTAGAAATGAGTAACACAAATGATCATATTGATTATTAGATAAATACTCACAGCACTGATGCAAATACAAATCATGGACAGTAACAGTGCCAATGTTTTGTAGATCTTTTCCAAGAAATAATTGCTTGTTTCCTGGAAAGGATCTAACTTCACTGTAACTATTTATGCAATAAAACAAAGCCACCAGCAGACATACCCTTCACCAAGCACTCAGTAGAGATGGCTGCCTCAGTCACGTATAGCACTGTAAGCTAAGTTGGGGTAAAGGTGAGCTCTAGATATTTCACCTGAAATTAGATTTATGTAAATGTAAAATGGGTGCCAAACACTCTGCCAAGCTGTTGATTCATCAAGTGAAATGGCAGAAAACGAACAACGACATGCACTCTGGCGGTCAACAAGGACTCTGAGAGAACAGGTGATTGATTTGTTCAATCCCACTACATTTGATTAACTTCTGCTTCCAGTTTAGAGATGGACATTTCAAATCTCTCCAAATTAATGAAAGGGGAAATAATGTAATTGTTTATTTCTGTTATGTGATGAAATGGCATTTCATAAAGCTGCACAATCCACTGTCTATAATTATGTGCCAGGTTAGAGCATCTTTATGTCAAACTACCAGACAGCAATCCAAGAAAATCTTTCTGTCTAACTTGAGTCATGGAAACTGTATATTTAAAGAAATAATGTAGGGATTGATTGCTTTTCATTTATGTGTTCAGTGCAGTATGGGAATAAAAGTTGTATGAAAGTATTAGAAACTATATTAGCAAAAAGGTCAAAATATGTTGTTAACTAGCTCATGTTATTGTTATTCATTTTATTTATTTATTTTATTTTATTTTATTTTATTTTTTATCACTAGATAAACATATATATATACAAAGTATGACCAGTCAAAAGTTTGGACACATTTTCCCATTAGATTTAAAGGGGAAGTGTGTCCAAACCTTCAACTGGTGCTGTATATAGTTATATTATTCCATAAGATGAAATATCAGAAAAGTTCATTTTATTTATACCATTCTCTAGCATCTGTACCTTGTGCATACACAAGATCTCTTCTCTGTAAAATATTACATTTTTAATGCCATCTGGATTCAGGGTCTTAATCATAGCAGAGAACATCCTTCTACTGATGTTTACAGGGGTTTGTTTTTTGTTTTTTTTGTTTTTTGTTCCGGCATATGCTATTCATAGCTTCGCAGACATTTTGTTGCATAAAACCGAAAACTAGAACTTTTTGGTCCTAATGAGGACAGTTTCACAGTGTGTGTGTGTGTGTGAGCATCATTGATCTTTCCACACATTCACACTTTGGTGGGATTGTGCAGCAGGATTGAATGAAGAGACACTCCTGGAGTTACAGCTCTAGAGACAAGTCTCCTGCTTGATATGCTTGTTATGGCTGGGTTGATGTGGTAATCCTTATCATCCAAACTGCAAGGGATGGTGTCTTGATGTTTTAGTTGCATAATTTAGGATGTCATTGTATCTATATTTAATTTAGAAATCATATGTGGCTTCCTTCCATTTAATGTTCCATCTAAATGAAAACATTTTTGTAAGGGTAATGAGAGGAGTTTATCTGTCAGTGGGTATAGTAGGTGCTTTTATGTCATGCATTTATTTAGAGCCAAGTGTTGCAGATTTCTTAATTTCAATAGGGACCTCATGAGAATAGCATTACCATCCATCAAATCCAAACTCATTAAAACATCACCCCGTTAAAGAGAGGGGCCACCATCACCCTGGACCAAAGACCCTCTGAAGGTCTGTTTAGCGTTGAAGAGCCATGTGTGGTTTAGATATTCAAGGCTGAATATCTAACAAAAGAAGCTCAAAATCCTTTTCAGACTCGTATTGTACAAATCAGGATCTAAATGAAGGTTTTCATGTCATGAAAATGACCAGATAATTACTTAATTTTACAATAAGAATCTTTTACCTTCAGTTAAAAAAATCAATCAAATACTGAGGACAATTTTGTATATTAATAAGAAAATATTTTATGATGTCTTTTGAGTGAATAACTCTTATGTGAAAATACAAAAATGGTTTACCATTACATACCATGATTTAGCCTTCTTTTTTTTACTCGAAGCAATGAAAACATGCAGTAAGATAAAAATGACTGAATTACCAACCAGCATATTCTGCATACTCTAATAAATGCATATAGCTATGATTTACTTGTGCAGATGGAATGACAGAGTTGAAAATAGGCTTGTCAATGTGAATGACATTTCATTTTCCTGTGTATTATTCACAGCAAACAAGCACCTGAAGCTTCATGAGAAATCAACATTTTCATTTTAGCAGTTGCTCAAGAATTAGACTAAATGAATCGCCAAGTGTCATGTTGAATCTTCACATATTTTGTCAGTACATAATTTTGCTACAAAAATGCATGAACGCGATTACTTACAGAAAAACAAAGTGTCCAAAAACAACACGAGAAAGAGGTTCCACTTTTTAGTTGTTCAATAATGCTTCCTGACAGCTTTTCTGGAAATGCACAGATATGGCGTGACACCACAATCTGTGCTCTTTGACTGCTACATCAACACACTGTCAGTCTGCCTGTCAGCAGTGCAACAGTGCCATCTATGGTGTAACAGCAAATGAGACTGGTCATCCGTGACACAGTTATGACTTGACTGGACTGCACTCAGTTTCCCAATCATTACCATGGCAATGAAGAATGGTTTGTTCACATTAGTAAAATGACTGTTTTTATGCCTGACAAAACCCAATGACATAGAGAGGTGTATGTAATGTGCTGGAACCCCATTATGTCTTGGCAGCACATCTTAATAATCTCTGGACATTGCCCCTCTCTTTCCAAAAAGGACGTTCACCCTCACCACCCTTTATGAAAAGCTGCTATTAACCCTGTGATTACAGTGGGCATGGTATAGGAAATGTGAAATTCTCTGAGGAGACTGCAGCTACAAGCAGCTACAGTACATTCAGTTTTGCAATTTGCATGCTGTGAAAGGTAAAAAGACTTGTCCATTATCGTCATATCCTTATTTCCACGGTCATGAAGTTCTTCAGGTGAACTTTATGATAATGATGCTTGTGCAATCTAGAAAATTGCTTTTACACTCTGACACACAAAAGTCAGTCAAACTATGATCCCATTGGGGGAGGGCATTTTTAATTAAAACAAAGTTATATAGTAATGTAATTAGAGTCAGAATAATGATACATCCTTTAATTACAAAGTTAACACGGAAAGGTCTCACTGATTAGATGCCCAAATATGAAAGAGTTTAACAAGATGTGACATAGAAAAAATAGGCACCAGGGGGGCAGCGACTACATTAGGAAAATGTCTTTCTCTGGGTTTGATAGGCTTACAAGGATTTGAGGGGATATTATTCATTCAATCCCTGAAAAGTGTGAAATCCCTTTTTATGTAAATAAAACAACCAACATCAAATTAATAAACACTTTAAAAACATACTCCTCAATGATTTCCTGTAATTCGGGAGAAAGAGCAGAATTCAAAACCCATACAGCTGCATTGTGTAGCATCCCTCCTCACGCCTCAAATCCCAGTTTTGGAAATCCAATTTTAGGTTTTAATCAGGAATTGCCATGCCTCTCTAATCATCTGCAAAGAACAAAAAGCAATTATCAAGCATTCATACGCTCTTGGAAAAAAAAAAATCATTCAACAGAGATTACATAAGAAAATTGGAAAATGCTTAGTTGATTTAACATCTGTCATTATCACATCCATGAAAACAAAATACCACATTTGATGCAGTTTTGTTATAACAAGCAGGATTCATCTGCTACTCCTCAGTGCTCATTTACCTTGCTGACCCCACATGTGCATTCCAGTTATGATGGTACTGAAACCTAGAAATAATTGAACTTTTGCAGTCATAATGGAATTTCAGGGTCTGTTGGGGGGTAACGTGTTGCCCACCTCATGACGGCATAAAACAAATCCTTGACCAATGAATGGGTTTGCTTTAATTCAGTCTCATAGCACTCTGAAATCCAATCCTGCTTCCAGTGGTTAGAAAGAAGTCCATTAGGCTGCAGCAGATGTATTTTAGCAGCTTGGAAACCAAAGACATTTTTATAAGCATACATTTTTGCAGCGCATGCTTTCTACCAAATGACCTTCCTTTCTCTCAGAGTCCAGACTGAGCAGCAGCTTTCACACTCATATTCATGAGGCTTGTTTATGGGACTCATAAGGCCACCTTCATCTAGGAGCATATTATGTTTGTGTGAGGGGTATAAAGCACATAATGTGCAATAAAATATGTCCTTTAATGAACATTAGAGAAAGATTGAAGCTTCTACTCTGCCTTAAGTATGGTGCACAAGGAAATGGCTGTTGCCAACTTCCTGTACAACTTCTACTTCGAAAATGGTCTGAGTAATCTTTACTTCTTCACTGTGTGCCATCAGGAAAAGTTAGAAATTCTCTGTAAATGTAATTCAACCCAAACTTCCATGAATTATTTTTTTGAGAAGCTATTAAGAGACCAGAATGAACTAATACTTTACTACCACAGTTGTGAAATGCTTTAAAGCTATAGCTAAAACATCACAAGCCATTTATTTATTCATTTTCTTTTTACATCATGTACAACTTTCTTTTATGCAAAGTTATGCAAACCTATCACACCTAATTAATCTATTGCATACTATGAACATGGCTGGCTTTTGATGGATTGTAGCGGTGAAGGAGCTGAGAGGACCACTGGACAGGGCAGACCCTTACACCTGAGCAGCCAGGGATGGCTTGGCCACATGCTGTTCGCATCATTACACTGCCTCAGCCCAGACCTCTGGTGCCACCCTGATTGATGGGCTCCACCAGGCCATACAGCCCGATGGAGGCGTTCCATCCAGACTATAGCCCAGCACATCCATCTTGAGTCCCTAGTAGAGAGTCATGTTACAGTATGTCTTATATGGTACCAGGCTGCTCAGCCTTAATCCCACTCCCCGATTAAATGGGCTGCTGTGTGCAGTAAGGACAGGCTTTAGTATTGTACATCAAATTCCCAGTGACAAACTGGGAGAGGAGGATTAAGAAAAACATGATAATAATAATAAAAAATGTCAGCTCTTTTTTTTTTATCACATGCAATGATGTTTGTTGGATTATAGAGGGTCTGTAGAGAGTATATGCATTTATTTATTATGCCAGTGACCTACTGTAATTATCACAGAGAAAAATGGATTGCCCACAAATCTGGATCAAGCATGAGGGAATGATGTGGGTGAGGCTTAAAAGAGTCAAATGATGTCCACAGATAGGAACACCACCGGGGCTCTGAGGTTACACACACAAAACACACACACACAAAAAAAAGAAACACAACTTTTCAGTAGACCTTTTCTTTTCTTTCTTTATTTTAAGACTTTTATTAAAATGTTGTGGTTTTGATATTGTTTAATTTGATTATATCTGATGTTTTCTCAAATTTTCTTTTCATGTTTTGAATTCTGATCTTTTATTTCTTTTTGTTGTTATGTTTAGCCCCTCAAGGCCTCCGTAGATTTTGATGCCTATGGGGAGGGATAAACAGCTTCAATGAGGGACTTAACTATAAACTTAAAAAAAGTATATTAAAGTTGTATAGTTGTAAAGTTATATTCAATTTTTTTTCTATTATTTTTTCACTCAACCTCTATTCCTGAAAAGTATCTGATCCAGTGAAATTCTAATAATAACAGCAATGATAAGTTAGTTTATTAAATGTAATTATGGTGTTACTTACATGTAAGCTGTACAAAATCGACCTTTCTGTGCATAACCTAATCTAAATCTGAATGGCTTTGAACCAGCAGAATCAAGTTAGATTGCTCCATTAACTTAAATAACATTTGTGCAGTGGGATCCTGCAGAGCCAAGTTTGGCTGTTCTCTGTGACCGTGCTTGCCAAAATGTAAGCTGAAGATTTGAGTCCTATCATCAACTCATATCAATTTCAAAACCTATCTCGTGCTCCTTACTTAACACACAGGGAGGGATACAAACAGCCCACTAAAAGCCATACTTTCTATTTACTCTAAATGACATCTTCAGCATTTTTTGACGGTACACTCAGTACCCGCAACCTGTGAGATCATTTTCAGTACATGACAATTACTGACATGACATTTCTGGATCCACCAGGGAAAGAAAAGCTATAACAAATGAATGCTTTCCCGCCTGCCCCTTTGAATGCTCTGCTCCTGCAGCCAGATGCAGCAACCAGATGCACACAGCTTGTCTGCTACCTTGCCGCTTCAATAACTCTCATTACGGTAATTGTTACTTAATGTTTTCATAATCTGCTGCTTACAGGAAACAGTTTTCCTTTCTCTAATACCATAGCGTTCTCCTTATGGTCCTATTCTCATGTTATTATATATATTTAATTATTTTTCTAAATAACTTTTTAAAATGGCAATAATGAATCAGGAACTGTCCCAATTGGCTGGTCTCCCTGATGGAGGAAAGTGTGGAGCAGACTTCCTGGTTGAAGTGAGCAAAAGAGTCATCAGAAAAAGCCAATGGATTCCTGATATAATGAGTCATTCACTTGTAGTGTTGGCACTAGCTCAGAGCATCTGGCACTTGGGTGGCCATGCACATTCACAGCGTTTACTTACATTTCACCTCCATCGTTACTCAGAATGAGTGATTGTCTACTTAGCCCTGCTCAGCTGAGCATTTCCATCCAAAACCCAGACACGCACACACACACACACACACACACCAACTTATTTGGTTGATGTGATGAGGTTAGTAGCACAAGGGAAAGATAATGAGTTTGAGTGAGTCAAAAATATTTATTTTCAAGTCAACATGTGCAAATGCTATGTTGGGTTAATTAGTGCCAAATTGGTGATGTGACAGTTATCCACATTTCACTTTATGATCTGAATTTGGATTTTATTATAAGATAGCTATATTAAAGTTAAAGTGGATGGGACTTAATTTAAATTGCTTTTGCAAAGCACATTAGACCAGGTTTATTTGTAGCTTTGTCTTGTTGTGTTTAGTGCTCTGTCATGCCAAAGTTGTAGTTGCAGAGCCACAAAAATATGCTGTGTAGGCTGCACTTTGCCCCCTCTTATGGTCTACTGAAGTCGGTTCCAGTTTTACTTTTCTAATTACAGCATTTTAGCTGTGACCAAAGTATGTCAGTGCTGAAATGAGGATGGTATTTGAAATCTATGATGGTGTGTCCACAAGGCTCCTGAGTTTGCTATCAGCAATAATTACAAGTGACCAATCCATCTGCGGACCATTCTTTTCTCTAATTATCTCACATGTGCATTCTGCCTGCCCATGACATTTAGCAGGGGCCTTTTCAGTAAGTCACTAGGTGGGCAGAGATGTCATTAGGTGATAAGGTTCATTTATTGTTGGACCCTCATCAGCACATTTTGCTGCCTTGAGGCATAAAATACAATCCACACTGATTAGCATCAGCCCCATATCAGGGGAAACATAATAGCCCCATTCTGAAGGTGAAGCTTCTGAGGGCACAATCTTTGCTAAACAGAGACAACTGTCACAGATTTCTTGCAGTTGGAGGATTATCTACCCAGTTTGGCATCTTGGGTTTTGCCCCCATGGGAAGAATGTAGTTGTTTTGTATTCACATGATATCATTGTGTAATTAAATCATCAGGTTACAGCTTGTCCTTCATACTTTTAGTTTGCACCTTGATACAATATTTCCGTCAAGGTTTATTAATTGATTTAAAAACAAATTATAATCAAGCCTAAGAATTATACTGGTAATTGAAATGACACACTGCCCTGTTTGCCCTTGGCAATGAGTAGCACAAAACAGCTGTAAGTTAGTTTTGACCTGCTAATATGTCTGCATGCCTCTAAGATGTGATATTAAAAAGAATTCAATTATACAATGCACCTTTTCTCCCACTATGCTTAGCTGGCTTGCAATCTAAATGCAAACCAATGCAAGATTTAGGGAAACAATCTAATAATGAAGTTGATTATGTAAGAGAAACCACCCCCAGCGATTGTTAGTAGATGCAACGGCTAGGGCAGCTAATTAGTTGGGTTGGTTGTCTTTGATTGATAGTCTTTCCTATCCTTTTTTTAATCAGCTAAATGCAATGATCCGTGTGAAGACAAAGCCCATTTAATTACAAAGCCGGGATTGTCACTGAAATGCCAAGCTCTGAGAGGGTTATTTTAAACTCACGCAAGGTTGTCACATTTTCTACAATAATAATTCAGATAATTGAGTTGTAATTAGACATATCTTATTTTTTAAAGTGTTTCAAAACAACATACAAGTAATTATTTGGTTAAAGTGAGGATCTAAAGGTAGCATTGCACCAGATGTATGTTTATCATGGCAAGTTGAATGGAAATAACATGAGCGACCTAATGTATTGATAAATTATTATTGATTATGTAATCATGGATTTGTGAAAACGTACCACAAACCAGTAAGCATAACTGTTGGTAAAATCCAGGTTAATGGATGGAGACTTGCCTGATACATTGTAAATGGCAGCATTACATACTGGAGCCATTTTCTAATGTACAGATTGGAGGTTGTTTTGCGATTGTGAAATAACAAACAGATGGCTGGCTGCCTGGGAGGGTCTAAAAAAGAGCAGCCGAGGAGAGGTCAGGCGGGACATCAGTTCGATCAGCAGCAAGGCAGCAGAGGAGACACCGAACATGAAACCGAAGGGATTTATTGGCAAAATCAATAAGCAGAGGAACTATTATGAACAGGTTGTGACAGATGGACACACAAATTCACACTCCCTGATCCAAACTGAACAAATATGTTATTACTGTTCTGCTGTTGAGCTGTTATCTTTTAAGGAAAATCCCAACCACACAATATGTGGAATTAAATACAATCATTTAATTTGTTTGGAAAATGATGACAATGGAAGTAGACCATTGTATTGATAACTGTCTCTTTTTTTTTTTGTATGTCTCTTTTAAATGTGAATAACACTTTTTGTGCGGCATTACAGAAAACACAAAGATGCATTTGCATGCTGAAAATGTCATAATTTGCAGCTGGAATTTGAACAGATGTTACACTGTGAAACCTCTCACTTTCCTAGACCAGTCTGATGATTCTTATAATAAATAAAAGCATATACTTCCCTCAAAGGAAATTTGAGCAAACAAGGGCAAAGCAAATTGGGCTTATATACTGATCAGTTTATTCTCTCACAGTTCAGAACAAAACCATTTGGGACCAGCCAAATGATTGCATATATCTAAAACTGAGCGTACAGTATTTAACACAATGCCCTCACAGCATGCCATGATTTGCATGCAGTTGATTATTTGTTTCTGTTGTGTGACTCATTAGGTCACTTGCTTCTTTCGCTTTTGGGGATTTTTGAAATCCCATCTGCTTCACTGCTTTATCCAGAATGTGTAAATACACAGCCAGCACCCCCTACTGAGATGAACATCAGCAGCCCCTCCAGCACCTGAAGTCACAAATGACTACTGCTATAAAATAACAAAGAAATAAAAAAAGTAAATGGATGTGTGGGGCATGATGTATCCCAGCCCCCTTGATTACATGTATACTGTTAAATGCTTTGTTCCTACAGGGTAAGTGTTTGGATGATAGTTACAAAAGAAAATAAGTTTTTCATTATGAAATGCGGTTGGTTTGTTGTTGATGGAAATAAACAGCCCAGTCAGTAACCATGGCAAAGCATTCATCTCCATCATACTTCACCTCTTGTTCCCTGCAGCAGAAAGAAAAAAAGACATATGGAAACTAGCAGACCTTGAGTTTTCTTGCTGTCTGTCTGCAGCTATTTGGAATACAAGGGCACCTCTGACCAGAGGACAGTCACTCTGGGAAGAAAAAGTAAAAAAACAAACAAATAAAAAACAACAGAAATAAGAAAAATAGCTACAGGCATCTCTACATTTATGGATACTGAAAATTCAATGAGACAATATGGTGCAGCAGTGATAGCAGGAGTGTACAGTTTAATTATCCAGCTATTATGCACCAGGGATGAAAATACAATATTTTTAGAGAGTGAACGCATATTCTGCAGCATGATCATATGATACAGTATATTACTGTTGGTATATTTGGCATAACAAAATGATTGCAAAAAAAAAAATGAACAAAACAGGAACATTTCTGCTGCTAACAGAAATGGCAGATCAGAATCCAATGAGCCACAAGCCCCTTTGTTTTGAGTGGAGGTGTGTCTGCAATCATGAACTGGCTAGCTGGTTATATCTGTGCAGCAAGTAAATACCTTTGATTGTATATAACAAGGCCACTGGAGAGGATATCGCCCGTTCTGAAAGAACCGAGTGATGCATTGGCAGGAAAAGTACAAGAAAAATGGTAACCTCTAACACTTCATCACACTGCAGTAACTCCACTGTACTAATGTGTCTGATTTCCCTCCTTTTTAAAACGGCACTCAGAGCCTGTTCCCTTGATCATTTAGTTTCATCCTCTGAGTTGATGAAGCACTATTTTTTTCGCGCTATTATTAGTTCTCGCTTTCAGTTTCGTCAGTTTCTCCAAAGCTATTTCATGATAATCTCTGGGATGACATTGAGATATTACACAGTGTGTCCCTCACTTACACAGCCTCTAATGCAAAACAGTGCCAATGCATTGCAGTGTGTCTTATAGCCTGCTTATCACGGATTATATTCAGTGGCATGTGGCTCATTGAAATGTAATGTGTTATGTAGGCTATTTGGAGAATTATTTAAGATGAAACTATTCACTTTTGATATCATGTTCACCCTCAGGAGCGGAGGCTTTTTGGAGAACTCTAATGGTCTGTTACTTTGATTTAAATCTGTCAGATATACGCACCTTTCAGGTTATCATCTTTTCGGGGAACCCGCAGTGGAATTGTTCTCCTTCTACTATAACCATGTAATTTCAATCAGTCATAACAGATGGTGCATCAGGTGAAGCAAAGGGATATAAAAGAAAGGGATTAGGCAAAATCCTGGAAGGATAAATCCATGCTTATTGTTTTTTAATTTCTCATGTGAAGCGTGACATACAGTGGCATACATTGGCGAAGTTTGAATTGCATGCATTGATATACTGTCTCATTAATTCAAGAGGAGTTACATTCATTTGCCCTGCTCCTTTTTTTATCAGATAAGGAGGAATAACAGCATGTTTCTCTTTACACTTTTAAAAAAACCCTAATTAAAGCCGACAAATTCAATTAAGATGGGCTTAAGATTCATGTACATTAATAAAAAAAAAAACTAAACAGTAGGTAAGTGTTGCATGCCAAATAAATAAATAAATTGAAAGCCGTCAAGGGTTTTTCTGTTAATCACTGACTACACTTTGATCGTTCATGGAGACGGTAAGTTTCATAACACCTACACTTAACAAAAATAGTCAACGTGCAAATATCACAGAATTCAAAGGTTTCCCAAATGCGATCATTTGAAGTTATTATCTTTATGAGGCTGACATTTCTCCTGCAAAGTAGCATTTTATTTCCAAACCATCATAGCAGAATCTTACTTTAGTTTAAAAAGCAATCAGCGGTGCAGATAAAAGTGTTTTAGATCAAATTTAAAGCAGTAAAATATACCCCTGTAACACCATTAACCTAGCCAGCAGGAGTGCAGCCATCATGGTTAATCATTTTTTCACGACTGTCAGCTACTTAAGAATGTCTATGTATGCACTACTATATAAATGCCACATTTTAGGTGCTGTGCAGGACTAAGTACAATGTGTTTTATATGCACGTGCAGTGATATAAAAAGTAAGTCATTGCTACATTGAAGGTGTTGAATGAAAACGACAACAGTGAGGCCACATAATAGTGGCACAAAGGCATCAAGTAGCCAACAGATGGTACCCCGCTACATTGGAAGTTGCAATAACATATAGCTATATTCTAATTAAATGTTTGCTCTAAAATTGTTAGCCTTTTGACTGCCTTGAAATGGCACAACAGTAGTGCTATAGCTATGATGACACCACACCTGACTGTAGAGAGTGAAATTTGTTCCCAGGTTTGTTGATAGGGCATTTTATTGAAGTAACTTATAGGCAGTGCTTTAAAATAACACCCACTAACCTGCTAAATGTAGGTTTAAACTCATTTTCAGAGAACGTTAAGAGAATTTTGTAGATTTTTTTT
This sequence comes from Atherinosoma microstoma, assembly GCA_037177055.1. Lineage (NCBI taxonomy): Eukaryota > Metazoa > Chordata > Actinopteri > Atheriniformes > Atherinidae > Atherinosoma > Atherinosoma microstoma. Next base: position 9,606,730 of record JBBBVU010000009.1, read on the forward strand.
TTAGATAAAACAAAGCAGGTATTATTAAATGCAGTTGGTGTTATAATCTGATTTGTTTCGCCCCAAAAAATTGGGTTTGTGGAAATTGTGATTGGCTGGTAACTTTAGCTACATTGGCTGATGATCAAAAAGTTCATTTTGTGCCTTGCTTATAAGACATTTTTGTCCTAAGTACCTTAAAAGTGATCAACACATAGGGACAATGCTGCGTTTTGTCTTGTCCAAGGATACTTAGACATATTGTCACCAATCCCCAGAGTTAAAGTCACTGATCACAGTCATGCAAATTTTCATGCATAATTTGTGTATTTATTATCTGTGAAACACAGTAAAGGAAAGGTTTACTTTATTCTGCAAACAATCTGACAGGTTGAGCTTTGGCCAATAGATTTATTATTTAACCTATGAGGAATAATTACATTATTCTACTGAATTACAGCTGCAATGACTGTTGGCAGGTTTGGACTCATTTTCTGGCAAAGAGGAACATAATTATGAAGCAGGCACAAAAACACTGGAGACAGAGTTCCTTTGGGTTGATATGTGACTTCGTTTGGTTCATTTCCACATATTTACAGCAGTTTGTGGATTTTTAGAATATCAGTTTGTTCACTCTAATATTTAACTATTAATATTGAACCAATCATGTTGATTGAATTTCCAGCTTGTGTTGATTTCAGCTTGTGTTTGAGTCCAAATAAACAAGTTAGGTAATCATCCATGTTTAAACCCAGCAAGAAAACTGTCCGATTCACAAAAACAGTCCACATATAAACTCAAAGGTCCCCTGTGAAAGACAACATACATAACAACAGCATAACCCTCATTGTGTGGTCTTCATCTACCTTTTTGTAACACCTTGTGAATAAACTTATACCAGTCAACATTTTCCAGGTTGGTTTCTTTCCATTGTTAAAGGAAAATTGAAATGCATGTACTAACCAAAGGCTTCTTTCTCATCTCCCTTTTTATTTCATTTTCATCCAAACATTCATCAACAGTTTACTTGACCACTGTTTTGAAATCAATAGCATGTCCCGGAGAAATTAATTAATAAGGTCAAAGCTGGAGTTGATTTCAGTTTGCTGTTACCTGAACAGAATTAAGTGGTTGAGCTGGATCAGAGCTCTCAGTTTGTTCTATAGATGGGGATGCAGTAGGCAAAAAATGCTGGATTTGTGCAGCAATTTCAGTCAGTTAATGAGTTGAAAAATCTTACTTTTAACATGTTTATCACTTATCAATTTTATTGAGATGCCATTATATGTTTAAGGGCTAACTCGTTTAGTCTTACATAATATTAAGTCATATTTCCAGTCAAAATTATTTATGAGATATATATATTCAAAAAACAGGCCTGCTTTGTAATATTATAGTTCATGTTTATTCACCTCAATTGGCACATAATAGGGTAAAAAAATAAAATGCTATAAATCCAAGCATTCCTCTGGAGAATGAGACATATGTTATTTGTTTATAAACACATTTTCTCATGAGTCCTTACAGTAATATCTAAATTAGAGCAGCTCACACTGAGCCATTTCTCCTCTTCCTCCAAACAACGAAGACACTTACTGACCTTCTCACAATCATAACACAATCTGAAAAGGTCACAGGCAACTACACTCATACTAATATTTGTCCTGATTGGTAGAACTGGAGCTGTATTTACGCATGCAGGAAAAAGTGCAACTTCACAGCGAGAAGGTTATTTTCATGCTCAAGAGGGAAAACAAAGTCCTGCTGAGGACATAAAAAAAAATCTTAAGCAGGTTATAAAGTCAGCTACTCTTGTCTCTGCAATCATATTTAATTATCTTTGAAATGAAGTGCTTTGCATGGAAACGCTTCACCTGAATCCTGCAGGTAAGCCTTTCCTGAAGTAGCTTTAATGTGGCATCATTTGAATGCAGATTTGCACATCTGGGCTAATGTCATTAAAGGACATTAATGAGCCCTCATGTTGAGGATCAGACTCTATTGATTTGAGATTTTGTTTAATTAAGTGCTTGACAGATTTACATGTTTGGGCTGAAGGTTTATTGATAATTCAATCATTTTGTTTCAGTGCATTTTAATAAAAGCGATGTTTTATGCTTCAGACTATTATTTCTTAATAACACCCTGATCCATATAACCTGATGTGTATAAGGTCTTTAATTTGCTGGGTTTTAAAGTTGTAATTATTTGTATTGTGCCTCTGTTCACTAAAGCCTGTTTATAACTGTGAGAGCATAATGGGGGAAAATGCTAAGACGTGGTTTTATTTTCAATGTAACTACTGCAGTATCTACTGTAACACACAGAATTATTGATCACCTGGGATCAAATCTGACTTTATCTTGTTCATTAAATATCACAAAAAACCTTTATTTCTATGGCACAGTCATTGTGACCTTTAAAAATACCTACGTGTTTCAGCATACTGGCCTTTGTCAAGGAGTCAAACAGACTTAATGAGTTCAAGGTGTCTTTATAGTGAAATTCCACCAATAGGAACTCTCCACTTCTAATAGAACTTTCCATCAGCAGCACTACTCCTACAGGAGACACAGAAATACTATAAAGAACTACAAACATAGATACCTATATTTTTGGGAGGATAGGATAGGATAGGATAGGATAGGATAGGATAGGATAGGATAGGATAGGATAGGATAGGATAGGATAGGATACTCTCATTATAATTGTAATAAGTAGCATTAGACATTTACAGAAATAAAGCAATGTAACTGTTCAAAGAAATGTTTACAAAACAGTTTACAATTTTTTTTATTTAATTATTTTTTTAAAACCAAGTAAAATCGAGCTAGGATATTTATGGCCTGTAATTTCCAAATAAAAAAACTCCCTTTAGTTGAGTTTCCTTTGTCTATCACATTTTTTTTATGGAAAGGGTGATATGATCATTTCCATATGTTTGCTATTTCCTTGGATCACTGTTGTGCTGCTCCAAGAAATGTATGATTATTGGATAGTTAACATTGCCTGTGCGAATTTCATATTTATGTTCGGCCAATCTATCTTGCAGACATCTCTCAGCTCTATCGATGTAAAAAAAACTTTACATCCGGGACATTCTAGCCTATAAACAACAAATGTGGTTTTACAGTTTATGAAATAATTGATAATGTTCTCTTTCTGAGAGATCAAATCTGTCCATGTTTTAGTTTGTGCTACATTTTACAGTGATTACAGTGATGACATTTGTTGGACTCCTTTGGTTTTGATCTCAATCATGTCTGCTGGGATTGATGAGTGTGAACCAGTTTGTCCAATAAAGTAGGGCATCTTTTAAAGCTAATTAAAGGTGGTTCAGGGAAAATCTCTCTTAGTTTTGTATCACTCTGAATGATACCAAATTGCTCTTGATTATGTGTCTAATCTTTTCTGCCTCTATGCTGTATGTTTTCACAAAAACCATTAAATTTTTGTGATAAAGTTGGTCTGTTCATATGTTTTCAGCTTTTGTATTTGCTGTCTGAACAGTAATGTGTTGTATCCTTGTTCCTCAAAACGTGAAGGACTGTTGAATCCAGAAAGCTGTTGTCTATCTCTCTCTGTTTTAGCATGTTCTGTTTCTATTTCATCTATTTCATCATTTTTAGTTTGTTCAGAATCAGTTTGTTTTGAATATTCTAATGTTTCTTTGCACCTTGCTGTAATGCTTTTATTCATTATTTGTTTTAAGGTGGTCTTCTGGTGACTTGTTGTTGATGACATTAATAAAGCTTTTTTTTTTTTTAAATAACATTGACATTTAAGTTTGCATGCTGTGTATCTCTGTCAGTACCTTCTGCAGACTTAATGTTTGCCAAAGGAGCATCCTTTTTTATAGTCAAGTTCCCTGCTTCTGGTAAGTGCATTTTATCTTATCTGTGCACACAGTACTTCACTTTCTTGTCAAGTTCTTTCCTGTATATTTTTCTTTTCCTTTTTCTGACATCTGTCAGACAAACATGCCATCTGAGCTGACTTCCAGCATAGTTCTGACTGGAAAGCTGCAGTCCATCATACTTTAACAGACATAATAGAAAACATGAAACTCTGAGATGTTTCTGGTTTTAATGCTGTAGAGAGCGATAAAAAATAATTTGACTCGGTTCTACTTATTACTTATTACCAAAAAATATATGAAGCCAAGACATGTGCTGAATGACAATGCACTGAGTTGGCCTGTGTGCTACGAGCGAGATCTATGTTGAATACTACTGTACAGGAAAGGAGAGCGACATAGAAGAAATTCACCTTCTGAGAATGTGACTGCAGCAAATAAAACAGCTGTTAGTCATTTGTCTTCATGTGGTCAATGAGCCAGGATTAAATGCAGCTGCTTGAGAGGATTTCACCTATTACACACATCTGCTTTGGAGATGTAAGCCAACATGCTTGAGGTGAAAGAGTTATTTGCAAACTTTTGTGAGGGGCACCATCAGGAAGAGCGACGTCTTTCGGAGGAAATTTTACTTGTTAAAAGGCAGTTGGAAACAGAAATAGATTTGAAGTTAATTTCCTTTTTACAACCCACACACACACACACACACACACACACACACACACACACACACACACACACACACACACACACACACACACACAAACGTTATAGAGAAAATTGATTTACTTGCTAACTGTACTCTTGCACTGAGCACTTCCAAAGCACATCTTTCTAACATGTAATTGTGTTGTCAGAAACTGGTCATAATTATTATTGATATCACCAGAAAAAAAGGTTGATGTTTGGAAAGGCTAGAATTATTTTTTGGAAGGCAGTTAATGGAACAATTTACCCAATGAGGAGGAAAAAAAACTTGGCCTTGAGATGAAATTTTTGGTACTGTACGTGCAGAATATATCTTAGGGGACAGAGATGCAAATAGAGCTGGTCCGCATATATTTGCATACTACAAATGTGAACAAGGACGTAATGAAGGACATTGACTTTCTAAATTCAATGCTTCAAATCTCCCTAAAAAAAGAAATATAGAAAAGCTGTTAAAGAAAAGAACTGGCTTACAGGACATCATTTATTTAACTTGTTAATTAAAGATTGACGTGGAACTTTTGTGTAAGCTTCAAAGGAAATTTAAATTGCTATTTCATGTACTGATGAAGAACAAGTTATGTTATTCATCAATGGAGTCTCTTGCTACCAAATTTTTTAAACTGATGTTTCGGGATTAGTCAGTTTTGCCATCCAAATCTAAAGCAAATGGAAAACATCACATTGAGAGATGACTTCTCTATAAAAGTGAGATCTGGAAACAAACACAGTTCGACACCCTCATAGTTGATGTCTTGAAAAGTTAAAATCTTATAAATTATTTGCGATCATTCTCCCTTTTTATCTTTTCATTGCGTTTTTAAACCGTACAGAGCTCTGCACATTTCAAACGAGTCAAAACAAAATGTCACAAACCCGAGGTTTATCTCACTCTCTGGCACCGTCTTTCTATGAGGAAACATCAAACACTTCCCGCTACCAGACACTAGACAAACAGCTCGTTAAAAATGGGGGCACGCCATCATTCACGGGAATGCACCAGTCAACCTGCACCTTGATGCAGAGCAAACAATACAGGAGGAAAAAAACAAACTAACAAAGCTGTCTCATCCAAGGTAACACCTGGACAGAAATATTTCCCGGACAATAGTCGGATAGTATAAACAGACGAGGGAATCAAGTGATGAAAGTAGAAGCATGACAGATCCGAGCTTCTGCAGGGGGATGAAAGTAAATAATGGAGACTGTTAGAATATGAAAACACAATAAGATGCTTTAATATCACTTATGTTTTAGTAACATTTCAAATTTATAAATTATTGGCCCATTGGTACTCTTCTGCAGAGGCAAAAACTTACATAATTTTTGGACTTTGTGTCTTTTGATCCTTACATAACTGGCTGTGTTGAGTGAGTCATTTTTATTTCAGCAGAATTACAGCAAGACCTTGTTTCTTGTAATGTTGGGAGGAATGAAAAAAAAAAAACAACACTCTGAGCCATGTAGTGGACAAGAATGCCCAAAGCATTTCAATACTGTGTAGCAGCGTTGACGTAAAGCTGAACAAACTGAACTGCAGCAGCAGAACAAACAAGCGTCTGGACCGTGAGATCTCCGATGACAGAGCCTCTCTCAGGTCAGCTCACAGGCTCGGGGTTTGTTCTACTCCTGAAAGCAAAGTGTGACCAAAGCCAATTGGCTTCACCTTTTTAAGCTTGGTTAACCACCACTGTGTACTTTGTTATATCTTATATAAACATTCATTTTGTTTCCTCCACTGAAAACTGTTTTAGGATCAAATGGTATAATGGCATTTTTATGATCATATAAGTAGATTTGAAATCTCAGGAGTCCTATTTTCCTGGTTTAATTAATGTTTTAAAAAGTAGTTATTGCCTTATATTAGTTCCTTGGGGGAAGGATTTGCTTTTTCTTAACCTGACATCTAATAAGAATGAATAACTTGATGGAAGATTGCATGGGTGGATGGATTAAGGGCCAATACTAATATCAGATTACCTGCTTGATGTGGTATGTTTACTGACATCTGTGACAAAAGAAAGAAAAGCCATTTATTTAAGCACGCTGTTGATATTCATTCAAGTTTGTCCAATTAAATTATCTAAATGGCCATGGAGAAATTACAAGTATTTATATATAGAAATAGCTGTGGTGGACTCATTATGTAAATTCAACAGTGTGTCTCTAACTAGGTCAAATCTCAGTGGTCTATTTTACAATGTTTACTTTTTTTTTTAAAAAATAATGTTTTTGCACTCACTGCAAATTGTACATTTTCTTGGGTAAACCGACCATTTTTTTAGAGACATTCATAAACATGTTTTTATATGGATATAGCCCACAAATGAACAAAAAGGGTCCAATAGAGTCCAAGACCTTTTTCCAGCACCTTTAATAATTTGTTACAGAAAAATAAAGAAAAATAAATGGATCCAAAGTCAGTGCAGTGCTTTTCTACATGTACACAATGAGATTAATGTGACCCCCAATCTTTACTGTCTATCCTGCCAGCTGTAACATCAGTAAATCAGATCAGAGCAGCTTTTGTATGAGAGTTTGTGTACTAAGAATTGGAAAAACTGTTTATCAGTTCAGCAGCTCAACAGAACGAATAGCAGATGATCCACAAAGCTTCATTACTGCTGGACATGCATACAATATCACGAGCATGACCCCCAAAATCTAGGGGAATTAAAATGTGCATTGTGATGGGCGGCGCATATTCAAGAATGCTCCACTCAGGTAGTGGTTTACAAATGAATAAAAGTAAAATTGTTATTTTCTTTATACAACCGCATGTCTTTTTGGTTTTCAGCATCAAATAATGGTTGCAGTGATGTTTTACACCAAAAGCCTTTTTCCAGGTTTTGAGAAAGGCCAATCTAAGCTATGGGAGAGACAAGACTAAAATAGATGTCCCCTAGTTTTCTCCTGCAGATAGTCTGATGCCGGTGAGTCTGGTGTCCTTCACCTTACGTCCCTCCCAAAGGGCACACTCTGGCAATTATGTGGGAAGAAATCTGTGACAGGTAATGGGATTGTCTGCTTTGAATGATTCTTATGCTTCTCGAGGGACATGGAAGCAGTATAACACGGCTTCCTCTTTTTCAAATGAATGACATATCATTTATATCTTCAGATCAGATCCTATCCTCACTCTAACACAAAGACAGAGAGACCACAATGCACTTCCGTCCTAACATCTCCGAACATTTGCAGCCGACAGTCGCCGGGTAGACATGTTCTTTTCCAGGACGACATGCAGCAAAGAAACAGTTGAAGCACTTCAGCGACACATTTAAACTCCATAATCGAGCAGTTCTGTCGGCCCTGTTGGCAGCAAGTTGTGATGATTTTCACAAAGTAGCGTCTATTTTGAGGCAAGAACGTTACTCACATTGCCACTTTCGCCAAGACTGCAGGAATTTGGCAAAATCAGCGTTATCAAGCCAGGTGTAATGACAGACTGGGTAAATGCAACAACAGGCTATACATTAACAACCTTTGGCAGAAGTGTTGTGTAACAATGTTGTTTTCAACGACTGTCTCTATCTAAAGCTAGTCCATGATAATAATGGGAATGAAATGTAGTTTTGTTGTGTTGTTTGCTGTAATGTCGTTGACACAACCATTCCAGACTAAACACAGAGAATGGCTGCAGGGTGAGCAACAGCTTGTTGAGTGTCACTGCTTATTTTGATAAGTTTGCCATAGCCAGTTAATGTAAATGCTATTTTTATTACTCAAAAGCTTCGAGTTAATAACGTGACCAGAATAGAAAAATGCAGTCAGTGTGAAGGACCTATTATCAAATTGCTTCATGATAATGGATATGAGGCATTCATCATCATGCTATGTTGTTACAAATCCCTTATATGATTCATAATGTTGGCTACATTTAAAATGCATTCAAAGTGAATAGGTGATGAAGATAATATCCTATAACAGGATGCAGAAAAAATTTCTTGAAAGCAATTTTAGTTCAGTCCATTCGACAGCTCGTGCTGCTTCTAAGAATTTCAACATAAATTTCAGTTGACTGAGCTACTGAACAACAGCTGCCGCCCAAATTATTATTTCAGTCACTGGCTCCCACACAGTGCTGGAGTACAGCAGAGGGAAAACAGACAAAGAAAAACAGACAAATAAATAAATGACCAGCCGTGATTTGTTTGATCAGGTAGCACATGGATAAGTCACCACACAGGAGATAGTTACCCTGGACAGCTGTATAAAAAGATGCAGAGCTAATTGTTCATATGCTTGACAGTGTCTTTGTGCCTGCTGCTGTCCACCGGCCTCCTTGCTATTTGTGTGTCAAGTAATTCTCATGAATGAAATTATGGAGTGTATGTCTTCTTTAATTTATAAGAATTTTGCACTGTTGTGTTTGTTATCCACAGAAACCCGAAACCGTCGAATCTTTGATGTTTCAAGCATTTACCGTCCTCATATTGAACATGAACGAGAGCTTTATCCACCGGAGAATCATCAGAGATTTATGGCTGTATATAAATCCTGCCCAGAAGTGTTTGGGGGATTTGACAGAAGATCATGTTATGAGGTAATGCAAGAGAGTTGCATTACCTCAAACCAGAGTTACCACCTGGCACGTCTTGCATTTGTTGCATTCAAAGACAGGAAATTAAAAGATGTCACTTATATTCAGTTTTGCAACAGAATACAACTGTGCAGCATCTGATCACATTGATTCTCTTCTCTAATGTCCCTTTCTGATTGATTAAAGCCCTTGGTAGCAGAAAGGAGTGAAAATTATCATCATTACCTCTAAATTATTTAGTACTTGATTGTCACCTGCCTCTTCTAAATAGCAGTTAGCAGCCAGTAATTGTAGTGTTTAAGTGAAATAATGTAGAAGCACGATGCAAACCTTTTTTCTGACTTTGTAATTACATAAGCTGTCAGGCAGTGGGGAAAATGGCAATAATCAACAGGGTGAGAATGACATCAATTAGAACTTGCTTCTCTTTAAAGTTTACTAGACCACAGAGAAATGATTTGGTGGAGGAAGATTGAATAAACCAGGGGGGCAGAGTTGGACAGGCTTCACAACAGATATTCAGTGTTAAAGTTTCTGTTTAGCTGTTGTCAGGAGGCACAAAATCTCTAGCTGTGACTCTGATGGAGCGTGACCAACAAGGAGAAGAGGAACCTGAGGAAATTACTTGGCTGAAACACAGTTTTAGCTCCCTCAAGTGTTATGTCTCGCCGTGTCTGTTAAGTTGTTTGTGTTTACTTGTGCCTAGTCTTGTGTCATTTCCTGTTTTATTTTG
>JBBBVU010000009.1:9616648-9632294 GCA_037177055.1 Atherinosoma microstoma
ATTAAAGTGTTCATCTGTCAGAGAGTGCTCAGTGTCATGCTTTTGGGTCCTTCCTGGTCGAGTGCCTAAACTTAATATCAAGCATAACCCTGACTAAGATGGATGGAGAGATGGATGAATATTTAGTGAAAGAGACTTTAAAGGTAAAAGCTATGTTTTTCTTTTTCAGCCTTCACTTTCCTGAAGCCTTTGGCTTTCAAAGATTTGTTTTACAATGCGACTCTATATGTTAGTCAGTGATTATCATAACTCTGTGTGTTGAGTTCAAGAACAGCATTGGAGTCTATTATCAAACTATGACAACAAAGACCTCACTCTAACTTCCCATTAATAATAATATGTGAACAATTTCATGCATATTATATACATGGTTATTTTAGTTGTTAATGTTTTAAGGTTTTCTGGTCATTTCCTGGTGGGGGTCCGGCACCTTGGGAGCTCTGACTACAGGGTCAGTGCCTTGGTGATCAATTCTTGTCTGGGTGGAACCTTGCACTGCAGCCTTGTGGTTGTAGTCATGGACCCCTGTCTGCTCTGATCTGGGCGGTTTCCATGGCGATGACCTCTGTGGTCATGGGTGGGGTGGCTCCTGATGTGGATGGGATCCCTGAGGATCCCTATGACATTGTTTCCTCAACTGGTCAATCAGTGCCAAGACATATACCTGTTATGTTGCTATCTTTATTGACATGTCGTGTTGGAGACAGTTTGTTTAGAATGAGCTTAGAATAAACTTGAGTGTGTGATGGCTTGTGTTTTTAACCTTCAAAAATATACATTATGTGGAAAGCTCTTTATAAAATTGATTTGATTGTCTTTTGCTTTTCCTGCACCATTTTGATGATTGAGGTTTGTCCATTCAACCAGTGAAGTGTATGGTCATAGCAGCCAAATGTGCACCAATCAAAATCTGCTACCTGAGTAAGAGGTGGGTCTTAAATAGCCATTTAATGATTTAAATTGCTTAAGAGAGTCTGTCAGAATGAGAAAAAGATAAGGCAACGTTGTCTTTAATCTTTTCAGGACTTAAGTTTATTGCACAGCTTTTCACTGTTATCACACTGACAAAAATACACACATGTAAGAGAGCAAACCCACAACACCCTGAGGACAAACACAGTGCGTCATATAGCTGCTGACAAGGTATGCAGACTTAAATGAGAAGTGGTGAGACATGAAATGCGTTTGAGGAAAAAAATCTATTGTGCTTCAATTTTTTTTGAGTGATCTCATATCAAAGTCACAAAGAGGATCAAGCATCTGTATAAGAATTCAAAATCAATGTTTACTGAACATGTATGTTCTGTGTTGGTTTTTAGTTTTTTTTGTACAGGCTGCAATAAACCTGCTCCTGAACCTGACTGTTATCACCAGCTGAGGTCTCGCAATAGTAGATCAGAGAAAGCAGGGCTGTGTTGTGAAGTCATATCTCTCTGCAATGACCTTGTTTACAGGCTTTTATAGGATTTGCTGTAGGATGCCCTAAAAAGGTGAAAGTCAGCCTGGGGATTTCAGAATTTTAAAGTTGAGTTTGGTGTTGAGAAAGGGGAAATCCATGAAAGGCCAAAGGAAAAAATGCTTTGTCAGTTGTTGTGTGGACTGGTTATATCAAGGCACTCCTAGGACACTAAATACTGAATTATGACAGATTCAGCTATACAGATATACAGTATATTATTATTAGTATGTACAGTAGCTTTGTAAATATCCAAAAGAAAAAGTTTAACCTCCTCATCACGGGGCCTATTTTTTCAGCCTCCTGTCTTATACAGTATGACATACCTAAAATAAATATCTTTACAACTGCAAGAGCAGTGTGTATCATCTTGCTCCCAAAAGAAAGCAGACACATGTGAGATTACTACAGTAGTGTCAGAAACAAGGTGTGTCATTGTGTCAGAGTAAGTTGACCTGGAACACAGTGAAATGTAATTGCTTATCTCCTCCTAAAATAATTACTTTCAGTGAAAACTGGAGGAAAGCAGCTCGAATAATCTAGGAATTAGAGAAGTAATGTCTGATGACGAGCTGTGCAAAAGCAGAAGCTAAAAACGTCAACCTGTGCAGTGTTACAGATATTTTAATCGAAGTGTGATGCAGGTAAATATCTCTTCAATCCTTGGGCTGATTTTGATGATTGACACCTCTATAAGTCAGGAGTCAGACGGTGGAGGGTTAGCCCCCAAATTCATCTTAGAAACACCATGAGGATTCAGAAAGAAGGGAACACCAAGATAGTATATCATAGGAAGAGTGAATACATCACTTTAAACCCCTTCATCTTCATGTAAACCACCAGGACCCTCATGATTCATTTCAAACTAGCAGACTGAGGTGGAAAAAAACTTGAGCATAAAACAGCAAAGGTTTTTTGATTGTGTGTTTTTTTTTTGTTTGAATACCTAGGCTGCTAACTAGCAGTTTAGTTTTCTGTCACATAGTGGTGAGACAAACATCTTTGCTGTCTACAGTCTCTGCTTTCATGACACCTCGTTTGTGTGGTTGCTTTGAAGTGGAGAAATTAGCAGGAGCTCTAAGGTGGACAGTTGCTGTTTCATGTTTTGTTCATATAATTGCTTGGGGTTTGAATTGCACTTTGTTTGGGTGACAAATGCTTAGAGTCTTTTAGCAGAGTTTCTCACCATAATCTTGGCGTGCTACATGTTAAGATTGAAGCTTCCAGGCATGTTCCTACAACTTCTGTACTGCGTGCATCTCATGCTGCCCCCTGAACAAGGGGCTCTTGTGATGAAGAGGTTAAAAAAGTTGCTGATGATAATTAATGTTCACAAGCACACAGGCTGTAATTAGTATATATATAATCAACAGTTCACAGATAAATAAGGAAAGCATGAACCCATTCTAATTGTTATGGTCCCTGCAAAACATTTAGTTCAAGACAACAGTGACACATCAGTATCATCAACAACATTACTTTTTAATTTTGCCAAGTGTTCCCACCACTTGTATCTAAGGAGTGGGAGTCAAACATGTCTTTGGAACTTATTTTCAATAACTTTGTCATGCCATGGAAACCATTTGGACCATTTACAATATTTGACTTATAAAGAGCTCATTTAGCCTTTTAGCCATATCTTTTAGATTGAAGGATCTATCATATGTTCTGTTTGATATCTGCAATACTTTTTGACGATTTTCTGAAAAAGAAAAAAAAGAATAGAAAATATCTTGAGACGTACAATAGTTTTTTTTAAACTTATTTGGGGTGCCTGTATGAAATGCAGTTCTCTGATCAGATCCTCTTAGATCATGTGTATAAATCTACATTAACAAAACTAAAGTTGATTAACATTTCCAAGTAGCTGTTGATTCTTTGCATTGCTCAGTAGTTTGGGTGGAAATTTGCATCCTTTGAAGCTGCTTTAACTTAACAAATAAATCACAAATAGCTCTGAAATATGAGATGTCTCTGTCATAAATTCCCAAGATAGCCCCAAAGTGATTATTTGCAATCCATAAAGTAAACGTGCAAAAGTTGCAAATGAACTTGGAGACACAAGCTCATGATGTACGGAGGCTATAGGGGTTGTGAATGCCATCTTGCACAGTGCTTCCACTCTTGTGTTGTTAACGATACAGAAAAAGAAGCTGTGAAAGGTTTTTGAGTTTCGCAGATTCTCATTTGCATTAACCTCTCTGCCGTGGACTATATATCAGCAAAGCTGCAACCAGGGTATGCACATAACCACCTATCGTACAATTCCACACTTTTTTTCCCCCTTTATGTGACATCAACCCTCATGCAAGAGAAGATCTGGTGTATGTTATCTAGTTTATGTAGATATCTGGTTCTTGGTATTCAGGTCTGCACCAGCACAGATCTTGTTAATCACTTTGACAAACATTGCATCTCCAGTGTGCTATAAATCAAAGCCGGATACAGTTCTGGCTCCATCAGTAGGACCTAATCTGAATATATCAGCCGGTGACAACTTAGGGACAGAAAATCCATATACCTCCTGCATGTATAGTTAGTATGTATACTTTGCAAGATGACAGATTGTGCTTTTTTTTTTTTTTTTTTTTGCCTGTGTACGGTAATGGGTAGTGTTGACCAGCTTGCTAATCCTCTTCTCTGACCAAAGCCTCTTAGAAGGTTTCCTGGCAGAAGTTTTGTTTTCTATTTTTTTATTATGAATCAAATATTGGTTCATGAGATGTGTATATTTATCCAAGAAATTATTCAAAATGGAATGAAATAGCATCAGAAACATTTTATACTGTTGATGAGCATTTTTACTCACAGTTAATGTCATTTTTACTTGAGTTGTGGATACTTCTGGTAGCTGACTGGTCTCAGGTCTACAGATGATGTGGTGCCACCTAGTGGCAGCAGGACAATACTGCTTGTCGTCCCTCGTGTTTCACAGATTTAGGCCTAGAACTGTTGATTGAGCCTCATAAAACTGCAGTATTTAGCTTTTTCTGATCCCGATTGCATGAATATATAAAACTTGCTTCAGAGCTGTTGTGTATGTGAAATTGTTACAGTTGGTAATAAATCATCTAACTAGGACGAGTACTACAGACATCAATATCACAATATCACACTTAGGGAGTGGTTGGTAGGATACCTGTGCAACATTTTATTCAATTTCCTTGACCTTTAAAAAAGAAAAAAATACTTTTATGGTAATAGCCACACTTTGTTCCAACAAATATTAACAAAAACTGGACTAAAGAGTGAGAAAAATGAGCATGTCCCAAATTGTGCAATTCTTACACTCACAGAGGACAAAGTTCTTCATATGTCACTTTTTAAAAACTGAGGATGAGGAAGTTGAGTCCTACTTCCTAGAACACCTCTGAGAAGAGAAATTACACCTGAGGGGGTATTAGTAATATAAATTAAAGCTCATGCCAGCAACATTTGCCTATGAAGGGATGATCATTTCATGGGAATTTCCAATTGCAACTACAACAAAAAAGAAAATCAAGGCCACCTCCCCTGGAAAATATACAAGGCAGAAGTTAGACACTTAAAATAATAATACAATTATATTTTATCCATTTCATTTTGAAAGTATAACTTAGTGTGGTATAATTAGAGAAACATTAAGCCCACCCAGAAAATGAGGATGATTCTTCAACAGAAAATCCAAAACAGCTTTGTCTTTAGTTTATGACATATGAGGATCTACATCCAGTGTAAGCTAACCTTGATGAGTCTCCAGCCTTTGAGAGCTAAATTCTTCCTTTTATGATAAATCTAGCAGAAGCCATGAATTACATTTTTTTATGTGATTAAAATGTTTTACTTACTGATTTTTCATATTAGTTAGAAATTGCTTAATAGCCAGAATAAAGATTTCAGACAATAAAAATCCACTCAACCTTCTCTTGAAGAAACAGCATCAAGATTATGCTACTGTTATCAGGCACAACTACCCCTGTACTGTTGAAATAAAACAAAAGTTACTTTGAGCATTTACAAACAACAATAGCCCATTGAGTAATTCAAGTTCAAAAACTGAAATCTTTCATTAAACTTTAATGAGTCAACTTGCCTTAAACAGTCAATTTATTAACACAAGTGAAAAGTTCACAAATGACTTTCTGAAATGACAAATTAAAAGCACAAAAGATTTTCCTTTTCATTCATGTACGTCAAACTTACTGGACTCACTTGTTCTTTAATTTCTTAACACTTTAAACTTTAATTATTTAAACCAATAAGTGTATTTGAGACATCACCATCACTTCTGCTTAATTCTCAGAATACTCTTTCATATTTTTCTCATGTTAAACAAAAGGTGTAAAAATAAACAAGGTTCACATGTTGAACACTGTTAGTAGTTCAGTCTCTCATCCATCCATTCTGAGTTTTGGAGTACATTCTCAGTGATCACCACAGAATTAATAGATTTCCTGAATGTCCTCTGCGACGTCCCATGTTATCTTCTTCCAGCTCATCTACGGTAAGTTTTCACCACCGTCAAATTCCGATCCCAATTCTTTCTCCATTTGATCCTGGCTTAACTAAGGCTGTAAATTACACAGTCCTGCACAAATACTCACAATGTCATCAACATGTTTTACATTACCTGGGATTACATTGCTCAGAACTTTAAAACCTTTCAACCTATTGAGTGCTCGTTCAAAGTGGATTTTGACCTTTGTGAAGCGACAGGTCTCTGTAACGTCATGCTCAAACGGTTCTTTGCAGTCTTGTGTAAAAGCTGGAAGAGCCAAGGTCACTCCTGGAGGCAGCACATGTGTGTTGGGGAATCCATGACCTGCTACAATCTGATCACCGGGAATCAGGTGATCGGCAAAGCCACTGTCCTTTGTGATACAAGCATCACTGGCCTCACTACCAAACAACTTTGATACAAACATCACATAACCATTTAGGGCTACGCAATATAAGACTTTGTAGGTGTTAAGCTGTTGGGAGTTTTTTAAATTTGTTGGCTTTTGTACAAATACTTCAGTACAGTCTACGATACACGTTGCATGTGGATAATGTTCACTGAAACTTTGAGGCCTTACTTTTTTCAGCGTGTCTCTTGGTAACCATGCAATCACATTTTCCCTCATAAACTTAGCAAGTACTGGCGTCCAGAAGGAAAAGATCTCACGGGCTGTGCTCTTACAAATTGCAAACCTTTTACCCAAGTCTCTGAACATCAAACCCAGACGAAGCCTCATAAGAACAAGTAGTAACTGATCGTGAACAGCCAACGTCATGACCTTTGGCGGTGGGAGGAGAGCTACAACGGCATACATCAGCTGCCAAAAACAGTGAACTCCTATGCCTGTAAAAAACTTTGAATCATTATCATCCATGTCATGGACGGACATCGAAGGTGCAGGGTCCGTTTGTGTTGCACAGTCTGCAATCAATTTAGAGCAATAGTTGTGTTCTGCAGCGATAGCCTGGTCCTCTGACCACAGGACACCCTCAACACTCTCAAGCTCCATATTATCCAAATGACTGATATTAACTTCTATGGGAGATTCTTTGGGCTCCAGGCATTTTCTCTTGGGGGGCCCTTGACCAGACATTGTACCCTAGGAAAAGACAGAAAGCAAAAAAAAAAAAAAAGCAAAATGAATGCACTTACCTTTTTCACACAGGCTAATAAAACTGATTTGGACCTAAATAAGTCCATTTTGAATTTAAGTTGCTTTTATATTTTTATATCTTGGCAATATAATCTTTGTGATTCAAGAAAAAAGTGAAAAATCATATTTACATAATAATCATAGCCCATGTGTAGTACTGGATACGGATTCTTTTTTGTTGGTTTACCGTCCAGGAAATGTCTTCCACATACCTTGAATGTGTAAAGAAAAGAAAACCTAATAACTTTACAATATTACCTAGCATTCTGTGAATTCAATTACTGTGGCTTTAAATGAAAAAGGTAGGTGGTGTACTTTAGTAAAAGTGTGTCAATATTTAAATGTAAAATTCCTGACATAAATTCTTATGCAACTATCACAATAAACAACAGCATCTAAATATTCATAAAAACACCTAAAGAAAAAACTGTTACAAGTGGTCAAACGTCTGGCAAATGGATGTTAATACAATTTCATTTAAAGTTGACTACTGTTCACCAAAACGTACTGTGCTGTTTTTATTGGGAATAAAATCCTTTCTTTTAAGATTGTCGATCCATCTCTGTCGAACGTCTTTGGCTTCAGCCCTTCCAGGGAACCTGTGTAAGCTAAATGGTCGCAGACAGGGACAGTCATCATTAAGTAAAGCCCTGTGTACCCTACATCTAGTTATTCTCCATTGTTGAAGTTTGCCGCTACTGTTTGAACAGCCAATAACTGCGCAAGTCCTTCCGCACCCTCGTGGCATAATTTTAGTAAAACCAACCCTAAACAGAAAGTAAACGGTTAAGAAAATAATAAAAAATACAACAACTTACTCCAATACCTCCGCAGTCATGGCGGAGGGACGACTTCCGGTTTCATTCGAAGCTGAAGTGAGTTCCCGATTCGTCAGATGCATAAAGGGCAATTCCGCCGCTTTTTTTTTTTATTTTTGTTTTTTTGCTTTTTTTTATTTAGACCAAAACCACATGAGAACAAGTCCAGATTTTTTTTTTAAATACTAAAGCATTCTTCAAATCTGGACTGAAATATTCTACACAGTATATAGATTCATTAAATCGCAGTCTCTGATTCATTAAACCTTTAATCGAGTTGCGAAAATGCAAATAAAGCCCCATAGACTTTTGATTATTGTTTTTACCTCCGTGATAAAAAAATAAAATAAAAAAAACTATAATACTAATGTTCTTTATGTTTGGTCTGAAATATTCTACACTACATGGTATGTAGATTAAATAAAATAAAGTTTGATTTGTGAAATTTTATTTGCCCAGATCTTGTCAAGAAGTATACTGAGAGATTTCAAATTTGACTGAAATATTCTACACAGCATAGATTCACTAAAAGACACTATATGATTTGTGAAACCTTTAATATATTACTGAAAATGTAAATACTTCACATTCTCTATAAGAGAAGATGGTACACAAAGACCTGGTCTCAGTTTTTTCTGCATTTTTTTCTTTTTCTTTTTTCTTTTCAATTATATCAGATGTTGCAGTCAAATTTTAAATTAACATAAATAATAATAAAATAATGAAACATCTCACATTTACATTTAAAAGACAGAATATAGAAAACATGAGCTTCAAAATTTTGTATTTAGGCTATTATTATGAATATGCTTGCTATCATACTTTCTTGTGATGCAGTGAGCACATTCACAGTTTTAAGTGGGAATCCTTTTCAGCCAAAACTGGAAAGGAGAGATTCAAAATTATATTTAACAACCAGACACTCCTCTCTGAAGTACAAAATTCTGGACAGATTCATTTGGAAAGACATCTTAAGAACCACATAGTTTTTGTCATGGAAATCAGCAATTAAACATCATCCATGATTTTTGCCTGGATGGGAGTGGTGGAAATTGGGTTTTCCGTATAACATTACTGACACCTAGTGTATTTGTTAAGCAACTGGATGAATGCCAGCAGTCCAATTCCACACATTCCATATGATCAGTCACATGTTAATATGCTGCAGATTTAAGCAAATCTGTGATCCACAAATCCTTAGCCCAAACAAGGTCCTTAAAGTAAAACAAATATTTGATTTTCTCAAAAGTGTGGGGAAAAAAACTTGCAAAGAACTTAAATTCTTGACTTGTATTGAAATTGAGTGAGTCTGTCTTCACAGGAAAAATCCTGTTGTGTATTTAGAAATGATTGAGAATATGTTTTCAATGGAAATATGTCTAATATGTCTACATTTGTTTGCAGAGTAGAAAAAAAGTTTTTGTGCAAATGAGACTAAATACTTATTGTTCATGCTACACTTCAAAACAATGTTACAAACATGTTTTTAACACAGTATTTTAAAAGTTTAGCATGCAAACCTTATAAAGATTGTTATCTCGGGGTTTCTGCACCATGAAATGTAAATGAATGGAACTTCATAGCCACCAGGGGGAGGAAATGATGTGTCCAGCAAGTAAGACTGAAGTCCTTTTGGCTATCATTTTGGTGAAATCTGTGATGGCAATTTCCATATTTAGACATAAAGCCACTAAATGGAACACTGCAGAGGCATATTGGCCATAAATGTGAATCTAAGTGGGCAATAATGTAGCTTTTCTGCCACTTTTAATATAATTATTTAAACTCAAGGATAATTATGCAAAGAGACTAGAGCATGCATAATTTTGTCTTCATACCTCATGTTACATAAACAAGGTTTTTCATGTAGCACAGGCTGTTCACCAGCCTGCTCTGCATCCAAGAAAAAGTCTAAAATAAATCACACAGCATTGTGTGTTTCCTTAGCACTGTTTGACTCTGCCTAAGACTGTTTTATTACAGACAATTTTCAATTCAGCATTTTCATCCGTATAACTACACATCATGTTCCCCAATAAAAAACAGAGCAGACACAGTAATAAAGACCAGCTTTATTTTGTCTTATACAGTATACAAGTGGTCGATGTGCCAGCTGAAAATAATTTCAGAGCAATAAAATTCTGTAAGGCAAACATGGCATCATACACAGTTGTAATAATTTTTAGCAAAAATTAGTTTTTCCTTTTTTGTTGTTTTTGCACAAAATTGTTAATGAAAAGATTGGAAAAGTGCATCTGTTGTTCTACACTATCACTCTCTAGGAAAAACAGTATTAGCAGACTATTCCAAGACCTACATCTGCAGCTTTTGATTTTGCCTTTTGTAAGATGTAGAATACTGTCAAATAATTTGACTGGTAAAGAGGAACCTTCACAGAAAAATCTTAAATGCACCCTAAATTAGATGTATTTTGTTCAAACTGTGACAGGCTGAGATGATAAATTTCCACATGTTATGTAATTCAACATTACATAGAAACAGGTGGGAAATAAAACTAGGAAATATAACAAAACTTTATCGGATTACTTCAAGAAGCTTTTGACTTTTTTAAAAAGAGGTTTTACTCAGGGTGAGGTTGCATGCACTTGCCACTGAGTAAGGATGCTATGAGTTTCTCAGTTGCAATATTACCTCCACAACAGATGAACAATGTCAAACTGTCTCACACTACAGTACTGTTAGACCTGGCTGCAATTTATCTGCTATTTATCAGTTTTTCAAAATGTCAGATCATCATAGTGATGAATAACTAGCTCTGTTATAGCCACCACTTAAATCATAGGTAACCTGAGGTACGGAGCAGTCTGTGAAGAAGTTTGGGAAAGTCAAAGTGCACAGTGCATTGTCGTCCATGGACCCAGTAGCATCATCTGACTGACAGTAGATGGGAGACTGGGCTGGGCCTGTACGCAGGATCTCCCCTTGCTTTTTAGAGGGTCCTGAACAGCTAGTCCAGGGTTCAGAATATAAGAGACCACCAACTAAATGGTGAGCGTCGTAGGAAGCAGGATCCAAAACTCCCAATTCTGGTTGGACCCGCAGAGGCACGCCTTGATAAAGGTCCTGGTCACTTATCATGTTGCTGTAATCAGGTCCCAAGAGCTCAAAGAACTCTGCAGCCTCAGGATTGCCTCGTTCCAAGTCCTTTAGTGTCATCCCAGATGTGGAGCTAACTTTGGAGCAGTTAGCAGGCTCGGTAAAGAAAGATGGAGGCAGATTACGATGCCTCAGAGGGGGCTTCTTTGCTTTCTCCCCCCTTATATCCTTCACAGGGCTGAAAAGAGCTGCCAGGCTCTTGCTCTGTAAGTTGGCCTGGACCCCATCACGCTTAGGTAGAGTTTTGTTCTGCAAAGGGCTCGGCTGAGTCAAGGGGGAACCTTGTCTTTTTACTGGGGCTTCTCCCATGTTTCCCGGCGTTATAATACCAGAGCACCGTTTGATCTGCTTCTGTAGATACTTCCGGTGGTTGACTTTTCTTTTGGATTTCACAGGCTTGTCCAGAGCCAACTTGATATTGCTGGAGGCTGAGTCTATGAAGCTCAGCAGGTCCCTAGTGGTCTCTTTGAAGTCCTCATCATTTTCCGCCTCACCCAGGAGACTCCCATCCATACTTTTTTCCACATCATACTCCATCACAGAACCAGGGAAGCAAAAACTCATGAACTGAGGGTTCATGATAGCAGTTTGAACAGCCATTACTCTGTTGAGCCTGGCGGCTACACCTGTGGCATCCACTGTGATCCCTGAACCAAAAGTTTCTTCAGAGCATGACTTCTTTTCCTTCCTGATAAACTCTTGGTCCTGATGCTGCTCCTGAAGTTGCTATAAACATTCCAGTGTAAAAGTGACGGGCTCTGTGGAAAGCAAGAATATCTTTGAGGGGGCTGGACTGATGATGTCAGAACATCAAAGAGGAGGGGCAAACGGACCGCAGGACTTAACTCTTTGCTTGTGCCCGACCACCTGCATCTAAGAGGGATTTGTCTGAAATTCCCTGCTGAGCTGAAGACAAAAACCTCTGTCAGAACTCTCCTCTTCTAGTTTAACTGTTTGTGTGTGCTCTGAACCACAAAAGCTTTGATGAAACTGGAGGATATTACTGTAACAGTGAGAAGAAAAGCCTTTTAAGTCCTTGTGGCTGAAGCATTTGTGCAAAGTGGAGCTGTAACACGAAGCTCTCACTACTAAACTTAAAACTAAATATAAATTTCAGTCTATCATATACAAAACCAATTTTGAATGAAAATGATCAAAGAAAAACCAGAATGAATATAATTCTTGTTTGGTTTTCAAGGTATATTAAGCAAGTATAGAACCGTTATTTCTACTTTTGTTTTCTCTCTGAATTGCCAAATTAAAGTTATTTAATTACTGTTCCTTTACGTACTGAAAAAAACAGCCCACAATCAAATCACAGCCTTACAGCTGTGAGAAAGACTTCTTTTCTGTGGGAAAATCTTTGTGCCCAAACAGATGCCAGTATTTGGGAGAATCCTCCCAACTGCTTGCTTGTGTCTTAATCTGCTCATGGCAAAAGTTGATTTCTAGTGCATTCCCAGGCCAGTGGGAATTTCTGCCCTGGCCTGACAACTATTATGGGCTGCCTTTGACATAAAGCCCTACAGGGTCTAAATAGCCTCTATTCTTCGTGCAGCACTGAAAGGGAGCTTTGTGCCAGAGATTCATTAAATTGCACCTCACAGCCCCTTCGTAAAATGGGTCTCAATAATGAACAGTCGATTTAACTAGAAAAGCTGCCGGAGCTGTTAAATTAAAGGGGTATAAAGTGCAGTTCAGGCCCAGTTTGCCAGAAGAAATGTTGACCTTAAGAAATCCTGGGTATGAAACTTCTGTTGTAAACAATAACGTATTTACAGGAAGTTTCTTCGCCAGCAGTGAATACAAAGGAGGATGTGTCCCACAGCCACACGGTCGAGCTACCAGCACTTATCTGAATACAAAGTGGAATTTCAAGTGCATCTCAGTAACATTCAATTATTGTTGCTGTTCATCTTTGCACATAGATTTTAGGAAGAATTCTTTAGCATCCATCTGCCCCGTCATTGGTGCGCATGAGATATTTTTTTCCTTTATTTAAAGAGTAGATGCAGCCTAATAAGTGAAATGACAATAACGGATGATCTTTCCTCCAACAAAAGCCCATGTTGAAATGAAGCACCGACTCATTTAAGTCTGAGAGATGAAGATGCTTGAAGAAAGTGGAAAATTCTTTCTTATGTTAATTGGTGGGAAGAAAAGAACCAATGAAACTGATAGCGCTAATTATCTGTGGGTCAAAACAAGACTGATGACAGATTAGAAATTTAGGCACTTTTCAGCACAACAGCCCATGTTAAAGGCTACTCACCTATTTGCACACTCAGTCATTAAAAATCTTTTGATACCTAAAACCAAGCATAAAGGTTTATCAACTGTACAAGCTGTACTTGGACATATTTATCAGAACATATACCAGGCAAAATGTCTAATAAACAAGTGTGACATTCAAAACTCAATGAGACTAAAAAGTGAAGCTCTATTAGCTCATTATATGTGTTGAAAGAGAGAAAAACAGCAGCGGTCATTTCACAGCATCTCCCAGATTTGGTGGAGGAGTACTGAGCTCTCTGTACCAGCAGCACAATTTTGGCAATGTGACATTATCACAGTCATGGCAGCCATATCCCCCTTTTTTCTAGTCAGGGGGTCTTGGCTTTTGTGCTGGTAGGTCATTCAAATCACAGAGCCTGACGCACAGATCCCGGAAACAAGTTTCTATTGTTGCATTAAGGCTGAGAGGGTGAGAGGGGATGGGCTGTTGCAGACCAACTCAAAAGACAGAAACCGAGAACACAGCTGAAGAGGTTTAGTCTCGTTTATACTTATAAGATTATTAAACTTTTTTTGTAAAAAATGTTTCTTTCAGCATTAACCGGAAATTATAAAACCATAGAACATTTTTCTTAAACTTGAGGCAAAGATAAATGGATGTTTTACCTGTGATCTCATTTGTTCCACATTGTTGAGATATTGTTTTTATTCCCACACCCTCTGTTCAAAAGAGTTTACTTATTCAGCAGCACCCAACCCAAAAGGGGTGAGAAGGGGGTGCTCAAAACAACATGATGTGACATGCACAGGCTTAATCTCTTCCTAATAGTGTGTGGTCCCTGTCTGAGCAGGGACGTACTCAAGAGGTTGAGGTTGAGCGAATACTATTAACATCTCTGATTGATGACGATTGTCAGGGACCTAAAGAGGGTCGGCAAAAAAGAATGACCTCTCAAAGTCCTGAGAAACATTTAAGGAGGGCATTTAATGGCAGAGGCTCCGTCCTCCCCCATGTTTAGCAGTGTTTCCTTCCACTGTGGTGTCTGAAATTCAGTCAAGCCTGTTTAAAAGTCTGGCTTTGTTTCCTCACAGAAAATAAACTTGCATACCAGAGTAGGAAATGTTTTCCTATCTGCTTCACAAAGTCACGTCATGTCGGGAACGTTTGGGTTAAAGAAGGAGGCAGAAAATGGTAAAAAGATGTGAAGTGAAAAAGAAGGTGACAAAGCAAGAAAGCATGTTTTCAGAAGCACTTTTTAAAATCTTATTATTTTCCCATCATGAGTATATCTTGTAAAAAAAAAAAAGGACTTCAGGGTGAAATACAAAAGGCTTCTTGGTACCTGCTGATTCTTGCATCATCTCACCACCTCACTCTTAACCTTCCATGAACCCTGCTCAACCTCCTCAGCACCACAGGAGTTGTATTAATAATATTGCTTGCAGGGGGGAACAACCAGAGTCTACGGCCTGCCTTGGTGCTACAATTTAGGGCTATAATGGCAGCCAGTGAATTAATGCGTGCCAAGGGGGAATCCCACAGGTTGGTCCACAGGGGTAAGGTCAGCAAGCGTAGCCGCAATGACCTCCCACCACTCACTTTATTGGCCTCCTCCGATTGGGTTTTTATTAAATCTCAAAGACGTGCAATTGTTCTTGCTGGGTGAAAATGGAACTTTATGGCCTCTTTTTTTTTCTAAAACATGACAAAGAGTCTCCCAGACAGAACAATGGTTCATCCATATATGATCAAAACACATTAAGAAGGATTACATGTCTGCAGCTTTTAAATTAGTTCCGCGGTAAGACATATCTCTTGGTAATGACAGCGTGACAGAAAAATACAAATCTTATAAAGCAAGAACTGATCTTTTGTAAATGACAAAGTTTAGGGTCAGTGCAGTGGAAATCTTTAAAAGAGGGAATTGGAATAGAATCAAAATAAGAAAACATGGGTAAATTTTCTATAGAGGAAAAATAAATCTTTATGTAGTCTTTTCCTGATGAGAGGTCTTTCAGCATATTATTAGCAGCTATTTTTGCTGATCATAGTGGAACTTCTTGCCATGAAGCTCTTTATAACGAGTAGTTTGGCATAAATAAATGGAGTGTCTTTAAACAGGTGAAATAAAGTCTTTTGATTTTCCAGCACAAAACACAGCAACCTGAAGACAGAAACTGATTCAAATAGCTGGTTCAAACTTTGGTGACAGAGAGAGCAAAAAAGTGGAGAAAAAAAAATTTAAGCTAAATCCTCGATTACATAAATATCCTAGTCAGGTAGAAGTTTACAACTTTCTGTTTTTGGCAACAGCTGTTTCGGTTGTTTCTCTAGCTTGCTTGATCCACTCCCGAAAATACTTGAGCTCTAATGCCCGAGCAGTCCG
>JBBBVU010000009.1:9647669-9693866 GCA_037177055.1 Atherinosoma microstoma
AAACAAAATAGATATGTGGTTAGTGAAGAGATTATTAGGCAAGATGCTGTTGAGAAACCAGCACACAGGGCAGCATCTTCTGAGGTCCAATCACAGATTACATTTGACCTGAATAAAATTTTACCTCATACTAAAGAAAGTGAGACTTGCTTTGCATTTTCAGTGTGCGAATTTAAGTAAATAAAACCAGTTTGGATTGTAGACATTAAGTTTGTAGTATCTCCAAATCTCTGAAGCTGAGTAGGCTACTCGTTTTGTTTATTTTGTGTATTAAAAAACACTGAATACTTCATATATCTGTGAGAAAAATAAACTTTTCAGCACTCCAAAATTCCAATTTTAACATTTAGGTCTGCTAAAGTATGTTTCTGTTACATCTACGTGTGTAGTTTTAAGTAAACATGGATCACATCGTGTTTGCGCTGCAGTACCGTTACATTTGTTCCGCGACCAACCGGATGAATCATTCATTGCGTGCGTGAAAATGGAAGAAAATCATGGTAAAAGGGCTTCTTTGTTTAAAGCAAACAAACTGTTGTTTGGAGGAAAAACAAATTACGAACGGTCTTCATACCACAGTTTGGGAGCTTTCATTTAACCCTAGCTTGCATGTAAATTCAATACATCCCCGCGTTACGTTTTCCGATTTTTCCTTTAACTATTAAATCCAAACAATGCAGCCTCCGACGTATATTTAATCTTAGTTAGCGTATCGCTTCTTGTTAATAATGATCAATTCGGAATCCGACTTAATAGCTATAACGGCGAAGCTAGCTACGGTAGCAACTAGCAGCTACCGTGCGATTCTAGCCATTTTGGCACTATCTGCAGATAGATGCAGGAGGGCTGGAAAAATCAAAGTCGGCACAGCGCTTTGAGCCAGGAAATAGTTTGCACTTACCAAAAACACGGGGATATCCCCGGACTTATAACTACTTGGTATGCATAGGTCACGTCTTCAAATAGGCAAAGCCGCTGCTGGGCAGGGCATAATTCCCCTGGCTGTGTTGTGTGTATCCTCAGCAGCCCAGTAGCAGCAGCAGCAGCAGCCTGTCTGATAAAGGAGGAGGTGAGGAGAAGGAGGGGTATCGCAATGAATGATGTCATTAGTTCTACATCCACTTTCGTACTGCTCTTCTGTACAGATTTTTACTCCTTTAAGTTGTTTTTTTCCCCATCCCACTTAACAGCACATTTTATGCCAAAACTTCAGTGCCTTTCGGCTCTGTGGCAAGACAGCTTTGATGAAAGCTGACTTTTATCGCACAGTTATTACTCCTTCTAGCTTTACTAACTGTTGCATGTAGTAAACCGACTTTAATGCTGACTCTAATAATGAGTAATTGTCAATGTAACAACCATCGTTACTGTTTGGTAGAAGTCCGTAGCAAATACGCGTTAATATCAAGTTTAGCCTTTTGGCGTTGGTTGCTAGGAGACTAAATACGTGGGACAGAAGCAGCGCTCTTTGTTGCACCCGAACATTTCATTCAGTTGCACACCATGCCCTTGACTTCCTACAAGAGGTGATAGCTGAGAGGTAGTAGGAGAACAGAGCGGAGGTCACAAAAACTGCAAATTGCAGGTTAACCGAAAAGCCATGGGGTTCATTCCAGACGAGGGAAAGTCTCTCCCTCCTCCGGGAATCGCGAACAGGAACTCGGTGTGGCTGGCCGGTGTCGGCTGGGTCGCCGCAATGCTTCACAATGCTATCAACCACAGGCCACCGTTAAAATCAGGTTAGCATTGTAGCTGTTTTCCTTACTTGCATGCAGATAAGTGACAACATTTAATTGTTTCTCTTAAAAAAAAATTTTTTTTAACTTCTTAGTCCTTTGCTGTGCTTAAAATCTAGTGTTGTTTTGTTTGTCTTTACTCGTGTGTACGAATGAGCTTAAATTCATTCGATCTAGCAGCGGCGCCTAATCTAGTTCCACTGTTGGCATAAACAGTTTAAAACAGATTGATGACATTTGTCCTATTTGATTATCCAGGTGTTCATCGACAAGTCCTTTTGACAACAATTGGCTGGTTCATTGGCTACCATATTACAAAATATGAAAATTACACCTATGCCAGACTGGATCGAGACATGAATGAGTACGTCAGACTCCACCCAGAAACATTTGAACCAAAGGGTAAGTCGGATGTTTGTGTCTCTTCCATATATATTTATATGAATTTTTGCATGAAGCAGCATCAAACAGCCCTTTTTTGTTGTTGTTTATAAAGACATGTCAGATTATTTTATTAAACATGTTCTGCTGTGCTTACAGAAAAATGCAATAGTCTCTGTATATGTAATGATTAAAAACTTTGCATTGACATCAAACCTGCCCAAATGAAAGTTTAATTTTGTTTTCCCTTTGTTCATATGTCTTCACTCTGTTTTCATATATGCTGTCATGATTATCATACGACAGACTTTTGTAAACACTGATCTTTGTAGTTTGCAATGCCATCATTTCTGTAACAATGAGTAAAACTAGACTTTTTTTAAACACGACTTGCCATGTGTTTAATAAAGTATTTTTTATATCACCAGAAAAGAAGACCTTTGCCGAGATTGTCGAGCCCTTTCATCCCGTACGTTAAGTTTCAGTGGCTGCTAAGAAGACGAAGAGAGAAGAGACCATGTCTTGAGCAGCTTTCTTGAGAAATCTGTCATTTTATGTGAAATATTGGTATGTAAATAAAGAAAAAGTAATACCCAATGCCTTCATTTTCTGTTTGAAGTCTTCCTGAGTACTGAGCTTTATTCTCTGTGTTCATTCATACATGATAAACAAGACTAGACAACTGCTGTTTCCTCATGACTAAAATAATGAAAATGTATAACTGATCAGTTTTGGCAAAGCACATTTATTTCCTATTCATTATGTTAGAAGCTTGAGGTCATGAAACAGTTCAGACATTTGAGATTTCCAGGTGACATTATAAAAATGACATGTTTCGTTTGTCTGCATACCATATGTTTTGACATTAATTTGCCACTCCAACTATGTCCAAGTATTTGTCAGTGAGCCTCTGAGTCTTCTTTGTGAGGTCATTCATCACAGAAAACAGTCCTTTCAAATGGAAGTGGAAGAGGGTTTCAGGATCAGTGTCCAAGAGAGGCTCCAGGGTCTTGTTCAGTGCCGTGTTCTTGGCTTTGCGGTCATCTGAAGGAGCCAGACTGCTCTCCACTGTGTTTCGAATGGCCTTGAGCATCAAGTAGTTGGCATACAGATCTCTGCAGGTCTCTTCTGCTGCTTCGCAGTCGCACACCTCGTCAGAGGGCACGTCTCGCAACAGGCTTGGCAGGAGAACGGTCTGCTCCATGTTCCTCACAACAGAACTGTATCGTTTCAGAGTCAAGATCAGACTGTTTTTCCTGAATTTGGAATCAGAGGACTGCATGATTTGAGCTGGATGTGGATGGCTGTTCCTGAGCTGTAGTGGTAGACCTTAGGATGCAGTGTGCAGTGCAAAGATGTGAGAGCAGACTCAGGAGTTTATATGACAAGCCCTTGTGGGTTGATCAGTGCATTTACGCAAGTGAATCATCCGATGCATTCAAATGTCATGTGAAGCCAAACTCTTATCTTTATTTGATTTACACAACCCACAGTGTCTGGGACTTTTTTTTTAATCATTTCTGAACAGTGGGCACCAAACTCACCTCTTTTTAATCATTAACCACATAGACCATCCTTCTAAATGCTGTTGGAGTGTGGGCTCATGGTTTTATATCGACACACTGGAGCACAGCACACTGTGACCTTTTAGTAGGTACTGTAAATCTCCAACACCTACAGAACATCCCGAAAGGTTTTGGAAACTCAGTGACTGTATCTTTTTTGATTTTGGGTTCACAAAGTCGTAATACAACAGTTGCTGTCACAAGATGGCGTTCTTGAGCTCTTTCAGCAATGAAGCGTCTAAATTGCATTCATCAGCTCTTGATTTACAATAATGCTGCTTGCTATGTGAGATATAAGTTTATATAATCTGTTTCAAACTATTATCATTTTAACATAGTAACTACTATTTACAACAGGACTATGCACAAGAATATTGTGATTTTTTTGTATCACAGAACAAGTTATTTGCTAACAGTTCAGTTTATTCAGTGTGAAACGTGATCTTTTTTCCAATCCGTATTTTAATCTGAAGAGAAATCCTGTTCTATTGATGATTGTTTTCTTAAAAAAGAAACTTTTTTTTAGCAAAAACATGGATTTTAAGGCAACTTTGTAACCTTAACAGTAGCAAAGTATTGTGAAAAAAATACATTTCCTGTACATAATGATACTTATCTTTACATTTAAAAAATGCATTTGTGGCCATTTCCCAGTTTTTGAACCAGCAGTAGATTTATGCAGATCAACAGCACATATATACATTTGTGAGTGTTTTAGAGGTTAATCGTATAGCAGTAACTCCTAAAGACTAATCAAAAGGTTGCCAGTGCAAGTGGTGCATTTTATATTTAGTAAGAATATAAAGTCTTCAGCATAACTAATTAAAATAAAATTAAGCATGATAAGCTGTTTAAATAAAGACACCAGTACATTTTTATGGGAGCTTAAAGTGAAACTGAAATAAAAGGACATTTTCACCCTGCTTTGCAGCTTCTAGAACCATGATGGGAACCTTGAGGATGATTTGCCTCCATTCACTGAAACTCACCAAACAAATACCTTGCAAAAGGATTTTCAGCTGTTCAGTAAATGTGAGAATGCTAGCAGTGGAGGAAAGGGTGCAGTCAGTCAGTTCAAACTTAATTGTTTCCAGTACAGTCTTTTCCCAATATTCAATGTTCCGCATATTTCGTTTATTGATTCCCAACTCAGCTCTCTGCTTTTCTCTGTAGGCCATGGATGATGATTTCCAGGACGTGGGTAAGATCCATCATCTTAGTGAGCATTTCCATGATATCAGGATGCTCTTTTGCTCCACTTATGAACTCCTCCAGTGTCAGCTCGCCTGAGCGTGTAAAAAAGAAAAAGAATCTTACAAAACTTGAATAGGTATTACAGGATTTTTCATAACGGGGTAATTATTTTACGCCAATAAATCACACAATATATGCCGCATTTTCATTGCCTCATTATTATTACCTTCTCCATTGACATCAATTTTCTCATATATGAGAGTCACAATCTCCTCTGGAGGGACGTCATAACTTCTGGTGATATCTTGAATAGCCTGAGAGGAGTTTTCCAGAGGTTAGTGAAGCTTGCAGTGGATTATCAGTTTAACGTAATGCAGCGACTTATAAAATAAAATCGGCTGACTGAAAGCACATAGCAGGATTTAGGAGATGAGTAACATATAAAGCAAAAAACAAAACACTGGTTGCAGGACACCTCTTCCGCCTGAACTGCACTGAACTGAAGTGCATTTTATAATAAATAGGTCATGATCTGGCTTAAGAGGTATTAGCAGGTGGAAATGTGTCAAATATTCAGTGTGGTTGTTATGTGACCTACTTAGTCTGGGAATTAAGTCACATCAAAGACAATTTGATCTCCTAGGTAAGGTAAGCTGTGTCTGGAATAGATGTCATGAATAGCTAGTGACGTGGCATCTTAACATATTTGCTGTTTCACAGCTAATCATTTCAACCCAGGAATCCACAAGTGCCTTATTTCCACAAAAGTTAAAGTTTGGTTACGAAACATTCACAGAGAAACCACCCATACCTTAAATATTGTCTCCAGTTCATCTTTGTCGATTTTTCCATTTCCATCTTGATCAAAGAGCTTGAAGTACCACTTTAATTTCTGATTTATTTCTCCTTTCAGTAATAAACTTATAGCTGCAATGTATTCAACAAAATCTATATATCCATCCTAGAAGGGGAAAGACAAAGAAAAGACTGTAAATTTCTGAGCTTGCACCGCAATATCAACATTTATTCCAATTATTTTCTTTTTTGGGGGGGGAAACTCCGACCACTTAAATAATTCAGCCTTTTAGTAAGAATTGCAATTACAGACACTAAGCCAGACACTAGTTTTAACTTATTTATCTAATGTGTCATGAGAGATTAGAAGAGTACCGTTGTGTAATCTAACTTCATTTGCTTCCTTCAATACAGTCAAATATAATTGATCATTTCTGTTGTTTTGGATTGAAATGCTATGTGATCAAACATTTTTTTTAATCTTTGCATCAAGCTTTTTGTTTTCTTCAGACCGTAAGGTGCAGTGGTGCATCAGTGGTGTCACTACAATTGTTAAAGCCCAAAACTCTGAAATGTCTTGCGGTATTTTCTTACCCCATCCATGTCGAAGGTAAAGAAGACTTGGTCCACATAACTGCTGGCCTCTTCCGTCATACCATTCATTTCAAGCATTGTCTTGAGCTCAAACAGTGTGATGAGTCCTGAAGGAGATTCCTTCATGAATTTTGTGTACCAGTGGTGCATGTCCTCCTCCATGATGTCGTCCAGGCTAGAGCCATGAGAACCCATTATTCCTTTAAAGGATTGTGATTTTTTGTCACGAATCCGGCAGACACCTTTGTCACGAACCCTGCAGACACCTTCGTCACGAACCTTTCAGACACCTTCGTCACGAACCCTGCAAAAATCTGGCGGGGAACCTGTCTCTGGGACAGACTGTGGCACCAGCACCTCCAAAGTCGAGCTGAAACCTGACGGAAAGTCTGTCTTAATCTTTAAGCCAAAAGGAGAGATAACCCTTTAATGGGATAACTGTAGGAGTTTTCCTGGAACCTCAGGACTTTGCATTCTTGACTGAGGGAGGGCCTGATGCCGATGTTCCACATGACAGGATAAAGATGTGGGACAAAGGAGGTTCCTGAAGGGTTTACTTTGAAAGACATGTCAACAATGAAATTGCAGGATGTTTCATGTTTTGCTTTTTTTTTTTCATATATCACTTAATATCATTCACTTGTTATTTTTATGTATTTAACTACTCTTGTACAACCCATGCAATATCAGCATTTAAAAAGAAAACGCATATATATTTTTTCATTTCTATCATCTATTTATTTTATACTATTCTGAAAATATTTTATAAATAAATAAAAAACAGAAAACTAATTCATCTCATTTTTGAGTGAAATTCTTTTTTTTTTTAAATTCTGTACAATCACACCTCTCTTTGTAAGCAGTGTCTAAGCGATTATAGATCCTCCAATCACAAGGTTTATCAAACACCCCCCGCAGCTCTTCAAGGAATTATCCAAGAGAATAACTCTTAAAGCTGGTTCTACATCCTCTTTTGTAAGCATGCAGGCAAACGAGATATTTCTGAGCTTTAACTCACATTAAACTTGTCGACATTTTGCATTTGTTTTACAAGCAGCCCAGCTATGATTTATATGGCCTAACGTCGTGTTAATTTTGAGTTTTATAATCCATGTATTTTCCTGCAGAGCTTGAGTGTTGAAAGCAGTCATTGGTTGAAAGACATCACATTTAGTATTAACATCTTTTTTATGGATTAGTTGTGCTTTTCTGGTATGTACATGTACAAGTGTTTTCAGTTGTTTCCAAAGAGTAGATGTAAAAGGAGTTTCAACGACAGAATAGCAGTGGTTAAATCTCAGATGGAAGATCACAAACCAAAACAGGAAAAAAAATACAACAGATTAAACAACCTGCATTTAAATGGAAAAAAATCACATTGCAAATAAAAATTGGTACAATTTTAAATCATGTTCAAATCATGATTTGTGATGAATTCAAGTGGTGCAAGGGTACACAGGAGCCTCAGGAGTAGCCACTGCTGTTTAGAGGAACAAAGCAATCAAAGCTCAGTGCTTATTATAGTAAATCTGGCTTTAGGCGACTGACAGTTCTCAAAATAGGACTGGAAGAGGTGCCGCCAGTGTAGGCAGCTAATATCTATTAGCCTATTAGATATTCCCAGACAGAGTAATTGCTGATCTTGCATTGCTGCAAACAATGAACAAGTATTAACCTCAGCAGAACAGAGTGAGCTATAAAAAGTATGTCAGTCCTCAATACACAATAGCCATCCAAAGCCAACTGGAAGTGTCCTGTCAGGCTCAATCATTCTATTCAAACAGATATGTGTGCAAAATGTGAAGAGGAAGGGCATAATCTCATTTTGTTCCAAAGTGTGATGGGAATAGTTTGTACGGATCACATTATCCGCGAAGCTCAGTGGATAGGAGGGCATGTACCAGGTCTCTAATTCCACAATGTATTTAGCTTGTTAAAGGCTTTGAAGGTGACATTTTGAAATCAATACAAAATCTTCAAGGGAGCCGGTGTAGGTTGGCAATCACAGAGGTTATGGATAACCCCTGATTATATGCTGGTAATTAGTCTTGATGTATAATTGTGGACCAAAAGGAGACTATTTCTGGTTCAATCCACAACAGTCCCTGTGTCCTTGGGTAAGATAGTTAGCCCCACATTGACCCTTGTGTGTTCCTTACTTTTAAGCAGAGGTGGAAAGTAATGGATTACATTTTCTCAAGTTACTGTAATTGAGTAGTTTTTGTGAGTAATTTGTAATTTTGTAAGTAGTTTTTTAAATAAGCAATTTTACTTTTACTCAAGTACATATTGACCCAAGTAACTTTACTTCACTACATTGGAAACTTCCCCCATTACTGAGTAAAAAATTAAATGTGGACGGGGTAAAAAAAAAACTGAATGGCATTATTCCCAACGTCACGGATCGTCAATCTCCGCTGCCGATCTACTTCGGTGACGTTCGGTGTTACATCATGTGCTTCTTTCTGTGTATCCCAAACATCATTGTTCAGTTAAAACCATCCTCGTTAAGCAAAATACGTCTTCATGACATTAATAATGAAAGTAACTAAGTAACTTTTACTCAAATTACATTTTACATCAAGTACTTTTTTACTTTTACTCAAGTAGATTTTTAGATGGGTAAAGATACTTTTACTTAATCCCAATTTTTTAGTACTTTTCCCACCTCTGCTTTTAAGTTGCTTTGGATATAAGCATTTGTTAAATCAATGTATTACAAATGACCTGATTGTTAAGAATAAGTTGGACAAAACCAGACTAAGTAACAAGTTTGACCTTTGCATCACAACAGGAAAAACTCCGACACCAGCAAAGGTGAGAAGCCAGTAAAAAAATTGATGCATTATTCCAGCGTGACAACTATAAATGTATTAATGTGTTTCTGTTATTTTCTAACATAGACCAATAAAAGATGAAGTACTACTCAAAAGACTCTGACTTGCTAAGCTTCCAAAATTTTGACTGCAGTGAGGACCAGTGAAAAAGTATTATGCTAAATAATAAACTTGATTGGATCTAAAAGGGAAAAAAGGACAAAATGAACAATCCTTTGATGTAGGGGACACATTCCTGTTGGGGTTGAACGTTCATCATAACATCTTTTAAATATTCAAGGTGTTTTTTTAAGCCCTGTAAGCTGTTTGTCATTCACTCCTGAGATAAAAGATTGCTCCAAGAGAAAGTTTTTCT
This sequence comes from Atherinosoma microstoma, assembly GCA_037177055.1. Taxonomy (NCBI): domain Eukaryota; kingdom Metazoa; phylum Chordata; class Actinopteri; order Atheriniformes; family Atherinidae; genus Atherinosoma; species Atherinosoma microstoma. The sequence continues at coordinate 9,657,127 of JBBBVU010000009.1, forward strand.
CGGCTAAAATTTACAATTTCCCTTGGGATCAATAAAGTATTTATTTATTTATCTCTATCTATCTAAAAGATGTTTAACTTTCATTCACCTCTACTGTGACATTGTCCAAAGACGGTGTCATATTAGTGCCAAGTCAAAGGTGCTTCACAGATTTAAGCACCTATGTTTAGTTTAATTAAAGTATCCATGTCTAGCCAAAAATGAATGCAATATCTATTTGAAAACATCATTAATCTAAATTGGGAAAGATTTGGATTAATTCCTTTTGCTGATGATGCCTGGATTTTTTTCTATTCCGAATTTTTTAATGTGATTAACAAACAATTTCCATTAAAGACTATCCGTGTTTAAGGGAGGCACTTACCATGGATTAATTCTTACCTGATTAATCTTTTCAAAGAAAGAGATAAAGCCTGGACTGAATATAGTTTATAAAAAAAAAAACTGGGGACTAGGAAATTTATAGGCAATTAAGGAAGTTTTGTAAATCTGAAACAAGGGATGCAAAATCTAGTTATTATAAAAACAAGAGGAGTTCCATAATCCTTGCCATTTCTGGAATAAACTTTACAGTATTCTGAATAAGATGAACACTAGTCCCATAAATTAGATTCATATTAATAATGAAACTATTTCAGACCCATCCCTCATTTCTAATGCCTTTAATAAGCATTTCACTTCTATTGGTCGTTCCCAGCACTTCAATGCTTATGATGTGCTTCCCTGATCAGCTTATGCCCTCTGGTTCTTTATCCTTTAACCCTTTAAAGCCCAATCCAAGAAAAAATGGGGAGAAAAGTCACATATTTTAAATCTGAAGTATTTATTTTGCCCTTTAACATAATGTGAGGAAAAAAATCAACAAAAATTGTCTTTGTATATCTAACATTTATTACCGTATGATATGTAAAAATTATTACGGTGTAGTTTACTGCTTCCTGGTATCCATTAGGGCGTAGAAGACACGTATCATATTGCATACTGCAGGGTTTTGAGCAATGTTTTTACCATAAAGTGATGCAAAATGCCTCCTAAACTCTATGTTTCAAATATGATACGTTTGGCTTTATAGGGTTAAGAAAATTTTGCCCAGTGACGTTTTTAATGCTATATGTACTTTAAAGGGCAATAGTGCTGGTCATGATGATCTGGAAACCAAAATTTGTCAAACGTGCTGCTCATGTGATTATGTATCCCCTTGCTGATTTATTTAATTTATCCCCAGCTACTGACTCAATCCCATCACTTTGGAAATGTGCTAGAGTTACCCCTCTCTTTAAAAGTGGTGATGCCTCTGATGTCAATAATTATTGACCAATCTCTATTATTTGCAATGTTGCTCAAATATTTGATAAATTGGTGTTTGATCAAATATCACAATATATTGCTTCGCATAATATTCTATCTTCCCATTTTTATATACCAATTTTTATAGACCCTATCAAAAGCTTTTGATATGGTTGATCACTATCTCCTTCTTGATAAACTCTTTTCTATTGGTCTAAGCCATAACGCTCTTCTCTGGTTTAATGTCATAATAGACATCAGTATGATGTTCTCCAGGGTTTTGAGAGCTACTCAATTATTGAAAATGGTGTCCCACAAGGATCAACTTTGGGTCCACTTCATTTTCCCATATTTACAAATGATTTTCCCCAGATCTGCAAAAATTCATCTGTCCATTCATATGCGATGACACTGTTATTTACAGTTGTTATGCTGATCCTATAATACAGAGATCTTTACAATCTGATTTTGATTTATTACAAAAATGGTTTTATAACAACAAACTCTTACTAAACAAAAAAAAGTCCTGTTGTATGGTGTTTGGAACTCGTCACAGTCAACCATTCATTCCACTGTAAACTATAAAAAAGTTTATTGGCATGTCTTAAGATGGTTGATTCGTTTAAATATCTTGGTCTTTGGTTAGACCCAGAACTTTAAGCTTTCATATTGACAGTTTAGTTAGGAGAAGCCAGGCGTGCTTGTGCTCATTGTACCGTGCTATTGACTGTTTCTCTTTCCAAGTTCGGAAAAGGTTAGTTTCGCAATTAACATTTCCAATTATTGATAACGCAGATATTGTTTACATGAATACAACTGATACTGTTTTGCAGCCCATCAATGTACTTTTTAACTCATTGTGTAGTTTCTTGTTGAAGTGTTAAGAACTCACCATAGTTTCATGTATAATTCATTAAGTTGGCTTTCACCTAAATCCAGAAGGCTCTATCACTGATTTCTGTTTATATGTAAATGTATTCATTTTACATGTCCCTCTTACCTGGAGGAGTTTCTGGTCCCTCGTATAACATCATACACACTATACACACTCAATACCCATACTTATTAGTTCGTAGAATCCTTAAAGTTGTTGCTCGTCGGTCATTTCAGTATAGAGCCCCCTATGACTGGAATAACCTCCCACTTTCTCTCCGATCTATTGCCTCTTTTCAGTGCCCTAAATCCTCTTTATTTTCTCATCTTCAAACATAATGCTCATAATTTTGATTCATGGCTATTAACTCCTGTTAATTTATGTTAATTCTCTTTTATTATTATTACTTTTTTCTCTTGTTATTGTTATTATTATGATGATGATGATTATTACTGACATTTTTATTGTTATAATTGCTGTTGCTGTTTTATTACTTATACATATACCTTATTGTGTGGTGGGTGAGCAAGTTCTTTTTTGATTTTGTTGTGTTTTTCTTAGTTTTTTGTTTGTTTTTTGTGTATTTTTAATGTATTTTGTTTGCTTGTGTGTTATCATTTGTTATGTTCCAGTTTGTAATGTTTTTTGTTTTTTTAATCTTTTTGTTTATGGACACCCTTGAAAACAAGATGCTACATTTCAAAGGGTTATCCATCAAATACATTTCGATTTCAAGAATGATGTTAAAATCACTAGAAAAGTTGCGCATATAAGTGCACAATTCACCATGTATCTGTTAAATTAAACTCCATAGAGAGTTTAAAACTGGGTTGAAATGATAACCTTTCAACAGCATTTGTGGTGTCACTCTACAGTAACCATGTTTAATTCACTTCTAACAATTAGGTTGTTATTTGGAAAATCTTAAAGAATGTCAATATTTTGTAAACGGTATTTATAATCACAATTATTTTCCAGATTGAAAATAATTATGTATGTCAGTGCACAGACTAAGACCTGAAATGAACAAAGAGACAGAAATGGTTCAGCAAAGTACACTCACCGGCCACCTTAGGTACACCTTTTGCTAGTACTGGGTTGGACCCTTTTGCCTTCAGAACTGCCTTAATTTTTGATGGCATGCCACAGACTCAACAAGGTGTTGGAAACATTCCTCAGAGATTTTGGCATCATGCAGTTGCTGCAGATTTGCCAGCTGCACATCCATGATGACAATCTCCTGTTCCTCCACATCCCATAGGTGCACTGTTGGATTGAGATCTGGTGACTGAGGATGGATCCATGTTTTCATGTTGTTTACGCTCAATTCTGATCCTACCATCTGAATGTGGCAGCTGAACTAAGAACTCACCGGGCCTTTTACCATTCTTCTGTTGTTCAATTTTGGTGACCCTCAGTTTCTGTTCTTAGCTGACAAGAGTGGCACCCTGTAAAGTCTTCTGCTGCTGTAGCCCATCTGCTTCAAGGTTGGATATGTCATGCGTTCAGAGATAGTTTTCTGCATACCTTGGTTAGAACCAGTAGTTATTTAAGTTCCTGTTGCCTTTCTATCATCTCCAACCACTCTGCCCATTCTCCTCTGACATCAACAAGGCACTTGATAACTGGATATTTTCTTGTTTTTGGATCATTTTCTGGGTTTATATAGGCCCTTTAACAAAATACGAAAAAGTTGTTTAAAATATTTTTTGTATATTTACTGTGATATATCAATTTTATTGTAGTGCATTATTGTATCATCATTGTACCCACCGGGAGACAGAAGACGAGTATCAGATTGTGAACAACAGGGCTTTGAGCCAAGTTTTTATCATAAAGCGATGTAAAAAGTCTCAGAAACTGTATCAAATATGATACATATGGTGTTAAAAGGGAGAAACTGCACTCCCTCTTCTCTTTGAAAAATAATCTACCAAGTTTTATGGAGCAACACATTGGGCAGGGATCACCTGTGAGGTAAAAGTGTAACGGTAACATTTTCTCTTTCTTGTCCTCTCCACCCCCACCCGGTTGAGGCAGATGGCTGCCTTCCTGAGCCCGGTTCTGCCGGAGGTTTTCCTTCCTGTTAAAAGGGAGTTTTTTTTCCTTCCCACTGTCGCCTGCCGCCCTGTGTGTGCTAACGATGAACCTGATCTCACAGAAATATGTAACATAACCACAAATGTATCCATGTATTCCAGTTATGTGGCTTGTATGAATACTTATTAGATCATGATGAATTGGCTTGAATTGATATGTCTGTAAAGTACTCTGACATGACTTTGTTGTGAATTGCTGTGATACTCCAGATTCTTTTAATTCAGCTAAAAAGGAAGAAGCTCTGCGCTGCCTCTTCTCTTCGAAGAATAATCTACACATTGGGTAGTGATCACCTCTAGGGTATTTCATCATATATGATTTATATATGATTTTAAGAAGTCATAGCCTGACATAATCCAACTCGCTGAAATGAGGACTAATTAGTCTGAGGGAAGAATGAATGGCTAAATTAAACACATGGGTACCCATACTGGAAGGCTGACATGGGGGTTACTGCCAAACAAATGTGCAATCTGATGTATCGATTCAATTATGTTTGTGTAAAACGTGAATGATTTACCCTTAATACAATAAACGGCAATAACCCTCTTCTTATCCTCACCTGACTGAAAATAAGTCACTTGTGGGACATTACCGCCCCCTGCTGTTCAGTCACATAAAAGAGTCAAGGCACATTTAGGTTAGTATGAGAAAAACAGGCCCGAATGAGATTAATCTGGTAAATGACATGCATCAAGACATATGAACTGTGTGTAGAATATATATTTTATAAAAGGCATCAATATTGTCAGTTAAATAAAAAAAAATATATACATATTTCCCTGTAGTGTCGTCAGAAGCTGATTGTCCTACAGTGTCCGAGGCACGTTTGGCAAATGCTCCAAGGTAACCCGCTGACTATTTGCAAATGAAGCATGTGAAGCAATAAAACTGAACAGGTGTGTAAATATAAACACATGCCTTTTCCCTTTTCATCAAAAAGCAGCTTGTCACTGCAGTTTTTCATATGCACGAATATAGGTAAAAATAAAAAAGTCACAATGATAGAGCATGCAAATAAAAAAATGACAGCAGTGGCATTTAAATCAGCACATGTGCAATTGAAAGATGCATATGAACACACAATAAAATCTGAAATGCAATATGCTTTTCTTACACTTGGGGACAGTTTCAACTTTGTTGGCATTTTTTTCACAGCATGCAGACGCCCTCCTAACCTTAACAATATTTGCAGTGGGAGTGTGGTGTATCAGCTTCATGTGCAAACCCCACAGACATATCAGTGTCTCTGTTGATTGTGAGCATATTTCATCAGTGCACTGAAGACATTTCTAGAGAAACTGGATCAATATACATCGTGCCCAACTCCGCCGGATCCTGGTTGTAAAGAAACTGTCTGAACACGTTGTACACCATCTCCCTGCTCAGAATAAAGTTTCTCAACTCCTCCTGCTGCTCTTCTGGCAAGACAAACGTCAGGTTGTACTTCACGACAATGGAGTCGTTCCTGCAGTTAAAGAGAAACCGTTCTGAAGTTTAAACACACAAAATCAAATGTTTTAATGTAGCAAACGGAAAACTAGTCGATAACCACCGAGTGTGATGTTTGTTTACCTGAAATCATTTAACACAGCCTTGGAGAAATACCGCCCCAGAGCAGGAGAGGATCTGTAGAGGTCAGCCAGCTGGGTGGGGCAGGTTGAAACATGCAGAAGCAAATGATGAGAAAGTGCTGCTTTCACTGACAACAAACAAAGCTTTTCTTTTCTTTGGAATTTCATGCCAGTAAAAGCTTACCGGTTACATTCAAAGCAGCCACAAAGAGTTGGGTTCTTGTAACATGTAGAGTGGATTTCAGTTTTTCACATTTACATGATCCACAAATACCAATACTTTCACTAAGATGAGATCATGCATGTCGCTCTAACTAAATGAACCCATTGTGTTAAAGCTTTAGTAGCACATTGGCAAAATTAAACCCCAAAAAACTTTAAAAACATCAATGCAGATGCAGCTTTCTGTGTGTTTTAGTGTTAACGTAGTGATGTTATTGTAATGACCTTACTCTGTCTAAATAAGCCAATCACTTTTACTACTGAATAACACACCAGCATCTTTACAAAGCCACATCAAAGTACCAGTGTGTGCTACTTCACTGTAAAAACCGGTCTATCTAACCAAGTTTTACAATCTCATATTCAGCCAAAAAGTCTTTATGATCTTGTTTTGCAAGAACAGAATGTGTATAATTATCCATCTTGTTCTGAGAGTACATGTCTTTTATTTCTTACTTAGTAACTGAATCTTAAAATTGGTTAATTTACATACATATTAAGTTATATCATCTCTGTGAGACACAGTTTGAGATCACGTTGTATCTGACACACCCTCAGCTGTAAAAACTTGTTTCAAGACCTCACCGCACCAACTCACACAGATTTCCTGAAATAATAAAACATATTTAGACTGTAGACAAGTGAGAAATATCTCAAAACAAGTTGTGAAACACTCATTTCAAGTCCCTTATTAAGTGAAAAAAATCTCAACTAGTCTGCCCATGCTTCTTTTCAGTGTTCTTTCTGTCTCACTGTGAAAAAAAGATCTTAAAACAAAAGCAACTGAACATGAATTCAATGACAGTTGGTTCCAATGGCTCAGGTGGTACAGCAGGTTGTCCACGAAACAGAAGGTTGGTGGTTCAACTCCCATGTCATTCTGACACTCTCACTTGTCTAAACATTTCACCCACCTCCAATCATGTGTGCTTGTTGGTAGGCCTTGTGTGCTACCGCTGCCCCTTCGGTAAGGGAGGGGTCAAAGCAGAGCTTTTTAAAAAAAAAAAAAGGTTATTAAAAGCTATTCTCAAATTAAGAAGAATCACCTTGTTTTAAGATCTTTTTTCACTTGTTTTAAGATGTTTCTCACTTGTTTAAAGTCTAGATATTTTTTCTTATTTCAGGAAATTTTAATTATCTTACAGCACTTGGAGATTATTTCACTTGATTGTAGTACAAATCCTCTGTATGTGTTTTTTACTCATATTAAGGTAGCCAATTTTTGCAGTGTTCATTGGATAACGATGACAATCTCTGTGTTAGAAGGTGCATTTTAAATCTACTGACTGCAAAGGTCAACAATATTGCACTGCTGTTACTACAGCATCCCAAAAGGGACAAACCTGGAGATACTTTTGCAAGTTCTGTCATTTTTGCTTACCTGCTTGGAAAGGGATTAAGGGTAGGAATTTGGTGATAAAGTGCAATTTTAGTGCTAGATGTTACTCAATTATTTATCATATTCTTTTTTGGGTCTTTCCCTTTATCTTTAGTGATTAACCTTACAATACTTTGTAAATAGTCCAGCTTTTACAGTGCTAATGGGGAACCAACTGCATGAACTTCTAAAGAAAGTCAAAATAAAGAATCAGTTGTTGGCATTAATGTTTGCCATATTCCCAAGTACAGCCCCAGTCTTATTTGGAAATGTGGTTCAATCATTTTGGCACGTCTATCCTGAATTTCAGGATCTATGGACTTGAATTGGCATGCTAGAGCTGAAACTATGATGTTTTGCATTTACATTCATCTATAAATATGCATCTTGCCTCAGGGTGAGGAGGTTGTCAACCAATCACAACACAGAGAACCAGTTGGCCAATCAGAATAATCTTGGCATTTTTTTACAATGATTTTTTTGTTGATGTTTTTCTGGTGAAACATTCATAATAACCTTGACAACCCGAGCATTATATAAGTACTACAATAGTTTGTAATACTATGTTAATGGTGGTGTAATTGCCCAAAAACTTTTTTGTACCAATACAGTGAAATCTAAATAGGAGATAATATGAGTACATTACTCCATCATGTTAAACACAGTAATTGTTTGTACCTTTCCTTCAAGTACAGACACTTGACTTGGAGTAGAAGTGAAGTTAGACATCTGGAAGCTTCCATTAAAATAGTGAGGAATTGTGAAGAGTGAAGGGTCAAACTTATCATCTTCATCCTCATGCAATGCTGTTTATAGAAAAAAAAAGGGTCAAAGCCTTAAATTGGCACTCTGTACATCAGCAGATTTCATTTTCAAATAGTCTTCAAGACAACTGCAAATGTAGAAGTTGAATTATTGCATAATAACAAAAAAACACCACAACTCCTGGTTCTGGATGATATTACTCAATATAAAAAAAACACCCATCATAAACTTCACCTGCGCATGCAGCCAGAGAGATGATAATCACCAAGACGATGACGACAATGAGGAAGATGAAAACCATCCATAGTCTGATTTCCCAAAAGACCTTTTCATTCAGTTGATCCTTTACCCTGGTGACAGAGCATTTCTAAAAAACATAATCAAATGTATTTGGCAAAATGTAGCTGCAGTCTACAAGGGAGCATGTTTGATACTAACAAGGATTTTTGTGACAAAAATCAATTAAGAGTAACTGTATACCTCATTGTTCCTCATTGTTGCACTCTCTGTTCCATGGCCAGAATCCATCATTATGCCATTGCTACCATTATTCTTACAAAATAGAAAGGAAAACACGGAATAGGTCAGTTCCTTTCTTTGTTAATAATCCATTTAGAGACAGCATGTTGATACTTTCACTCTCAAGGGTCCAAGCTCATGACTAACAGTAGTTGCCAAATATAACTGTCACGCTAAAGAAAATGTATTAGCCAATCTTGTGGCCTTGAGCAGCCTGAAAACAACAGAATAAAACAAAAATAGCAGGAAAAAAAAAGAGAAGTCACGGTTGTTAAGACCTCACCTGCAATAGAAACGGATCTCTTTCTGTTGCATCTGGAGGGATGTTGACCACCCCATCTCCATCATCTGTCGTGTTCTGCAAGTTTATTAATATTTTTGGAAGTCATCATGAAATACTTGAGCCATCCCTGAAAAATATTCCCATGAGCTTGATCAATCTGAACATTTACCAATTAATGTTTAAAACCTGAAGAAGTGTGGTAGACCCACATACAGAGGTGTGTCTGGAACAGCTTATTTTACACCACCAAACAGTAAAACCTCCAAGTTGTAGAGTTCAAAGTCATATCAAACTTAATTAAGTAGATATTTGAGCAAAGTGTTCGTCATTTGATAATTGCTAAAATATATTTTCATTACTTTTGTCAACCAATTTATCAGATTCAGAAGTAGTTTAACAAGTTTCCTTTTGTGTTTACTGAGACAAGGTTATGTTTACCGAAACTGACCAGAATACGTCACACACCACCTATAGGTTAACTTACCGAAGTCATCCGCTCCATGTCTGTCATGTTGATGTCCGTCGCCATGCTGTAGTGCGCGTACGACGCAAGAACCAGGAAGCACCTATCGTTTTACTTTTTCTATAATTGAGAAATATTCACAGCCACCTCAGAAAGTAAAAAAAAAAACATCGTAACAAATAACAGGCGACAGTCTTCATATTTTCACATGACGCATTGAGGGGGAAAAATCCTCCAAAACAGGCTGAGTGTATATCCTTACTGCGCTTCCCCTCGAAGAGGCAGGTGAGTTTCTTCAAGTTTCGGTTGACAGGGACAGAGGAGGAGCCGGTGCGGAAGTATCCCAAATTCATGGAACATAGCACAACCCCGCGGATTGCTTTATAAAAAAAATACGTCATTTAAGCCCGGCAATGAAACATTCCCAACTTTTCTTTGCATTAGTATGATTTCACGCACGAAGTCACGTGATCCGATTTCCCCAAGATGTGTCCTGAAGGATTTTTAAATATTTGCAAACGGATCAGTGTTTTTTTCTCTCTTCTTAAATTAATGTGTCCACGCATAAATTATTTCTGAAGTCATTTACTGTTCACGCTACAATAGATTGGTGCCATCAGGAATATAAACTCTTAAAATCAACAAATGACTTGTGTGAACAGAGCAAATGTTATGAACCAGATGGACTTTCAGTATCATTCTTAAAAACCAGATATGCTACATTCCCAAATTTTTGGAGGTACTGCCGTCCACATAGTGTCAAAAAATGGATAATATACACATATAGGAAATCAGTTTGCGTAAATAACAATAATAATGGGGTTTTAACATATAAATGTTTCTTATTGTACAACAAGCCCAACAAAGTTAGATATGCACATTTGCTGATGGTTTTAAAAATGGATATCAATAATTTGGCTGCATCTTGCAAAGAAAATCAGCACTGTCACAAAGTTTGACTCAAACAACCTCTATTATAAAGTTCTCTTTACATATTGTGGAAAGCTGTTTATTCAAACATTTCTTAAAGACTGGAGCCACTCCATAGTAGGACTTACACCAGGTTGCAAAACAAGCTGGAAAATAGACCAACATGTACATGAACTACACAAAGCATAAAATCTCAACTTAAAGTGATTTTTTTTATGATATCACACATATATATGTCTGCATAAATTTAAGAAATCTAATAATACATATATTTCTTTGCCTTTGTCAGCCTATCATTCAGTATTTCAGACATTCTGAAAAGATGACACAGACTCCTGATGTGGAAGTGCACTCTTAACAAAGTCTTTGACTTGTTTATAAAAAAAAAAGTTATAAAAACATGAGTCTTGAAGACTTGCTGTAACATGAAAGAAATGAACTGCCTGCGGTCATGGTTACTGTCATAATCATTTCCATGTACACAATACAGCTGCCTCTCCTGACTCTCTCCAGTGCTTACAGACTTGTTCTATAAACAGCCAGGAGAGGGCGACAGAGGAAAATAAAAGAGCACGAACCAGGACATTTAAAACTGATTAACTCTTAAAAAGGAGTTCTCTTAATAAAAAGCACAGAATAACTTATATTTGTGTTTGGGTTTTTTTCCTTGTCGTAAACATTCACAGTTTACACCCCATCATTGTGTGCTTCCTGAGGTTATTTTTCCCTCTTTAGTCTTAACATCATCCTCCATCTGCTCGGCAGACTGGAAAGGCTTCTGTTCCTCCTCCTCCTCCAGAGGTTCTGCACACTTGTCTTGTTGCACTTCCCGCTGTGGTTTTCCCCTGTTGTCTGGGTTACTCTGTGCTGCATCGACCTCTATCTTTTCACAGTCCTTGTCCTTATTTTCAGCTTCTTTCAGGCTATCAAGCTGCTCAAATTCAGCTTCCTCTGTCACGTTGTCAAAAACCTCTTCCTTGTCCCCGTTTTCTTTTGGGGAGTGCAGTTCACACGGAGACAGATCGTTCCCAGTGGCTCCCACCTCCTCCCCAGTTGACCTCCTGTGCTGTCTTGTGGGTGGGCGCCTCTTGAATGATAATCGTGCTCGTGTCTGTGAGGAAAAGATAAGCAAGAACCACAACGATGTTTAACACAACTATCAACATCTTGAATCTGCAAGTTCTTATCAAAACGTCATTAATATCATAAAATATTTCATGCTCACATCCTTTCTGGTAACTGTATCTAATTGGTGTTTGCGTGAGAAAAACATCACACAAATGGTAAGCAAGGACTCTTAACTAGGCTAAGGGGATTACATCTTCAATCCACCATCTTGCTCCAGCTTATCTCAGACCTGCTTAAACAGAAGATGCACACTGTCCAATGAAAAGCACATCAGCGGGGAGCCCGTGCATGTGCATGGCTGTGACGTCACAGCTCACTTGGCGAGTAGCGTGAGACAGACTTCAGGGACTCCAATGTGAAAAGAGCTCATTTTTATCTATTGGTCACTCAGCTTGTGTGAAAAACTAAAAAATAAACAATTGAATAACTGAAAGATGCAACTACTAATGCATTCGAATGCATTTAGAAATGATAATCACATCAATTGAATGCATCTGTTTAACATGATCAAATAAAACCAAAGCCACTGTATTGATAAGAGGTGCTGTACCAAACAATCAGATCTGTTTAGCGTTAATATTGCAGCTTCCTTTGACGTGTTTACCTTGTTGAAGCTTGGCAGTGGAGTGCCTTCAGGAGGGCTGTCGAAGCTGATGGGATCCTCATCTTCGCTGGACTGATGTGGCAGTCGCACGGTAGGGCTTAGGGGGCTGCAGGGCGTTGTTGGAGAAAGTGATGAAGGCTGCAGCTTTACATCAGGACTCCTGGGTGAAGGCAGCAGAGCAGTGGGCGACAGGGCAAGGTTGGCCTGCAGAGAGAGAGCAAGATACAGAAGTCTAAGTAATATCATAATCTCTAGTAGAATTTGAGTAAATAAACAAAAAAATAAAGAAAAAGTAAACCTTAAAAATTTCTTGGAGAAAAATCAAATCAGCACCGGACTCAATTTGGAAACATGAATATTATTATTATTGTTGTTATTAAGTGAAGTCAAAATTAAATGGACTTAACATGAGAACAAATTGAAAACATTAAGAAAAAGTTCACATTTTTCCATTAAGTAGATCGCATGAACATTTAGTATTTCACAGGTTTGAACAAGGCATCGCAGCGCTTGCACGTGCCACTTTCCCACACCACAAATTTCCTGCAAATTTTAAAAACGCAGTGGTAACTGAAGATCAATACATAAAAGACAACATCAGTTACCCCCCTCCCCAAAGAGGATTCAAGTTTAAAGGAGAGCATCCTACCTGTACCGGGGAGAAGAGGAAGAGGGAGAATCGGCAGCCCTTTTGTCCCATGGCTGCCCACCGTGTGAAACTAACTAAAGAATCTGGAGTGATGAGTTAGAGCCTCGCCAGAGCCTCTGTGGCCCATCATCCCTTTAGCTCATTAATCTGAGCCGATTGTGGCATCAGGGACAAGCCCCTCCCCTTTCTCCCCAGTATGCCTCACTGACACCAGATCAAACTCAACAGTAGTGGGCAGTTTTTGGAACATCCTCAAATATCCCGGCTATACAAAATCCACGTCATGAGACTGTATAGTCCCCCCCCCCACTCTCATAACAACTGAAACCAACCTGCAGTTTTTCAATGATGGCAGAGTTCTTCTTTGTTTTAATGGAACTGGGCGAAACAGTTTTCTGTGAGGGAACAAAGGAAATGCGGTTTAATCAGAAGTTCAAGATGTACGCCTCTTTCCATTTATATTGTGATGTCACATGACCACCATTCCTCCCAACACTTGCATTAATGAAGAATATTTGCATCTGCTCTCTGCACAGATCAGCAGAGCAATTACATGCACAGTAAATAAGCTGTGCAATGAAGTTGTTGCAAAAAGGAATAAATCTGTAAAAAAAAAAAGAAAAGAAACCTAGAACAACTTAAAACTTAAAAGAGGAAAAAAATAATGAATACCTTTTTATTAAAAATGATTTTATTGTAATTTTACACTACTTTTGAATGCTTTCTTTGCACTATCTGTAATGATTTTAATGTTTTATGTAAAGCACTTGGAATTGTCTTGAACAGGAAATGTGCTATACAAATAAACTTGCCTTGCTTAAAATCACAAAAAGGTGAAAAAAAGTATAAATATTAATACAGTAAATGAAAATAATTATGATACAAAACTTATTTGTACAATTCCAACATTTAAAAAAATTGTTTTTCCTTTATTTTTTGATGAGTTGAATTGATCCTTTGTTTATATTTTGCTTTTCTCTTTGTTGCTTTGGCCATTTCTATGATGCTGTTGCAATGTGACTTTTAAGTAAAAGATCGCTGATCCTCGACCAGATACTGAAATAAACTTTTCACTTCATAAATTCCACAAGAAGTGGAGAAAATAAATCACATCACAAAAATATACATAGAAACAATTTTTTTAAGAAGAAACTGAAAGGGATAGAAATAAAGCAATTATAACACAAAACATAGATATTGGCAGGCATAATGATGCACAGATAGGTTTGCTGGTCAGTCATCTTGCTGAAGGCAAAAAAAGGAATAAACAAAAATGAATAAACCAAAACAAAAAAAGGACTTTCACCATCTTTTAGAGAGATTAAGAAAAGATAAAATGGTAGATTTCACAACAAACTGTGAGGCTGCAGTGAAAATGAAACAAATTCAAGTCTGTTTTTTGGGAACTTCCCACAAATTTCATAAAGCCAGATGCAGGTCATGTCAATGAGCAGAGGAACAAAATTACTCACATCTGACTCTTCATTATCATCCGCTTGATTATGCAACTTCAGGGAACATGGAGGTCTTCTTCTAAACGGCAACTACAAATGAAGAGGAAGACGAAGCGAGATCTGTAATAACTAACACATTTTTGAAATTCACTAACAACTTACTATAAAAATATATGCACATAAATGAGACACTGTTTGAAACCGATACCTCATCACTGGAGTTGGGCATTGGCAGAATATGACCTTTGAACCTTCCAGCCAACTCAGCCACAGATGGCTTGGATGGAGAATCCTTCTGGAAAAACAAAAAATATAAATAAAAAAAAATATTTTATTTGAACAACAGCTTTGAAACATGCTCAAATAGATGAGACAACTTTAATCCCCAGATTGAGGACAGGCATCATTTTGAGTATAAATCACAAAAAAAAGCCTCAACAATTCAAAATAATTTGAGTAATCACATTGTTTGACCATTATTTCAACCTCTCACTGTGGGCTCAGTCATTACTCCAGCTACAAGACCTGACCACATTAGATGGTTGAACATCTGATGTGGTCATCTGTCATGCTGAGGGACTTCCAGAGTCACAAAACTGGGCTGACCTTCTAAAAATAAAGACAGGGTTTCACTTCCTTCTCCTTCACGGGAAAATGCAGACAAATTGAAAAAACCCAGCAGGGAGGATGAATTTCAGCTTCACCAGTATGTTGTCTTTGGCGCCATCTTTTGAGGAACCCATGTGAGGAGCACAGGAAGTAAGCTCCTCTCCTAGCAGCTGTTGAGCATCACGCTGCAGCCTGTGACAGCAGGGACCTGTCCTTGTTGCTTCAGACTGTTATCACTTCTTGGCCTTTTTACTTTCTCCCTTTTCCACTCTTCCCAAGCTGATTGCTACACGGCCCTCCTCCACACTTCCCTTTCATGACCAGTAACTCACTCCGCATATCTGTGGCCTAAGTGATAAGTTGGCGTCGGACTGGAATGTAAGCTTTGAATACATGTTTCCCTTTTTCCAGGTTCATTTTTGCACCGACTGTTTGGTTTGCTAATGGGTCAGTATGTTTGTTTACATATGTCTGCAGCCTGAGCTTTACTAGGATTGTGGAAACTCTCATGCATCATGTTGCTATTTAATGATTTGCATCATAGTCACTGCTTGTGGGGCCCCACCCTTTCCTTCTGTGGCTTTCATACTACATCACATTTCCATCTTACTTATGATTGACCACTAAAAAGCTTTTTCTCACTGCTGCCAGTTCTGTCATGTTTCCTGGGTGTGCACTCCCAGTTCCTCATCCTTCCCTGCCTCCTCTCTGCACATTTTGGACCACTGCCCGTGAAAACATGGATCTCCCAGGCGTCACAGATACACATACCAAATGCTAATCACACGCTTTATCCCCCTCCCCCCGCCCCTTGTTCTCAACATGACCTCACCACCTTGTTCCCTCCACCCAAATCTGAAACAGCACCAGCCAGTCTTGCAGTGCCTCAGCTCAGGCTTCTCTGTGTTGTCCTGATCCACATCCCAACCCTTTTCCTGAGCTCTCCTTTCTCATACGTGATAAACAGTTATTACCAGGGACCACCCACTCGCCTCCCCGTTATTTTGTAACCTCTAATTGTTAACTCTTTCCTGTCCTTCAAAAACAAACGCCTCTTCCAGAGCAAACTCAAGTCACAACAGTGCAAGCAAAGGAAGCAGGGCTTTTTGTTAAAGCTGCTGCTCAGACGTGTTGTTGTAGGCCACCATAACACTTTACAACTCATGTTGGGAAAGGAGTTCTGTTCATGTGCAGCAAACATAATATGATGATCATCTATTAGTTACATGCAAAACCGAGGTCCTTTCCACACCATTAATACTATTATTTGTGGTAGTTGAGAGTTATCTAAAAGCAGCACAAATGAATTCTGGCAGATTTTCTCACGGTGGCGCCCCCTAGCAAAGGCTAATTCGGCATCCGTCTTGCATTCCGTCTCTTCTCTGAGCTCTCTTGAGCCAGTCAAAGTCTAATGTAGACTTTTTTCTTATCCCTTGCTCTGTCTCGTTCTCTTTCTTTTCCTCGCCTCCTCCTATAATGTCCTCTTGTGTTTCTTTGCTGAAATGGTCAATTTATTGATATCCAGTTGCCAGCATTTGACACAGTCCTTTAAAACAAAATGCAGCAGTCATGTGATGCCCCTGGCTGGAAAAAAGTTAGAAGTTTAGTTTTTAAGTGTTGGGATGCTGCAGGGCAAAGACAGCTCCTGCACTGTGTTTAATGAATGTCAGTGAATCATCAGAACGATTCAGAAGCAGAGTTTTAAGCTTGTAAGGTTATTATTGTTGCTCGATGAGAGCTTTTAATGAAAAATTAAAATGAT
This sequence comes from Atherinosoma microstoma, assembly GCA_037177055.1. Taxonomy (NCBI): domain Eukaryota; kingdom Metazoa; phylum Chordata; class Actinopteri; order Atheriniformes; family Atherinidae; genus Atherinosoma; species Atherinosoma microstoma. The sequence continues at coordinate 9,673,728 of JBBBVU010000009.1, forward strand.
TTTAGAATCAATCTAAAGTTCGGTTGATACACACTTATAATGCATACAATACATATGATGATGGATACAGTTTTATGTTTAATGAAAAATTGACCAAGATAACTAAGCAAAAAATAGGAAATCCACTGACTTTAGGACTACAGTAATGCATGTTTATAACCAACCGTGAAAACTTTTTTAAACAGATGGAGTTATGTTTGTTTCTATAATTGGAGGGCATTAAATGAACCTATTTTCCCTTTACCAGTAACACATTATCATTGTCACAACTACAAGCCCCTGGTATGACTGATTTACCTCCATGGTCAGCAGGTGGTGGTTTTATTTCCATAATTCATCGTGTCCAACAATATCTTGCCTCAATGCATCCAAAGACAACTTGCATAGAGTTTTTATTAGCCTTTCTAGCAATCCTTTACGAGCTGTTCTATCAACAATGGGAAAATGCTCTTCAAAAACACTCAGCAATATTCTTATTTTTTCTCCTGCATTGTGATGATAAATCATTTAGTCCAGGTGAAATGTTTGTTGGTAATTGGTTTGATGAGTTAGTATTTACATCACCTGACCTTTCAAACAATGACCATTTATGGCCCTTATAGGCTAATAAAGTCAAAAACCTGGCAGAGATTCTTAAATATCTTGGGACCACTGCATTTTTGCATGGGGGGCCACTTTCCCCTTCTTAAACTTAACAGTTTTACGGAACAAAAATCCACAATTATTGCTTGAAACATTGAAAAGAAAACTAAATTTTTAACTAAGATGTTGGTTCATCTTCTGCTAATGTGAGTGACTAATATTAAGTTAGATACACGTCTAAGGGATGGCTTAATAGTGAATAGCTGTACAGTTCAAAACTAAAAGTTTACCCCAATTAATCTTTGTTTCAACATCATCTCACTGGCTTTATATTTATACTGGGATCAACATCACAGCTGCTGTGGGATATGACGGGACTCCATCTTCCACATTGTTACCCTATACTGAACTAACTGGCTGCTGCATTGGGAACACGATGGGGCTATATAGAGTATCACAAATGACCACTGACCATTTCAGTATCTGACAGTTTGCCTTTTTCTTCTCAAATAAAAATTTCAGTATAAATTTTAATTTTATCTATTCACAAACAAACTCTTGTAACAGTTGCGTAACTGAGAAGACAAAATGAAGTGATACTGCAGTGAACCATGCTCGGCCTAGAGTTGCTTATCAGTACTGAACATGCACAGCTGGGACCCCAAGCTCAGCTCGGCTGAAAGAGTGGGAAACTATGTTTCTCTGCTGGAGAGTGCAGGGCAAACTATTTCTGGGGCTCTAGGCCTGGGAAAAAAGCCCCAGAGCTGTTCAGGGAGCCTGGATCATAGCCCTGCTCTGTAACCCCTCGGCTCCTCAGAGAGTGTGTATGGTTATGTTGGACCACATCTGAAACCAACTGTAAACCAGCATATAGAGCATTTGAGCATGCCAAGACAACAACAACAACGAAAGGCTTGCACTGAAGTTTGGAAATATCCTCAGCTCTGGTTTCCCAGGAAACGTTCATTTAGACTAGTTGTTACATGAACTACAAACTCAATTCACCAATGTTACTGTCACTCTTACTATTTCTGGGAAAATGTATTTGGACTTCATTTACATACAGTATCTTATGTGGGGCTGCCATGGACTCTTCAAAGTCAAATCTCCTCATACATATATTTGCTCCATGTGCTGTGGTTAATAAGGTAATCTCAACAGTGTCTTTATTTCCGGACTGGGGATGGGAACACGAGGTTTACAATATGACCAGCGGATGCAAAAGGAGAAAGGACGCAGAGCGATCACACAAAGCCAGTTATTGTCTGTTCCTGTGATTCTCATTTCTAGAGGCAGCAGAGAAGAAGCACATGACATCAGGCTCAGTTAATACCAAGCAGTAAACATATTTGCTTGATATAATAGCAGTAATCTGAGGGCAACAAGCCATGAGATCTATTACTGAGCTGATAAAGATGCTCTCTGACTGAAGACTTTCAACTGTTCCATCAAAATAACTATATTCTCATGTCTTTAGACGCAGCAGATATATAAATAACGAAGTGGTTCAGCTGTTTTTTTTTATCAAGTCAGCAAGATCTGTGTGAGAGAGAAACCATCACAGTGACCAGATCTGTTCTCCTTACACTTGTTCAGCATTAACAAACCAAAACAGATGATGGGAACCAGATCTCACTTTTTCACAGTTCTAACTGGCACTGATTTTGTGTTTTCAAGCACGGTGTGGTCCTTAACCAGAAAGATGAGGTAAACCCATCTACGCGCCGCCTCGGGGGGAACGGGGTGGTGCTGCTGACACAGACCGGTACATGTTTATAAATGGAACAAATATGGAATAAAACAAGTGGTGGGAAGATAAATTCAGATGTACCTGGAACAGAAAGCTGCTGATAAAAGTTGTATACCCCAAGGCAGACGACAAGACCAAAATGTTTCTCTTAAATGTGATGAAATGCCTCAACGAATGCATCAAGACCTCCAGAGTCTTTGAAATGCTTTCCAACTACAGTTTGACAGATTCTGAAGATATGTGAACTGAAGACAGTTCAATGTGATATTTCAGTATGACAGCAGCAGCCTGTCATCTACACAACCTGACATGAGAGTGAATAATAAGAAACAGAAGTACATTCAACCAGCTCACTGTAAAGATTGCTTCTCCCAAATGTTTGAAGTTAGACAAGAAACCTTTGGGGATCCACATGGTCTTCTTATATTCTTCTCCATCCTTTTCCAACAAGAATGAAAAAAAAGAAACAAACATCTGGACAGATAATTACATGTTTGGCATGGAAGCCAATTTGCACAGAAAAACATAGGATGATGTCATTCATAGAAGCCATGTTGCCTAACCCAACTGTTGTGTATTTTCTGCTGAGCACCACCAACTTTGGGAGTCATCTCTGCTTAGCTGTACAGGTAAGGTTATATTCTGCTGTGGTTGGCAGTCGTCTGTGCAGTGATGGAGTTACAAGTAACATGGTCATCATAAAGTTTCCAACCTTGTCAAAGCACATTAAATGCACGAGGAGGAAGATGATGAAGCTGCAGGAGGAGGTCAGAGTATAAATTCACATGTATCCCATGTAACGGCTTTATCAAGTGGTGTGACATACAAAACGTTTGCTTTTGCACAATTTCATGCCTCCTAAGACCGACATAAAGAACAAAATAACTCCTCCTTAGTCAGTTTTGGCTCCTTCATCCTCTCATCTCTGTCTTTCGCAATAAAGAGATAAAGTGGAAGGAAACCTGTCGACCTAGCACACAAGCTTAACAAAACACAGCTCGCAAAATGGCCACACAGTCAAGTATCTTAAACATTTAAAATAAAATCTGAAATGTGTAGCCTACATCAAGTCAGGGGGGACAGATGCATAAACAATGTGTAGACATAAAAACTATGTTTATGCCTTTTTACTGGTATTTATACAGAAAGAATGTGGGATGAGAGTGTGTGTGCATCTCATACATTTTTCCGACCACGCCTGCAGACATTTTTATAGCAATGTAACATATGAGGGGGGGTGAAAAGGTGACAGAGTTGAACTTTTTTTTTTTTATAAATGTGGGAGTTCTAAATATCTGCAGCCATTCATCACATTCAATCAGAATTACTGTATAAAAACCTCGGTAATTAGGTTTTAAAAAGAGAAGACATATTAAGAGATCCTTCTGAACTTCTTTTGGCCGATGCACTTCTTTGGGTTTCTACTGACTTTTTAATAAAAAACAACAACATAAATCTTCCTCCTGAACTTCTCTGCACAAGACTGAATAAGCAAATACACTGACTACAGTAAGTCCATCACTTGAAGATAAAAGATGACTACCTTTCACCCACGAGTGTGATACAGTGTTACTGTGTGTTGACTTTCATTTGCAATCCAAACACGATCCTTTAATCTGACTTTAATCTGCCAAATCCATCACTTTTTTTTTCATCTATTCATGTTTCTAGAACTGAAACCAGCAAATAAAACAAATTCATTTTCTCTCTTTCTCTGTGTCACAGTTTTATATTTGCTAAAATGATGCTTCTTCTTTGCTGTTGCTTTCATTGTCATGGTTATCTAATTGTGGTGCAAGTGATGTCTTGATATGAAAATGACAAAATAGGGAAGTGTTGCATTCAGTCATGGCTAACTATAGGAGTGGAAATCCAGTTTCTACATGTGTTTATAGTTTCACAATTACTAAAATTAGTAAAAGAGAACCATACGTATACATGGATTTATAAATGTGTCAAAAATGATGTATATGCAGATTTATTTCTTTGTGTATACACACAGGTTTAGTCACTGTTTGAACAATTTGGCTCAAGATCTATTTCCGGATTTTACAGACTTCAAAACTCAAAATCAGAATTTTTCTTATTGCAAGTATAAAATTAATCATTTTGAGAATAATTATGAAAAAATTAGAAATATTAAGAATCTAGAATAAGTTGTGACACCGGCCTTCAATGAAAGTCTAAATGTGACTTGGCGGAGGGGGGTTGGGTTAATGGCACTCGTAGAGTAGAAGCAGCTTGCAGCACTTATGTATGTACTCCTTTCTGCCAAAAAAGGAAAAAGGAATGGCCAAATGCCAAAATTAGAAAAGGGTGGTGCAGGGAGTGTGGACTATCTCTTGTGTGGGGAGATCTGAATGTAAGTTATAAACTCATGATGACGATGTTGTGCTGTTTCTACTTCCATTGGATGATTCACTGTTCTCATTCTAAGACCCTATACTCATAAAATTCAACATGCTTAACAATATGCAGATGCCTAAAGACAACTCAAGCCAAACCAGCTTTAAGTGAGATGTTAACGTTCAATTCAGTCATGATGATTTGGTTAAGTTGTGTATACAGCTGTCACATGCCTCAAATTATTGCATAACTTCTACGCAAGCCGGCAGCTTGGGTGTTTTTCTTTTTTTTTTACAGATCAGCGCCCTTGTTATCTCGTCTGGAGTTCCCTCTACACCTTCTGTATCTCGCTACGCCATGAGCTACTTTGGACTAAAACTTCTAACCCAAACAGATCAATGATAGTAAGAGTCAAAGTACACTGCATGTATAGTTTAAGAGAAAAGACAACAAATAGCATTGTTTAGAAGAGAAACAATTCACAATAAATAGCAGTAAAGAGATTCTGAGGTTTTTATGAACCATTTAATTGTTCATAAACGTGCGCCTATTCTCCAACATAGCTGTAAAATGCAGATAAATCAGAGTGCAAACCTCTGCAACAGGACAACTTAATCTATAATCTTTCATACTAAAAACCTCACATCCAGTCCTTAAAGTATGTCATACCAACCACATGTCATGGATTTCAGGGTGTACAACAGAGTTAATTAAATCAAATTAAAGCTACAAGTCTTGAGACTTTATTTTGAAGCATAAAAGGTTTTCTTTGTCAACCAAAGCACATTGTGTGAGTCCCTCTGGTTTGAAAAACATTCTGAATCTTCTTCCTAACAGAGGAAACATTTGCAAAGCCATGTTTTGGATTTCTGAAAACCTGCATCATCTTATTATTATCTATTATGACTGCATTGCATTTTTGTAAAACACCTCTCCACTGGCTCTTAATATGGTTAAAACATCAGCAGAAAATAATCTTTTGTTTATGCTGCACACTTGTGTCACTTTCTGAGGACGTGAGATGCAAAATTAAATCAGATAAAGCACAACTAAGCAGTGCTACAAGTGATCTACAGAGAAGTTGACCTTTATAAGTGCAGTGTAACTGTCACAGCAGCAAAAGTTAAGTTTGCCAGAAAAGCCAGTTCTTGCTTTCACAGCATTATTCCCAGGGAAACTGAACATGTTGTGCAATAGCAAGAGACAGACTGCAGTGACTTCAGCGAAAACATAAAGATTTTGCAGAAACCAATTTCCTAATTATGTCCTTTGGGATATTTAAAGCTCTTGCATCAGAACACCACGCAGTTAAAATATGTGGACACAAGGTTGAAAACGTGCTAAGGGATGATATTAAAGACGGATAATGTTAGGAAAACATTAAAAAATGTCTGCGAAATCTGGCTTTTTTAAATGTGGCAGTAGATGCTGATGGTATCATGCTTCCTATTCTTAGTTAAGGTGACCAATTCATCCTGAACAGAAACAACATTCTTGCAATACAAGAGTAAAGGTGTGAGTAAAGGGGGTTCATAATCATGCTGTCACAATGACGTACTACTGCAAAGCAAAAGGGGGGAAAAACCAACTCATCAGCAAAGTGGTTGGTACAGACTGTTATTGGTCTATTAAGTTTACTATGCATTACATAATAAATGTGCTCACCGTATGGTTGGCAAGGCAATCCCAAATACTCACTCCTCCAGCTGCGGTGTTGTTTTTCCATCAAAGGAAAACCACCACGCCACAAAACACACATCTATACAGTGGAAATCCTCAGGTGCAAGAGTGCGCTCTCTAAGGCGAAACTTTCCAGTTTGCAGCCGATTAGCAGTTTGTCGTTCCAGCGTAGGAAACATAAAAATACAGGAATTTCCATGTATTAGTATTCTCTGACAACTACACAACATTCACCACTTTCCTGTCAGTAGAAAAAGGGGACTTTGAAACTATTGAGGATCTTACTGAGACTGGAAAAATCAGGAAGGCTTATTTACCAAGAGCAGGGGAAAAAAATCACTCATATTCTAATGACTATGCCCTTCTGCTCACTAGGTGACTGTTTACATACAAAACCTGATTATACATAACTGGTCTTGGAATTAAAAGCAGACGTCGCTCCTACAGATTCATCACCAAATACTGATCAACTTCTAGCAGCGTTTTGGTCAGGTGGCTCCTCACCAAAACCAGGTAGAAACAATAAGTTCACAGGTACAACGTGTTGGATGTTATAAGCACTATATATCGTCTATAAGTTACTTGAAGAATAATTTTGACAGATGATGCTGTGGTTATAAGATCAGGATTTTTATGAGAACAGAAAAACTGGAAATGCTTTATAAACGAAGAGTTGACACTAGTCTTAATAAGCTGCTTTTCAGTTACAATTTTGGATTTATTCTGCCATCTGAAAAGAGAAAAAGAAAATATGTGTATGAGAGCAGCTTTATTGAGAATTCCCCCTCTACTAAAGTACATTTGTGCTTACTGTTTTTACAAAAAAGATGCAAAAATAGAACTAGGGAGCTTTTGCAACACAGTCTAGTCTAGCTAACATATAAATACAAGAGTATTTGACCTCCAATCGCATTATCAGAGTGCGTTGGCCCACTTTGATAGTCAATTTTTTGTCAGACCAACATGTTTACATATCAGAAAACCAGTTTTGGTTCAGTGTTATGTAAATGTGATTACTTGCAAAAGAGCTTGTTGTCAAACAGATTCTGTAAGGTTCAGAGAAAGTCAATTTCATACAGTTTAAATAATCACTTTTAGCGGTTAAAAGCATTATCTAGATCCCAAACTTACATCCTAAGTGTGGGAAAGCTTTCTTGCAGATTACTTCCCTGCAGCCTGGTATGCTGTGAGGGAAAGAAACTGGGTGTTTCTCTACTTCCCACATGACATTGAGTGATTCTAAAAGGCTGAAAGAACTTATTAAAGAATAAATAAATAAGACACATAGGAAGGAGGCCACAAAACCTGTGAGCAAACCTTTCAGTAAAATGGGGGGGAGAGAATCCTCCTATACCATGCAGAGGTGGGCAAAGAATCTGGCTTTTCACAGCAAGTGAGAGGATTAAAAAAGGATTCAACATACATAAGCTGCGGAAAATCACTAATGACATTCACTCCACACATTTGCAGCACACAAACAGTGGCTCGTGACAGATGATCTATCAGCGCTATTTCCTTCCTTGTACACTGTGCTCACTTGTTATCAAATTTGCCTGAAACTCACTGAGGCAGAGTGGTGACAATGTGTGTCATTGCAAAGGTGAGCGCATGTGTACGCACAATGCAATTAATTACAAAGTTTTTAAATAGCAAGTGGTATATAAAAAAAAAGTTCAACTTAATGTGACAGGTAGGATGTAGCCTGTAGGAATCACAATGGGAAAAAGCAGATTATAAACTACAGAAAAGTTAAACGGCTGCACAAACAAGCCCTCACAACTTCAAGATGATCACAACATGACGCAGCATCATAAACACAGTAAATTCACTCAGAGTACCTCTGATGTAATGCTTCAATTCAAGCCACACCATGGCAACACATAACGACCGTGAAATGTCAAAAACATCTGGCTTACAAGTACAGGCAAGTAAGTACAAGAGAACTACGCTTGGAGTCAAATAGTTTCTACCTCCATCCTGGGGAATGCGCCAGAGATCGTCCCCTACTGCTTTTTCTTTTTCCTTCGCTTCGGCTTTTTGGAACAAAGTGAGCGCAGCTTGGTGAGGAAAGTGAGACAGAGAGCAGCGCTGTGTTTATATCTGGAGCCAAATCAGCCTCATGGACGTAGAGGAGGAGGGGCGCACAACTTTTACGCACGTTAGACTCCCAAGTAGCAACAAGGCGGTGTGTGTCATTGAGTTGTGTGCGCGCAAGAAACTTGCTGGGCTGAGTTGCTTCTTCTCAAACTGTGCTTCTTGTTGACAACATTTATAAAATCCTTCTTTCTCTTTATTAATTTGTAGCATTATTCGTTTCTTGTAATATAGAATGTAGTTCTTCAGTAAACAGAAAAAACAAAACTTGATATATTCAAGAACACAAATACATTTGTCCCAAAAAAATGCCTTTGTGGCATGACAGAAAAACACGAGAAAGGCTGAAAAATCTGTTTCCTCTGACTCCACCTAGTGTTAACCCTTTCTCACTCCCACGGTGCAAAGCCATTTTGTCAAAGGTCTCATTTAGTGTTGATGCACAACACATGTATGAACTAAACAAAAATAAAATCATTCTAGCTGGATACTTGGCCACCATGCAGCTTGCAAGCCATTTATTTGTTTTTCATTAGTTTTTTTTCTTTCAAGGCAAGGCAAGTTTATTTATAGAGCATATTACATGTGCAGGACAATTCAAGGTGCTTTACATTGCAGAAAAGTACATTAAAATAAAACAAACTTTTATTTCAGTTTACTTTTTATTTCATTCTGTGTTCAATTTCATTCTTGGTCAAATTGAAGCATTTCAGCTACGTGGTTAGGTTTAGGAAAATATTCTGGTTTATTATCTGACCCACTGGAAAACTCTATTTCAGCGAATCAGATAATGCACCACTGTGCGGTATCTTAGAGCAGCCATGCTTGAGAAAATACATTTTAATGTTATTATCATTAAGTATTATGCTTAAGTAGACAGTTAATTTGATTTAAAAAAAAGACCGATTTCATGAGATAACAAGAGAAATTAACTTATCATGTGAAAACAAGCGTGGTTATCTTGAGATAACAGAATAATTGACTTGTGATCTCAAGATAACCATCAAAATGAATTGCTGGCATGGCCACTCTTATCCTCCATTGTCCTCCCACTGAAAAAATAATATAAGTTGTTCATATCCTTAAAGGTGCAGCATGCAACAAAATCAAAGGTCAATGACAAAAAGGTGTAATATATTCTTTCAGAATGAGCTATTTAAATCTACTTGCCATGGGTCCACAGATATGGCAGCTGCCATATTTGTGACACCATTTTTACTACAGTGTTTCTGAATGGACAAAGAACTCTGTGTTAGAAATGTGAACCATCTGATCTTTAAAACTACAATATCGACTTTGTTTAATTGGCACTAGAGTTCTATTTGGGACTTTTTCCCCGTATCGACTGATAATTTAGCATCCATCTTGCATCCTACCAGTACCATGAGCTCTCTCCAGCAAGTAAAAGACAGTCTTATCTTGACTCTTTTCCTATCTCTTGCTCTGTTCTTTCTCTCTTTCTTATCCTCTCCTCCTCCAACAATGTCTTCTTATATTCCTTTTCTTAATCAGCCACAGTGTGCGCTCAAAACGGCTGATGTGTTGATATCTGTTTGGTGGTGAGATACGCAAGCTCCAACGTCACACTGCGTCCTGAAAGAGAAAGTTGTGAAGTTTGGTTTCTCAGCCTCGGGACGCTGCTGGAAAGCAACGGCTCCAGAAATGTGCATTATAAAGGTCACTGTGCCATCAAACAAGTCAGGAACAAAGAGTTTTACTTTCAGAAAGTTACATAGAGCATCTTTAAAAGGCACATAGAAGGAGACAGTACATATGTACACAATTTTTGAAGTAGTTACCTGTAGTACAATCATCACAGAACCTGAGGCCTCTGGATCCACTCTCAGATGAAAACATGTTTATGTGTGGAAGAATTTTGGCTACTTACAGCCACCGCTCATTCACAACTGTGCTTGGGTTTTGAAGTCATTTCTGTGCCGATCTTTACCACTAGATGTCAGTAATCATTGTAAACTGTACCTTTAAACATAACACATGAAAACGTCCTGTTACCTACAAGCAATAGAAAATATAGAAATGTCACAAATTCCTCCTATGAAGGATGGAGGACTATGTGACATGTGTTCAAGGTCAACATAAGACAACTTCTGAGCCACATTCAGTAAAGAAAACAGCAACACTTAACAAAGTACCTTTTTCACACCTTTGTTGGGTTCAAGCAACAATATCATTTGTTTGGGGTCAGAAAATGTTCATGATTAAGGTTAAAATACCTTATTTTTGACATTATATTCATGGCAGTTATTTCAACAACTGACATGCATTGGCTACTCGAGGTCAAATATTCTCCAGTAGTCATATATGCAAAGGTTGTTTTGACCTGCATGAACAAACTACGAGAATTTTGTACTTGTGCAGAGGGTAGTTTCCTTCAAAATGATCTTCACTTGTGTTGGAAAGTGACACAAACTGTACCTTTTTGTGTTGATGCAACATAATTTCATTCTGCAGTGCATTTCTGGTGTAATGTTCTTGAATGACAATAAAGTAATCTGAAACTGAATCAGAAATAAATGGTCTCAGGGATCCTGCCAGTCAGATATGACGCAGTTGGAAGAAGATAAAAAAGGTCTCTGCATACATGACAGCTATGAGCATGACAGATCACAGAAGGGGCGGAGTGAGAGGGACATTAAATCTCATGACTACTTTAAGGAAAAAGAAGTTAGATCAAATTTATTCTCATTTTGAGTTTTGATGCAGTAATGTCAGAACTGGGAGTGATTTTGATATCGTCTCTCAAGCCAAGAGGAAGAGTCAAGTCTTTCCATCATGAAATTGTGTGGAAATGTTATGCAGTCTTAGAGACAGGCCTCTAAATCACAACCATGCCACACAGATGCAGGAAAATCCAGTTTTTTTCCCTGGTGCACTGGCCTAACTTCAGTAGTATTATCTTAAAGCCATTTTAATATTTGAAAAACAACCTCACAACTAAAATTTTTCATCTCTGTGACTGAACTTCTGAATCTGTTCATGAGTTATGCAAACTGATCGTCGTCAAAGCCAGAGATGATTCTTTTATAACATCTTTATGCTCAGCTGTCAAAAGTAAGATGTGATGTAGCTTGATGGGTTTGACACTGACACATTTAGAGAATTTAGTGTTTGTCTTTCAGCTGGTTTAATCTTAAACACTTACATATTCATGAAAAAGTACTTCCAGTATTACCAAGTGAATAAAAAGAAGCCTCTAAATGGCGGGAATCTAATATGGAGACAGAAACAGAGTACTGGCTCTTCTCTAAGCAACAAAGCTCATTAAATACTGGAAGCTGGCTACTAAAAGCTTTATAAAATGAAGGGATAATTGATTCATACATTAAGTTGATCATTGTTATCATCCCCCACCATTAAAGCGCTACTGTGCCTGGTGATTTTTTATAAGCCAAAGGCTTGTTTTTGTCATCTTTATGTTACCCAGCTGTGCAACAGGCCCACAGAGCGTGGTCTGGAACACATCTGCCCTATTCAGACTCAAAAACATGAGTATGAACAGGTGAGTTACGCAAACCATGTCAGGCTTTTATGTTCACACAAGATAAATTACCTCACACCTCCAAAAAAGTGTCATTCCAAATCCCCTTGGCTCTCAATTATTGCAGCCTTCATGGTGAACAGTTGTAGTTTGAGATGACTGACCTCACAGTCACCTCACAGTCATCTCAGGGTGGGAAAAGCTTTCAGTTTGGGGAGGGGGACAGAGAGAAAGAGATGGGACTGCAATGACAAAAAAGCCACAGGGATAGAAGTACTCCTTGGGGCTTTGAAGAGCGAGTTGTTCTAAATAAGATCCATCTTAGCTCAGTTTCCAGTAACCACACTCATAGCAGCATTGAGAGCTAAACAGGAAGTGATCATTTGTTGTTTATAATTTGTGGGCCGAAAGGAGAAAATGATGAAGGCCCTCTTAAATGGAAAGGATGAATCAACAAGCTTTTATTCAAAATTTGGAAACTATAGATTACGATCGTTTATTTTGCATTTGTTTAATCTATTTATTTTAACCAGGTTCTGATATGATCATTGTTTTTACGGTGTTCTTTAATATATAGCAAAAGCACTCGAAACAATCAAAATCCCTGGTTATTGCTCCATTTCTGCTACAAACTTTGTCTCCCCCTTGTGGTGGAAAAGATAATTGCACTAAAACAATGGCTACAGGCTTTATGTACACATTTTTCAAACAAATGGAAATTATTTTCATTAGGAGGTGCATTTAAGTGTAAAAGATACAACAGAACAGTATTCCAAAGGAATGTATCTGTAAATATATAAAGCTTTTTGCTTTCCAGTGCACTATGATGGGAGTGAGTCATCTTTGAAAAGAGTCTTCGGGTGAATTAAACACTGATTTTCGGTGATATTATGTTGCTGGAGATGATGATTGAAGGTCATTTGTAAAATAGAAAAATAAAAATGTTGGTTGGTCCATATAAACTTTGTAAATATTTCAATTATTGTATCATTACATTTTACCCAAAGTTATTGGTTAAAATGAATAAATTTGAGCTTATACAACAAGCAATATGTACAGTACAGGTGGGTACGTTTTCTGAAAGCGTAAAATTCATGTACCAAAAAGCAAAGTCAAATCAGATAAATTTTATATTCCTGAAGCTAAATGATTTGAGCAGGTGTAGAAAAAAGCCCTGGACCAACAGCTTACAGCAACTCTCTTCATTATCAGTAAGGAAAATAATCATGAGCGGAGCCATCCTGCTTGTTGATCTTCCCCCCAGGTGATGGCAGGATGGTCTGTGGGATATGAGCTTTCACAGGCTGCTGCGGCTCTTCTGGTGACGAGATGAATGTTTCTGTGAAAAAAAGTGTCATATGGATGAGTCAGCCCAGAGCGACTATGTCTCTTTGTGTTTGTGCAAACCAAGGCTTGATGATTCATGGGCAAAATCATGACAGTTCTTTTTAAAGAACATGATGTATGATAGGCAGAACCCAGGGAGAAAAAAAAAGGCTTTATTTTAGATGTTTCTCAGGTTAGAATCTATAACTCATCACATCACCTTTCTTGGAGAAGCACTTGAGGTACAGAAGTGTTTTTTGGATTTCATTTTTCGAACGCAGCACTGAAAAAGAATCGTATTACGAAGCAGTAACTCGAAGCAAGTGATCGTCTCTGCTTCAGCTGAACACCTAATGTCTTTGTTCCTCTTTGAAAAGCACTTAGGGCAGCCATTACTTTGAATATGGTGATGCAGGGATGCTGGCTGACACTGTAAATCTAACTCAGAGCCTATTTAATATAATAGCCATGTCAGATTACATGTGACGACTGGCACGTACGCAGCCCCAAAAACCTCCGGGCTCAGGTGGCCTCGGTATCACGCACACACACGCAGACACAAATGACAAATGCCCCATTTTCATTCTAATCTACTTTCATCAAATATATGTTCAATCTGCTTAAAACACACACTCACACACAGAAAACCCCACTTACAGATGTGCAGAACTAATGGCCCACTGCTAATAGGTTTACTTGTTTTGTTGTTCTGGTATATGAGAGCAAACATTATCATAGCAATTGGTCCCTGTACATTAAACAAACCCAATCACACACCAGCATGTGGTTGACAACAATCAAAAATTACAAATGAACAGTCATTATACATGTGTCATTAACAAAGAGAGAGTACTTATTCATCTGTGCTGCAGATAGGTTATACATGTGAACTGGAATTATGCATGTGACAACAAGCTAGAGAGCAGGGTGCAATCTAGAGGTAAATACTGCTGCATGAGGTGAATAACACTCAAGATGCTGAATGCAAAACGCTCATGACAGAAACTATAATGTGACCTGGCAGACAATCATCATCATGTCTCGGTGAATAGAAGACCACTGAGGAGTAATAAATCACACTTTGTATTGATGTGCCGTTGAACACTGAGCCCTGTTTCCCCTCTCAAAGATAACATCTCTCTTCTGCACATCCTCACTGGGTTTCCCAGCTCAACTTTAAATAAACCTACAAACTCCCTCCGGTTAGTAAAGCCAAAACAAGAGCTCAGACCCCAGTCAGGCTTTCGTTCAGGGTGGAGATGTGATCGATCACGCAGAGCTGCCTCTGGCCGCGGTGGGCTTGTCTGGGCCGCTGGTGCAGCAGGAAGAGGCGTTTGGCCGCAGCCCTGTACTTCCTTGACATGAGGTTGTAGACAACAGGGTTGATGGAGGCGCTGAGGTAGCAGAGCACCATGGAGGCCATGTTGAAGTTCTGGCTCAGCATGGCTGTCTCATAGTCGTCCACCTGAGCAAAGAGGTTTCTGCCGATGTGGTAGGGCAGCCAGCAGATGATGAACGCCAACACCACCACCACTGAGAGAGAGAGAGAGAAAGAGAAAGAAAATTGGGAAGACTGAATAAGTATTGGCATTTTGGGAGTGAGGTGAGAAGACAAACACATCTTTTGTCTGCAAATTAGATAAGAGACATCAGCTGGAAGCCATTTAGCAGATGAAAACAATAAAATCAACCAAATAACAGCTCAAAAGAAAATCAATAACTAAATATGTTTGTGTTTTTATTGGTCTGTATTAAATGTAAGAATGACATCTAGTCACTTTCAGTCTTCACCACGAGGTTGCCAAGCAACAACAGGAGTCACTATACTTGGCCATGAAATAGTCACGAGGAGCTGACGTTTTTTTTCCGTTCACATTTTTTGGTCTGAACGAGCAAATTAGTGATCCATGAAAGCTCTGACAGGCACGCTTTGTTCATTTTATACACAATCAGCTACGTCTACGTCTCCATCCGACTGGAGCTATATGACCAAAGTATGAAATGATTCTTTTTGGAGATGCATTCAGTGATCCTTTAGGGAAAAAATATCTATTTTTACATCATTAGTTGTTTTCTACTAATGAGAAAACATCAAATCCATCCTTAATAGGTGAAACATCGCCGCTTCATTTGAGTTTGAAGGGTAAAGTCATGCTGGGCTTGTTTATATAATGAGAGCCTGATTAAGAAAATAGATTTTCAAGCTTTTTAAGTATCCTGTCATCTGCAGTCACCCTTGACATTTATTAATTACCAGCAGCAATTACAGAAACATCAAAAGAGCTTCTCCTGAAGCGCACGCACATTACACACACCCTGCCTTGTTTTCAGATGTGACTGTAGTCTGTAACTAGCTACAACACTAAAGTCACATTATATAAGTGAGCAAGACATTAGGGGACAAATCCAGCAGAAAGGTTCCACTGAGCAGAAAATCTGCCTCAAATCCAACAAAGAACAAAGGCAGAGATGTGTGAGGGGGTGAGCTAATTACTGAGTCACCAGTATTGATTAAGAAGCCCCTGCAGATAAAACTATCATCAGTCTGTAATAGGGGCAGTAATTTCTGTAAAGACAGTAAAGGTCAGTCCTATAATTAAAGAAAGGTGTGTCTGGCCGGATTATATGTGACTTAAAAATAACAGTAGTACAATGAAAGAACAGATGCCGCAGCTGCAACTTGAGAGTGATTCATGAGAAATGTGACATCAGTAGATAGAAAATGGATCCAGGACTGCGAGTGAACTTCCATTAAGGCTGATTTATATCGGTCTCCGATGACAATCCAATTCGAGATACAAGAAATGTGGGATTTGAGTTTGACCGCATGAGCTCTGTACTCTCTCCGCTCAGTTAATGAACAGCATTGATATCATAATGGATGCATCATAATTAAACATTTGGAAAAGATGGAGCAGCTTGACCACAGTCTTCTAGAGTAAAAACATGTTTTCCTGCACGATATAGAAGAAATTAGGCTAATCAGCGTGTGCAGTGGCAGGACATGATTAGCTTCAGACAAAGCGGGCTAATTAACCAGATCATATCATCAACAGCACGCATGGCACCAGCTTTCTCTTCATAAAAGAGACTGAAACGGCTATCAGTCATCATGTTGAAGGAGAGATGAATGTTTTTCTTTTCTTTTTTTGAACCAGGAAAAAAAGGGGAGCTCTAAAAAGAGATAGCGCTTCCAAGGCCAGCATAGAAAACCAAAATAAAACTGAGATTCTTATCTTTGAAGCAGCTTTTTATTTTGTCTTCAGCATCACCAAAAGGCAAAGTGACCGTGCAAACACATACATTTCTGGTTTTTAGCATTTTATTTTACCCACAAAGAGTTTAAGATGCAGTCTCGCCTGCATCTGTTTAGTTTATGTGGAGGAAAATCAGAAAAAGCAGATTTACAGGCTGTAATTATGAAATGAAGTGTGTTATGAAATCTGGTTTGTCCGTGATCTGTGAGGAATATCACCTCTGGGGTTGTTTGCAAAGAGCAAACATTAAACTTTGAGTCACAGTGCTGGAACTGTTGAGTAACCCAAACAAACCAAACACACTTTTTGGGTAGTTTGAAAAGAAAAAAAAAAAGAAAGAAGAATGTATGAATAGCCAGCAGCTTCTGCTAGTTAAATAATAGTTAATGAGCAACTCAGGCCAAATCTAATAAGGTAGTAAATGATAACAGGTCATTCATTGCTAATTACACAAACATTAGTTACTGTTTGGCTTCATTTCATCTTCCACCCACCCTACTAAACTGATTACTTCCTGCTGGTAAATTGGTTCAGTGTTTTGGTTTGGTTGATTGGATTAAATCACTACTGAGAATATGTTATGAACTGTACCAAAAGGGTTTTTCTTTTAGTTCCTAACCATAGTTTGACCGACATAATGTCTCAGTAACAACTCACCCAGAATCTTCACTGTTTGTCTGTGCGACCTCTGTCTGGCCAATGCACAGGGGCCCTGCAGGTCATTTCTGCTTTTCCACAACTTGCAACCAATGGAGCCATAAAGGAAGACAAGGCAGAGCATCGGGCAGAAAAAGTAGGTGGTAGACACCCAGAGCATGATGTGCAGCTGACCAGAGCTGATGGCGTAGCTGGTGTGCTTGCATTGCCCCGTGTTGTAGTCAGGGTGCGTCTCATTGTCATACTCCACCCCAATCAGAAAGAGCGTAGGAGCTGCAGAAATCAGGGCGAAGCCCCACAGGGCGATGATGATGTACTGGACCCTGCGTCTGGTCACCACCACCTTGCTCCTGAGGGGAAAGCTGATGGCCAGGTAACGTTCGATGCTCAGCGCAGTGATGTGAAGGATGGTGGCTGAGGTGCAGCCCTCGAAGATGTAGTGATAGAAGCGGCACACCGCCTCCCCAAAAAGCCAGGGCACATACTTCCACAGCCGGTACAGGTCAAAGGGCAAGCAGAGGAAGATGATGAGGTCAGACATGGCCATGCTGGACAGGTAGAGGTTAGTGGTGGTCTTCATGTCCTTGAAATGTTGGATGATGAGGATGGTCATGGTATTGCCCGTCACCCCGATGATGAAGATGAGGATGCAGATGACTGTGACAGGGATGAGGGTGGAGGTGGGGAACAGGGAGCCCTCGTAATGGTGGTCGTCTATGTTGTTCTGGTCCATGGCCTCTGCTCCACCAGCATGAAGATCCTCCTGGGGTCTGGCCCAGGGCATGCCAATGTCACTGACAATGCTGGGACAGTACGGTGGGAAATCTGGACCCAACGAGTGGCTGTTGGAAGAGAAATATTTCATATTAATGGACTAGACCTGTGTTTTTATGTAAACAGCTGTCTGATGATTATCAGAAAACAGGCAGGCTGACAAAGATTAAGGCACTATGTTCTTACACAACTCCAGTCTCACATTGTACAGATGTTAGATAAACCAGATGTGCTTTAAAATACATTTGAAAATGTCTTTTAATTGTTTTTGAGTTCAAATTAGTAGAAAGCGTTGCAGTAATTGTGATAAAAACATGAAATGTCACTCGTAAAACGACACAAGCTTCAAATCTAAAAGCAGAAACTTGGATTAAAACAAATCTTTGATGATGACTTTACCTGTTAGATTGAGCTGAGTCTTCAACCGTTTAACTTTTCAGTCCCTGTCGACTGTGTGCAGATGGAGAGCAGCAACACCAGCAGGGGAATTGCATGAAGTGGCAGAGCCTGTCCTGATGCTAATGACCAGTTGAGCTGTGTTGAGACGAAGAAAGGAGCACCTCCTCCACAGCACCCTGAGGAGTCGAGGAGCATCAGTGGGGGTTGCCTGCTGCAAGTGTGCACAAGTAATCTTCATAATCAAATGATGGCAAGACAGATTATGGTGAATGGTAAAAAGATGGAGGGAATGGAGATGTAAGGCAACCTTCCAGCCAGTGATGCTCTGCTCTGAGAATAGATGTACACTGAGCATCAAGTTGATATGGACTCATTGAAGAAAAAGAAAAATTACATGACAATATTTTTTGATTTCATTAATGCACCAATTTGTGCATTAGTGTGTTAGCAACACTGTCTTTAAAAGATCACAAAAAACGAGTATTTGTGTGTTTGCATAGTTGTTTTTTTACCCTCCTCTTCCTCCTCAGGATTCTCGTCTTTAGGCTACCTAAAAGTAAGAAAGGTTTGTGGACATTCCAACCCTAGAGATAGAAAGAAAGATGGGGAAGAGTTGGAAGAACAAGCAGGAGAGGAAGAAGAAGGAAGCTTCAGTATGTGTCGTATGTTAGCAGCTGTGTGATTTGCTGTTCAGCTGACTCTTGATAACTATAATAAGACCAGGAGGTGACAGAAGAAAGAAAAATCAGTTGAAAAATTCAATGTTAAACTTGATAATCACAAATTTAGTAACAATTCTTACTGTAGCAATAAGTTAGAATATTTCTAATATCACTAGAAATATGAGGACTAGAATATACACTCTGAAAAAGACCTGATGAATAATGATGATATTTGTGGGAACAGCAGCAACCATAAAAAATGTATTTTAGTTAGAAATGGAGAAGAAGAAAAATGGTGAGAGCTTAATAAGTCATGTAGAATTTAAATAGTCTTGATGGCACAGAGCAAAATCCTGAATCATGGTTTTTGTTTATACTTAGTATACTATGTTTAATCTAGCATCAGCTCCACTCATTTGGGTTTCAAGGTGTTTCAAAGTGGATGGAATGCAAATATGAAATAGTAAAATTGAAGAAAAATGATCATCTTTTCCAGCTTGTGTATCACAATAGATGTCTATGTCACAAACAGATGCATACTTTCACTTCCTGATCTGCAGGTTTTCCTATTTCATGTCCAAAGTGACATCAATCAACGAAGCTGAGATGACCGCCGCTCTGCTCTGTTGGCTCAGAGCTCATATCTATTAGAACTAAATGAACCTTTGCCACAAGAGACACACTGGCATTTGGGTTTATTTGAGTATGCTGAGGTGACCCATAGCTGGATGAACCACTCGGACCCCAGAGGGTCAGCAAGAGCTTCTCTCCTGTGTCATTGTTTGTTCATGTCAAAGCAGTGCGACAGAGAAAACCAGTTTATTTGGGTTTTTTTGTTTTCAAGTGTTTGCAATCCATCTCTCAACAAGAGCCAATGTTGTTCACAATGCAGCGACCAAGATGAGTGAGGCAGCTTTCACCCTCATTAATCACAGTGGATGTGCTTTACCATTGAGGGGTACTGAAACTGATACACCTTTTTCCAGAAACTTCCAGTGTCTCTCTCTCTCTCTCACTCACACACACACACACACGCACACGCGCGCACACACACACACACACACACACACACACACACACACACACACACACACACACACACACACACACACA
>JBBBVU010000009.1:9694631-9707935 GCA_037177055.1 Atherinosoma microstoma
ACACACACACACACACACACACACACACACACACACACACACACACACACACACACACACGCACACACACACACACAACACACACATACACACACAATATGAATCAGCAATGGTGAACTCTGTCAACCAGGCAGAAAAACTCATTTGAATTTTTACTTTTAATAAACTTTGCTCAATTTTGAGATATTAAATGAAAGGAAAAGTGGACAGAAAAGAGAAGAATATAAACTATTGTCATTACTGAGCAGAATATGCAGAGAGATACAAGTATTTTAGTAATTATTTCCCTGAGAATTGACTCATCTTAGATTCAGCTGTGGACCTTCAGTGTTTCAAGCCTTGGTTTGGTTTGAGGGGATGTTACAGCCACTCATCTTTATGAAATAATTATTATCTAGCAGTGCAGATTTTTGTAAAGGTTTCAAATTGTTGATATTTGTGTTGGGCTATTTTGGAATATAAAACACCTATATGTGTATCAAATAGATTTTTTGGGTGTATCTAAATGCTGGATCCATTGGAGAAACACAAAACCTGTGTTGCAGATATGTTGTAAAACGAGTTGTTAAGACTTTCGAAAGATTATAATGACACAATTGTATAGTCCCTGTTCTCAGCTATGACCCGTGCAAAGCCTGTTTTCCCTTCTCATTCCTTGGTTGATGAGTCTTATCTCTTTGGGAAAGTTCCTGCCTGAGTGGAATGACCTGGAAATATCCGAGCAGCAGCCATGACGAGCTGCTGTTCAAATTCTCTAAATTCTAAGGAAAAGAGCAGCAGTATTTCCTTTATCATGTCCTTCAGCATCAGAAACATCCATCCCACAATTCCTTGCAGCTTTCAAAGAGACACTCAATTATAATTGTCCAGTCATTCTGTGATTTGTGTGATTAAGTATGATGGCAAGGAGGTGTCAGGGGGCAGCCATGGCAACTACCAATTTGACTTTTGTGCCTTTTTCTGTCCTTCTGGAATTACAACCTTGATAAGGAAGGAATATTTTATATCTAATAATATAATAAATGGGAAATAAACTGTCTCTGTATAGTGAAAATGGTGTAAAGAGAAATTATACTGATTAAAATTTGGTTTTATTCAAATAAATTAGCACTAAATCTTAGTATAACTCCCTATATGATATTCTCTAATAGAAACATAGAAACAGATGTCTCTATCAACATAGAAAGTATTGAAAGCAAGAGAGGGGGAGAAACAAAATTTCTAAAGGTAATTTTAGATTAAAAATTTAATTACAAGCACACATAAAAATACAAAAGTGAAAATGTTGTGTTATGTAAAAGTAAAGGACTGGGCTGGTGATTTTGTATAACAATCCGGAGGTTCCGTGTTTCACCTATGGTACTGAAGTCTGGGGAAGTGCAGGTAAAACAGCCATACAATCAGTTTTACTTTTACAAAAAAGAGCCATTAGTCAGAAACCACATATAGAGCCAACATATCCTTTATTTTTCACATTAAAATTGTTCAAATTTCAGGATTTAGTGGAATGTTGCATTTTACAAATCGTGTTCAAAGCCCATAAAAAGACTAGACCAAACAAACTTCAAAGTAGATTTAAAAGAAAGAGGAAAGTTGACATTATTTATAAGGAACAGAGATCTTTGAAAAAACAATATCTAGGACTAAACTGAAGTGAAAGGAGCCAATCTGTGGAATAAACTGAGTTAAAAAAATCAGGAAGATGGACAGGTTGATGCCTTGCAGAATTTTAATAATTGTGTTTTTCTTACAGCGATGTATTATTATATTTCAAATATATCTTAGTATGTTTAACTGGGATAAAGGGGAAGATAAAAGATTTTTTTCTTCTTTCTGCTCCTTGTCATCTTTTGATTTATTGACTTTCTTATTTTGTGCAATCAGGTTTTAATTGTGTCATTTTGATGAAAATGAAATAAAAAGACAAACCTAACCTAACTTAACCTAAAGACTGCTTCAGCTTGAGTATCTAAAACCCAAACATCTGTAGTTTCAGTGGTGTAGGCACGTATCTCACTGTAAGTGTGATACAAGCAAGGTCAAGAGAAAAGCTTAGAAAAGATTATAGGAGGTCAAAATTGGACTATTTTCCAAATTACTCAACATCCCTCTGGTGAAAAGGAGAAATAAGGACAGAAAAAGTAAGAGAGAGACATCTCACAACTAACTCAAAAACTCAGAAGAAATCAAACCTGCCTGTTTTCTTTTATTTGTAGGATAAAACTGTGTCTCTCTACCCTCTTTCCGCTACATGTCCACAGATAATGCTGCATTCTCTGTACCTTGGGAAGTGGAAACGGAGTCAGGTATCAGCCATGAAAGCTTAAAACACAGGAATGAAGCAGCAGGAAAATTCAGTTTGTGGAGTCGATATGTGATGTAGGAATTATGATGCCAGTTGTCAGTGGTGATATTAAGCAACCAGCAGCCGTTTAGTTTCGAGTTGGGTTTTAACAACAGTCCACGGTCAAACTGCAGACGCAGAAAACCTAATTGAGAGTAATGTTGCCAGTCAACTGTTTTTCTATCAATCTAGTGTGTCGTCTAAGACTCTCTTGCAATAATAAGGATTATCAAGTATCTCAAGAGATAACTACTTGCGTTATTTTCTTCAAATGAATGCCATCATGATGTTCACTGGCAAAGTCTTAAAAACTCAAACCAGCAGCATTTGCAGGTTAAAGCTCTGTATAATGATACGAAAGGATGATTGAATAGCTGATCTTAAGCTTGTGCCTGCGTGTCCAACGCAAGTCACGTTAAAACCAACGAGGAATCAAAGACAAAACATGCCGAAACATCAGACATGATGAAGAATTATAAATCTTTTATTGTGCATGGATCCTTTGTAGATATCATGGCTATACAGATACACTTTCGATACATATCTATGATTATACATTTTTCCCATAACGAACATTGTAAAGTGATATGTCTGGTAGTATGTATAGTATAACAAATTTTCATTTTGGAATGTACGGTGTATGAGGTAACTGCAAACATTAAAATTACATAAAAATGGTCTCTATTTTTTGTGCATATTTTACTCATTTTTGTAGCATTTTTGTTATTCTCCCCAGCCAAAGGTAGTTAGCCCTCGGTGTTAAGAGGTGTTAAAATGGCACACGTTGCAATCGCTATCAAAAATAGGAATTTGAATTCTTTAAATGACAAAGAGAAGACATTTGCAGAATGTCTGTAGGACCAAATCATGTAATTATTCAGGACGTTTTTGCAAGGTACCTGCATTTCATTTTTACAGTTGCAAACAGCAGTGATCTGCCCAGAACCAAACAACACTAGACCCTACAGCCAGATTACCACTGATGACTCAGTGTCAGCAATCCGTCACAAATACTTAACACAGAGAAAAGGCAAATTTAGATTCACAGGAAGTACATGATAACACATTTTGTATCCACCTTTTGCGTTCCATGATTGATGACTACTCAGGATTTTTCATCTTCTGCGGAGAGTATTAACTTATATTACTTCAATATTATAAAAAAATATACTTCACACATGTATGACCTGACAAAAAAAAAACCCAAATAAATCTTAATATATAGAACTACTTTCCATTTCTCTCATGATTACATATGTTAACTAACATGAAATAAATGCTGCAAAAGTAAAAAGAAAATAAAACACAGTTTAGTGTTTTCTAACACTAAAAGAAAAAAAAAAGCCTAACTTAAGAGAACTGAAGAAAAAGAAAATTCTCCCGAGATTTTTTTTCCTCTCCAATTAAGGCCTCTGAAACAACTGGTATATACTTTTTTCTTCTTTTTTTCTCTCCTTTTTTTCCTTTTTTTTTTCTTTTTTGCTTAGAGATTAGCTGTTTCAGTGACACATTATGTGATACTACAACTTTTAAAACACCCAAAACACAAGTAGGGCTTGCACAATCTCAAAGTGTGTTCTATAAAATGCATCACAAGACCAAAACGCAGTCAGTCAAGGTTTTCTCCACTAATGTGCAAAATCAATTACCAGGGGAAAACAAAATAAGACAAAACATACAAGAAAGCATACACTTTTTTTTGTGCTGAACAACAATATTTCGGAGTAAAGCAGCTGCATGATTGTAAAAACAAGCTACAGTATAACTATATGATAGTAAAAATAATTAGAATTCACTGTTAGTTTGGTTTTTGTTTTCTTACTTTATACTGAGCATTTTTTTCCCCCTCAATCCTACAGAACTCCGTGTCCTCGCTGTACAAAAATATACTAACATTTCTCCAGTCATTTTTGCATCCTTAAACATTCTGAACATCAAAAAGGTTGGAAAGTGCTAAAAGAGCGTTCTATACTGTGATCAAGATTTTTTTCTATTTTTTTTTTGTTTCTGTTTCTTCTCTCACTGGTCTCCTGAAACTCCTGCATGCTGGAAGATAAGTCCCTTCATCTGGCCCTGAAGTCCTCCCAGCCGTGTACCGCTGTGGCACAAACTACATACAGTATACACATCTGGACACACATCTCACTGTGCAAACACTGGCCCATCAGGTCCCACGATCAAATAGCGCATAGGCTAATGACACACCTACATACTATTTTTTGGAACACATCTATCAAAAACAGTTTTATACTGGACACGTAAATGGAAATATAAATAAAGACTATTTCTATACATTTTATATATGCGCCACTTCTTCCCCCAACCCCCCCAAAAATAAACCAGAACCATATGCTTTCTGAGTTCCTTTTTGCGCAAAAAGGCTAACCATTATGGATTAGAGATTTGAACCGAACAGATACAACAAACTTGGGGCGGGGGGGACAAAAGGCAGGAGAGTCTGGAAGGTATTACAGGTGCCAAATGAGATGTTACATCCTCAATTCATGTCTCTCTTAATTACCAGCTCGACCTCCTGCGGCACCCCGTTTCAGCTAATGCAAATTACTCTGTTGAAACCGGAAAACAGTTTAAGTACAAAACAAAGAATACAAAACAACAGATATGGGAAGGGAGGGGAGGGGGGGAATAAAGCTATAACCCTGCAGCTGGGTGGCGCAAACTGCTCATTTGATGACAAAGTACTGGATGACAAAAGCAATGAGGATGGCGATGACGGCGAAAACCATGAGGAGGAGGAAAGCGCACTGCTCGTCTGTCAGGCTCTGTCTGGTTCGGTTGGACTCCGTGCCGGTTCTGGACCCTGAGCCGGCTGTGCTGCTGCCCAGCGCCACGTCGTTCCGCTGGGGGGAGAGGGTCACTGTTGGGCTGTAGGGGCCGCTCAGCTCTGTGGTGTCCTGGCACTGCCTGATAGCACACACTCGGAAACGGTAGTCGCTATTGGGCTGCAGGTTCTGCACATGGAAGGATGTGGCAGAGCCTTTGTAGGCCTGTAAACAGGAAGGAGGAAGAGATGAGTGGATTGTTCTCTTAAAATGTCCTGTACTGAAAATAAATTTGACCAAAAAAAACTGGAAACATGCTTCCCATCTTATAATATCATAATAATGATGACATTATTATGTAATTATCATCATCATTATTGATCTATAGATCTTTTGTTATTATGATGATAAATATGAAGCAATAAATGGTGTGTGGGAAAGGGAGTGGGATTGGATAAGCACTGGCTTTTCCCACTCCCTTTGGACAAAGACTTTTTTATTACCTCCTTTTCAAAGACCTTTCTGTGGTCCGGTTTTCAATTCTCTTACCTCAACTATTATTTAAACTGTTAAAGCAATACCAGAAACTAATTAAACTAAATATTTCTTAGTAAAAAATGTATGCATTTACAGGAGGAGGGGGAAAAAATCTCCTGGAGACAAGGACTAGTGCATCAAGTCAGAAGAAGTACTATTATTATTGTGAACTGTCCAGTATGTGCGTCTATCCTCACCAAAAGAATAATGTCCCTTTCTTAAACCTGGACTTTAAATCCAGTGAGGCCACTAACACTAACAATAAGGAAGAAGCAAACAGGAAGGACAGTCACATATTTCAACTTCCTGATTCAATTGCCATGTAAGATGTGGCGAGATTACCATAAGCCTGCAGTGGCCATTATTCCATGTTAACATGGCTGCAGGCCATTATGAGGGATGAATGTGCTGGCAGGGGGCGAGACACCTGGGATACCTCACGGATCAATGACCTTTGCATAAGTGGGCAATTTAAAATCAGCTGTGACAAATTCAGAATGCAACAACGCCACCAAGAAAACATTAAAGGCCCTGAATCCATCTGTATCCCTGATCTGCATAAAAAAGGCCACTGTGATGAATGGCAGGTCAGACGGAGGTAACGGGGAAGGACGGGAAGACGGAGAACTAAACTTTCACACAGCAACACCAGTACCTGTTTAAACTCTGAATTTCCCATCATGCACTGCAAAGTGTAGATCACCGAGTCCCCCTTCATGGGTGCCAGGGCCTCCCATGTGACTTCGCAGGAGTTGTCATCTAAACGCTCCACTTTAGGGCCTGGAGGGTGAAAAAAAAAGACAGAAGAGAGACAATTCAATGCAACATGTAAAAAATGTGTCTAATCAGATCAAGGAGTACAAGTTGCTGTAGATTTATTGATAAATCATTACAGCAGATCATATTATGCATCACTGAAACCATTTGAACCATGACATTTGAGGTGCACAAACATACAACTCCTCACAGACCTCTTGGCCTTCTATCTATTTGTTGAAAGGACCAACAATCCTAAACAAAAGGAAACTGCACATCCATTTATTTAAGCTTTTCTCAGAGAAAATAGTACCTCATTACAGCTATCGAGATGGTTGAAAGGCTACTTTGGGGAAAAATACCCACCACACTCAATTTGTGTCATTAGCAAAACGCTAATCAAGAACATGGCATTTAGACTTTACCCTGAACCGTTTATGTCTGAGAGTCCACTTCACCATGTGGAGAAACACGGACAATTCTGGTGCATGACTGCCTCATTCAAAAAAGCTGTCACAGTGACAATAAAGCCGACATCCTCATTATTGACTGCGCCGCATAGGATCAAAAGAGGTTTTGCAGAGGGCTGGCAGAGGACAGACCACAGAGCTGAACGACCCGACTCATGATGACGGCCGACAAGTGAATCTGTGGCGACTGAGTCTTACTCAAATGAAAGTCTAGCCGTGGTTAAATGAGGTTAAAAGCTGAGCACACTGGCTGTCAGCAGGAAATGCTTGTGAAGATAATAAGAACTGTTGTACCATGGAGAAAGAATGAGAGGGGGGGAAAAAAAAAGAAAGAAAAATGGCACTTTACCTTTCACAGGGGCTGGAGGAGAACGTGGGGTGGTGAATGTGTAAACATTGGAGAAGGGCCCTTCGCCCGCCTCATTAAAGGCCTGGATGCGGAACGTGTAAGAGGTAGACTCATTAAGCCTCTGGACTTTGTGTGTATGGCATGGTCCTTTATATAAGGATATAAATCTGCAATGACAGGAACATGAAAAAGGAAGAGAAAGAATTTAATGAGCACAGAGTAAATATGGAAAGGAATAAAAAAAAAAAAAAGAAAAAAAGGCAAATCATACAAGTAACTCTTCTTAATATACAGCAGCCTAAGCAATCTCTGTCGTCTTCTTCTAGGGTACTCTGTCTGGTGAGTTGCTGACGTTACTGTCTGTTCATATCTGGCTTCTTTTCTCCTTCGTCTGACTTCCGGACCACTGACCTGCCGTTCTTGTCCCCCATCTGCAGCTGATACTGGAGGGCATCTGAGGTGGCAGCTTTGGCTGGGCCGTCACCCCACTTGAGCCTGAGAGTCTGGTGGCTGAAGGCGGTGCACTCCAGGCGTGGAGGTTGCGGGGGCAAGGGCTTCGTCTTCAGCTTAAAGGTGTGACTAAAGGGTCCTGTTCCCAGACTGTTCTGCGCTTGAATTCGGATCCTAAGACACAAGAAGTAGAGAAGTGACAACATCAGAGAGCTGCGAGGACCCTGCAAGCCTGAAGAGCAGATATACCTTAGAGATTGCCAAAGTGGCATTATCTGTATTTCATCTCGTTGGCATGGATTTTCTTCTGTGTCTGTTGGAGTAGTTGGATACCGACAGGTTTTATAGATTTATATGGCTCTGCCCTGCAACTGTACTAGGTGACTTAACATGAAAAGTGGCGATTAAAGCTGCGCATCCAGGGAAAAATGACTTTTCAGATTAATAAGACTTTCTTAAAAGATAATTATGTTCCTTGCCCAGTTAAAAAACCGTCTCCGCATGAATTTAACTTGGCAAACAGATAAGAGTCCCTCATTTAAAAAGTAGGGACTGTTTAATATATTAAATAAATTATCTAATGAATAAATTAAATTAAAGTCAACAGTTGAAGTACCTGAAATGTTTAAGAAGGAAATTAAGAGCAGTTCCACATCCAAAGCACCGCAGACCGAGTCTATATACAAACTCAATGTGTCTTTCTTAATTATATCATTTTTATGATTCGTGAGTGCAGCGGTCCAACACTTTCAAACCGCTAACTCAAGTTGACATCTGAAAAGTTCAAAGTCGTGCAGTGCAAGCCTAATGCAACCTTTAGTAACCATTTGGGATAGCAATGAAGTACCAACCTGTAGCTGGTGTCGGGCTGCAGATGCTGGATGATGTGTTTGGTGACGGGGCCAACAACAATGGGCTGTCTCTCTCCGAGATCAATAAGGTAGGAAGTGATCTCTGAGCCATGATCGCATGGAGGATCCCAGCAAATACCTAGGCAGGTGGATGGAGAGAAGACTAGTAGAGGCCCAGAATCTCTTTCCTCCTCTTCTTCTTCCTCGTCTTCTTCTGCATCAGCTGGTGTCTCATATATTTGCAACTCAGACTCTTTGAGCACGTAGATGTTGCTGACAGCTGCAGGCACAGAGCAAGGCGTCTGGCACAGCACTGCCTCGCTGAAGGGCCCCACACCAGCCACATTGACAGCCTGCACAAGAAGACATGAGATTGATCCCGACAAGCCAATGTCAGCTGTGACGTGAGGATGCGAGGACACATATGTAATGTCTCTGTTTGACCACAAGGTGGCATTCCAATGTAGACATTTTAACATGGCTAAAGAGTTTCGAACATTGGCAACATAAGATGAATTAGCTAGTTGTCATGGCCAGGAACATCAAGTAGAACATCTGAACAGCAACGTCAAAAACCTGAAAAATAAACTTTCTTGTACTAAATTTATTAATCAACTGAAATTTATCAATTAACTGACAGTTAACACCTTAACATCCAAAGAAGGAATCTCAAAAATCTGGAGGGCATGTCACCATTATTACATTTCTATCCCAAACTCGATAATATCATCTGAAACCCTGCAGCATTCTGTTGAAATGATGCTGAAAATTGATGAGGGGGTCTGACATGAGAGATATGGGTTTAAGAGTAATTTGTTCCCTTTTAAAGGACAGAAGAATCTCTGCACGTCAGCCCACTTCAGGCTGAACAAATACTTTAAAAGATCACAGAGCTAAGGAAGGAATGCTCTGGTCTGGTATGAAATTTCTGCTCATAGACACTGGAAAGGTTTTGCCTTTTGTGTGATCTTCGCTATTCTTTTAAGTTTAATAAAAAATAATCTTTACTGCAAGTCTCCTAGATTCTTGTAAAGATTGGCAATTTTTTCATGCTGAAATTAGTTCCTAAGATGTCAAATGATTCACATTAGATGAAGCTTAAAAAACCCCAAAAAGGAAGCAGTAATATAACCGTTTCTGCTCACCTGCACCCGGCAGAAATAGTTGGTTGCAGGCAGCAGTCCCTTCATTTCATGGCTGAGTCCTGGTCCACTATAACACATTTGCATGGCTCCTTCAGCTGCTCCCCACTCCAGACGATACTCTGTCACCGGAGCTCCGTTGCAAGCAGGTACCTGAAAGTGACAAGTGCAGAATACAAGGCGCAGTTTTTAAGTCATTTTTCCATTAGATTCGCAGAGAGATGCATATGATACATGGAAATGAAGCCACTCTCACCTCCCAGCTCACAACAACACAGCTGGGGGATTTGCATGTGGTTGAAGGAGTCTTGCACTGCTCAGGAGCTCCGGGGCCAGTTGTAACCTCACAGCGCTCCGAAAGAGGTCCGAACTGTTTGTGCCAAAGAAAAACAAATATTAGGATTTTTTTCCACAGTAGATTTTTAATGTATTTTACCAAGAAGCATTATTCCTCCCGTTATTGACAGATCAGTTCTCACCCCAGCCTTGTTTGCAGCTTTGAGCCGGAAGCTGTAGGTTTTGCCAGGCATTAACCCTCCCACAGAGCAGTCCAGCTCTGGACCCTGGTAAACCTCTCGGCTCTCCTCAAACTGCGGCCCACTCAGTTCTACGCTATAGCAGGATACTGGGCTTCCGCCATCTACCTGAGGGGGACCTGAGATGTTTGCATTTAACTGGTTATAAATCAGAGCAATTTAAACTTTTTTTTTTTTTTTTAAATAGAAAACCAAACAGTAAATATACAAAGGAAACGTACCACTGAAAAGGAATGAGATGCTGCATTATCAAAGTTCACCACTTTGCGGTAGTTAACTAGACAAATGCATCCATCCCACACAGATCTAAGTTTGAGAGGAATGACTCACCCCAGCGCAGTTGCACCTCCCTGGCTTTGGGCTTGCCCACCAGTCGAGGGGGTTGGCAGGACCCTGGGGGCACTGCGGGAGTCTGGACTTGCAGGGTCTCTGACAGCTTGCAAAGGAATACAATGTGCCAATTAAGACCCACAGAAAATAACAAATTGAAAATCTCACACCCTCCTCTCACTCGCCTTCACAAAAGACACTGGATACAATTTTCATTTTCAATAGCTTATCAGGCTGATTCAGGCTACAGCAGACCAGGCAGGAGACAAATGTGAATACATTGTCTAAAAGGTAAATGAGCAAAGAAGGAAATATGTTGTTTTTCTAAAGTTAGATTATCTCACAAGTGAAAATTAGGCCGAACGTCTGTGACAAAGCAAAACATGTGAGTTCTGTGTCACATTGAGCTGCACCAAAAGGCAGGAACTCGACACAATGACTCACGTGTCTTTACCAGGCCCGTCACGAATAAATGCATGCACAAACAGCTGATAGAGAAATTAATGAAGAGCGCCTGTGAACTGAGCTAATTAAGAAAAACATCCTCTGACACATGCAGGAAAGGGTAATCGATTAGCAGGCTTATGTCTTGTACTTACACACCAGGAAGAATTACCTAATCTCCCACTATAGATTAACTTAATGACAATTTCCTATTAAAACTCACCAGAAATAAAATGTATATCAACAACTGTTTGCATAAAAATGGAATCAGATCATCATCGGCTTCCTGCTGTAATAATTACAGTTAAAGTGAAAGCCAAAAAATATGTTAATGATTAAAAAAATAAAAGGCAAGTGCAACAATTAACGTGACGAGGACCGACAGTCATCAAGCAAAAGATAAAATGTTCAAGCAATTTCTATCAGCTTTGATAAAAGTGCAAATATTTTCTAATTCAATCTCATTGAATTGCAAGTGATCATGAATTATTTTGCCCAAACACAAAGCTGTGCACACAACCACGTGTGCACGTGTACCGATGCTGAATGACTCACTGGGCTCTGTCCTCCCTCGCTGCTGCAGTAAACTCGCGTCTGGTATGAGCAGCCAGGCTTCAAACCATCACACATATG
Organism: Atherinosoma microstoma; assembly: GCA_037177055.1. Classification (NCBI taxonomy): domain Eukaryota; kingdom Metazoa; phylum Chordata; class Actinopteri; order Atheriniformes; family Atherinidae; genus Atherinosoma; species Atherinosoma microstoma. The sequence continues at coordinate 9,706,257 of JBBBVU010000009.1, forward strand.
TTCCAGAGCTGGCCCCGAGTACACCAGCACCCATGATAGACCTATGGAAAAAGAAAATGGTTTTAAATGAACTCAAATTACTGTAAGAAAATACCGCTTTCAATGCCCCCAAAATGAAACGTTCAGCAGTTTAATTATCAGCTTGCTTAACTTACCACTTGAGCCCTCGGACAGCTCAACGACATACTCTGTGACTCCTGCTCCGCCATCATCTTTAGGGGGCTCTGAATTTTAAGACACACAAAATTTCAGTAGCTTATTAAACCCTCTGCTTTGCCTGGTTATCCGTATGTGGATTTACAAGTTCACTTTGATCCGAGGCAGATCAGCAAACTATGACATGAGGAATAGTTTTGTGATGACTCGTTGCCTCTTGCCACTGTTATATGTAGGCAATGCTACTGGAGATAAAAATTAAGCTCTTCTGGAACTCATTATGGCACACAGAGACATGAAATGTTTTTCTAACTATGGGCATGATTTTCTATTTGGAAAAAGGGAAGCAGGGACCAAGCATACAGCAGTGAGGGATGTGTTTGCCCAGTGAGCTGTATGAATGAACCTCGCTGATGTCTGAATAGAGGAGAAAATTGTACATCATCTATTTTGCAGACTACCTGGGATGTCATCCGTCTCATCGACTGTCAAGCACAGCTCCATAAGAGAAGAAATTCTGTAAACTAGACTTGCCAGGCTGTCGACTACACGCAGGAATGAGAGGTTTTAGGAAGGGAAACAGAGGAAATCTCACCCCAGGCCATTCTGAAGCTGTTGGGCAGGACTTTTCCTCTGATGACAGGCCTGCAGGGACAGCTGGGTCTGTCTGGCTTTGTGATGAACTCAACCACCTGACTGGGGTTACTCTTCCCTTCCGAGTTGTATGCTGCCACCTGGTGAAAACGCACAATAGTAATAAGTAATAATTCCAATCAGAAAAAACAGGAAGTAAATGAAGGCAGACATAAAAAAGCCATTACGTTTCCCGATAGCGAGCACTAATTAGACTGAGTTGCTAATTCAGAGCGCCTGCAACTAAAATGGCCAAATCTGAGGAAACTTTATGACAAAACTGTTTAGAAACCACAAGCATTGCAATTAGACCATGAGCCAATACAGCTTTAGTGTTGGTGCATTTCAGTGAGAAACATCTGCAATAATACAGACATCTCTGAGCCTGCTGCGTGGAGCTCATACACATTAAACAATGAAAAACTCTTCAGCACCCCACCTCGCTTCACAAAGCGCAGCTGGATAATAATAAAAATCTAAAACAAACAAAAAAAAGAAAACAGGAGTTGTTATTGCTGCAAGAAAATAACGGCTATTGACTGAACCACTGCGAAATACCTGTAATCCAGTTGCCAGGCTCAACTGATAACTCAATTTAACTGCAGGGTGTAAACACACATGTGTATTTGAAGGGGATTAAAATGTTTTAACAACAACAACAACAACACATGATATGTGCAAAGGCGACGCATGTTTATTTGTATAGCACATTTCCTGTTCAAAACAATTCAAAGTGCTTTAATTAAACCATTAAAAGCATTACATATAGAAACCTGGATTTAAAATGTTCTAGATTTGTTCTATATTATAGTTTGTTCCGCTTGTTTGCAGCATAACAGCTAAAAGCTGCTTCTCCATGTTTAGTCTGGACTCTGGTCTGGACTAGCTGA
>JBBBVU010000009.1:9708195-9724170 GCA_037177055.1 Atherinosoma microstoma
TTAATGCTCTTTTTAGGAAGTCCTGTTAGAATGCCATTACAGTAATCCAGTCTACTGGAGATGAATGCATGGATGAGCTTCTCCTGGTATTCCTGGGAGACTAAACATTCAAGTAGGATCTCCTAATCTATGCCTATTGCTAATTTGGATGGCACTATTCAACTTTTCTTTTTTTTTTTATCATCAGGAATGACAGTGTAGGTGTGAGATAGAGTGAGAGAAAGACAACAGTCCCGAAACTCTGTGACATGACTGCAAGCCAAAAGGCCACATACTGGTCAAACACTGCTCCACTAGCTTCTCACTGGGGCCCTACATGTGATCCACACTGGAGTCCTCCTGTTGATGCTGTCAGTTTCCCACTGCTTTGCTGGCAGAATCCTGTAAACGGATGAGTCATTGGGCCGACGTGGGGACTCGCCACCCCTCCCTCCCAGACTTCTGGCCTCCTCCACTCATATATATACTCTGCTTCCAAAATTAAACCTGCAGATAACCAGTTCTGACATCGGGCTCTCTTACCCTAAACTTGTACTTGGTACTCCTGTGAAGATTCTTCACGGTGCAGGAGAGTTCGTCACCGTCGTAGCTTGGCTGGAAGCCATAGCCCTGGGACAAAGACAAATAAGGGAGAAAATAAACAACACACTGAGAAATGACTTACTTCACAAACCACTGTAGCACAGAAAACAAAGAAGTCCACAGGAGAAACAGTTACAGGAAGTTTTCCGTGTTCCCTTACAGGAGATTTATCTGCAGGCAGCTGCTTGACATAAAAAAAAGTATCAAACAATAAAATGCAAATTGTATGTATTTATTTTCTAAATTAAATATGGCAGAGCTGCTACTGAATAAGTAATACTCCTGCAAACAAAACACCTTAGAAATTATATGTACAATGTTTTATACATTGGCAATGAGAGACTTACCGAGCCTTCCTCCTCCATCTCCAAACTATAGTAGATGTCATCCTCTTTTGGAGAGCTACTGGGCCTCTGCCACTTCAGACACAGCCAGGTCACTCCCGCCATCTCCAGCTCTGGAGGGAAGGGTGGCAATGGCACACTGCATGAGGTGAACAGGTCCACCACTTCACTGAACTCGCTGGGGAGGGCAGAGAGAGACAGAGGATGGGACAGAATGGGAGGAAGAGACAGAGTGAGAGATGCACATGCACAAACAGATGGAGATGGCCAATGGAGGAAACGCTAACATGAAAATGAACAACAGTGAGGGTGCAATCCAGGAAATAATCTAGCATGTTAATGCACCTACCTTACACCCATGTCATTTTTTGCTGCAAGGCGAAAGGAGTATCTTGAAGCTGGGGTAAGCTTGGTCACTCTGTACTGCTTCTGAGGTCCATAGTAGCACTGTTCATAGACACCTGTGCGTTTCCCCTGAAGAAAAATAAACAAAAAACAAGACCAAACAATGATGAAGCTTAGTTGCACACATAGCAATTTACAGCAGTTTCAGGGAATATCATATTTTACCTCATCCCACTGAAGAATGTAGTTCTGAATTTTGGAACCATTGTCACATGGAGCCTATGGGAGAAGCAGACATTATAATATGCCAGTTAGGAAATGATATACTGTATGTATTTGACAAAGATGTTAATTCTCAATAATAATGATAATAATAATGAGGAAAATGTGCAAGCTTGTGGTTGTCCGACTCAACATCATTTATCAAAAACCTTGTGTTGTACATTTATAAAACTGCTACTAGGGCTGTAAAGGTCATGAAGTCTTAGTTGTTGATTATTTGCCTTAAAAATGCATGCGGCAAACATGTTTATTTCCTCATAAAGAACAATCTCATCCATTTTTTTTTTTTTACTCTGTTTTTACAGGTAAACTGTTTGAGAACCAATTCTCATTTACAAACATGACCTGAAATATGCTCAGTCAAATGTTTGTAGTGAAGCAGCAGAGCTTTTCACTCACTGACCATTATGCCAAAGCAGGAAGAGGCAGCACAATGTCATTTAATGAAATTTAATATGAATAGATATCATAATCATGAATAATTGTGATCAGCTGATTCTATTTTTTTAAAAGCCTCACCGATACAAAGAAAAAACTCCCAGCAAAACTGAAAAGAAACAAAGCACACCAAGATGCATACATCTGACATGTATTTAATTCTATTAGCCAGTTCAAGGATTTAAAATAGATAACCTTTTTATTATCAACCCAATTCTCCTTCCTTATCAAAAGAGCTATGGCTACACATTAAACTATATGTAACACTTAAAATGACATATTTTCATCCTGGGGTTCTATCAGGTAGATGCTATACCCATTTGTCCACTTGTAAAAACTGAGTGCTTTGAAACCCAAGCTCCATCAATCATAAAACACTTTATTTTTTTTTACCTTCCACTGGAGTACAAGTGAGTTCTTGGTCCCACTGGCCTTCCTGGGAGGATTGGGAGGATCTGGCTCACAGCTTAAAGTGGTGAAGCTCACGGCCTCCGATGGACTCCCCAGTAAACAGTTGCACATTGCTTGGACCCTGAAGAAAAACAACATGTTTACACAAGGTTCCTCTGTGTATTGACAGAAGCTACAGCAGGTAGGGGGTTATGCCAACCTGACATGATAGTCTGTCGCTGGTCGAAGGTCCTCTAAAGTTGCATTTAATTCTTCCCCACTGCATCACAGGAAAAAGAAAAGAAACAGTATTCTTTAGGGTTTCGACTGTAAATCTAAAAACTGACACCAGTTGGCGCCGAGTCTTGTGGTCTCTTGCACTCACCAGTATGCGCTCTGGTATTTGCCATCTTTGCCGCTAACTGAGATAGAGACCTCGAAGCTGAGGGGTTCTGGTGGGCTGCAATCTTCCTCAACATTGCCATTCTCATTCTCTGGCCTGGTGGGTGCACTCCAGCTGACTACTGCCCCTCTGGCCTGGATGTCTGACACCTAGCCAATAACAATTCACATGTCACTCATAATGTCTTTAAAAAAAGAAAAGAAAAATCACAATCAAAGTTGTACATTTATATCATATGGAAGATTTCCTACCCTACATTTTCAAACAACAATCTGACTTCTTTGTAGAGGAAAAAATAGACAGGGATCAAAATATGCAAGCTGCTGCAGCTCTGGGAAAAGCTTTTTCAGCTGCGGGGATGTGCTTTGCAATACTGAGATTTTTTCATTCCGTTGGAGGAAGTTTAAAAATAGCCTGAGCTTGACTTGGGGGGGGGTTGTTCATATGTGGAAGAACTCAATCAGGTCAAGTCTGTAACTCCAACCCCACGCCCTGGGGCCTCACCTTAGTCCTTTGCTTCCCACAGTTCAAGTCACAGCCATTTAAGAAACCACTGTGGTTCGATAAAGGGCTGGAAAAGAATTTGCTTCCTACTAAAGTTCCACTCTAGTAACAAGTAATAATTCATCATGGATGTTAAGAAAATTGCAAAAAAAACATGTAATACTAAAGACGAAGACAAAAAAGATGGGAAAGAAGTGAAAACCCACCACTGGTTTACTGATGGTACTCAAAAGTGCAAGCAGGGCCTGAGCCTCTTTGTCCAGTTCTGAAGGGAAAAAAGGAAAGAAAAACAACCAAAATTCAAGCAAAGAATATCATAGAAATCATGACATAGATAAAAGGGTAAATGAGTTATAAATAAATATTACTGGCAAATTCTGTTGGTCTCTAAGGTGTACAGTAATATCAATCTAGCAAAGTGAATATTGTGGCTGATGGTTGCTAGAAAAAGTTTACAAAAGGGGTACAATATTACTCTATCAACACAAAACTAGTATTGGTATAACTAGTTTTTGTATTCTGAACCAACATTGTATCAAAAAGGAAAAAAAAACTTTAAAACTACCAATTGTAGCCTAATTAGTCCTAAATCCAGCACACATGAGCTAAATGGAATTATGCAACTTTTTCACGCTGTATTACATTTTATACTAGAGGTAGATTGTCCCAAAGGTTTATTGATGTTTATGAAGTCACAAGGTGGAATTAACTAGTGTGACCACAAGGCACAAGGGGAAAAACCTTGGCAAATTTGTACTATAAAACATCCTTACCTCGTGACTCTCCATTTTTTCCTTTGCCAGTCTGCTTATCAGAGCAGGCTACTGCATGTCTATGCTCTGCCTCCAGCCCTTTCCCACCAATTCCATTATAAATGTCCACTGTTGGGGGACTGCTGCAGGACTTCTGTGGTGACGATGGAGGGCTATCCTTCACCTGCACTCCTCCTCCTCCACCTCCCTGACGGTCCTTCAGTTTTTTCTGAAGACGTTCGTGTGTTTTGCTAGCTCTGTCGTCTCTGTGGACAAAGGATGGGCGGCCATGTTGGGAGTGGGAATCTGTAGAGACTGTAAAAACAAAAAAATGTCACATCTTTAAGATTAAGACGCTCAAAGACTACATAGATTGCGGTGGCATTGATTGTAAATAATATCTCTCCAATATGCTAGTTTTAACTCACCCTGCTCTGAGAAGATATGAGCTGGATGGTACTGGGAGATGTACTGGGAGCTCAAGTCACCCACGCCCCCTGCCATGCCTGTATACAGGTGAGGTGGAGGGGGCATCATGGCAGGGTGTGGGATGAAGGCAGACAGGTGTGGATGGGGTTGAGGTGGTGGATGATGGAGAGGGGAATGCCCCCCTGGGTGGAAATCTGGTTGCTGAGGTAAAACCAGAACCCGCCGTACTCCGTTCTCTTCTATGATCTGGAAAGAAGCAAGCAAACACAACCAGCAGATATCAAAGGTGCTCAGTTTGCGTAGATGATGACAAATGCCGGACGGGAAACATTTTGGAATGAATACCTGTGAAACGTATCCAGGAGGCACATAGATTGGAGGCACTGAACCATTTGGAGACATCATGGGAACCTGAGCAGGACCTGTGAAAGAGGAGAGAAAATGATCAAACTCTCTACATAAAAACAGTTGATTTATCAGCAGCAGATGTACTCTGGTGGGAAAAATGTTATTAATTCCCTAGTCTGAATCAAATAATTGTAGAAAAGCGGCCTGCAGAAAAACAGACCAGAAATAAGGCAAAGACAGATTATATAAACGCAGTGGCTCTAAACTGATAGAGTTGCACATTTGTAACAGATTGTGAAACGACAAGCCAAGGATTTGTTGACTGTGCTGCTATAAATAGTTTTCTTCATGTATTTTAGTATAAATAATGCATGGACTTTACTGCAACACTGGGTAAATATAAAAACTCCTCATACTTTACAAAACATAATGCAAATGAAAACGGACTAGCTTTAACTAGCATGAACCTCTGGAAGGGTTAATCCCCACTCATTTACTGCATAATGACATTTTATTAAATGTATTAGCTCATTTACTTTTACTCCTGTGGGTAAGAAAAGGCAGAGAAATGCATTTTTAACATACTGGCAAATGCAAGAGGACCACTTTACAAAAGTGCTGAGAAACAAAGTTTCCTCCTCTGTTGTAGGGGCCAGTTCAATGGCTTAGCTCAGCTCAGGGAAGTGACAGCTCAGCAGAAATCCTCTGAGAGAAACAGAGAGCAATCTCTGAGCCAAGTTTGCACATTAGCACATTTCTCATCTTTTAAACCCAAGACAGAGACAACGGGGACCCAATGCCAGATATACCGGAGACCAGAAAACCCAAAAAGTAAGGAGTAAGGAGAGAAAGCATCTCTGAACGAGCAGACATATGGGGTCAAAGCTGTAGAGGATGGCCTAAGCAACAACATACTGAAAACTTCCAACAGTCCCTCTGACACCACTCCCTTTTGTGCTGACGTTAAGCCTCAAGCTCTAACAGGAGAGTCACAGAAAGTTCAGGCAGATACATTTTCAGTGTTCAGTAACCTAGATAAAATTTAGGCAGCTTATGCATATAGCCCCCTAATAAACTACATATAACCAATTCAGCTGTTGTTGAAGCTGTTTATTAAAAAAAAAAAATTAACCATCAAGATGACCAACAGGCATGAAAGCAGGATTTGTTATGAGGCCTCAGTAGCAACTGGGCAACACCTCAACAAAGAATGACTCTGGTTCAGAGTTCATTGCTTCACTTAACTCAATGGGAGAAAAAAAGAGAATTTATTGTGATTGAAGAAGTGTTGCATGACCCCCGGAAGGTTATATGAGGGGAAATGTGTAGGTGAGTGTATGTTTGTTGGCCTTTGTGAAACAGAGGACCATTTCCGCAGAAATTTAAAAAAAAAAAAAAAGAAAAGAAAAAAAATAACTGATGACATCCATGCAGACAGTATTGGCTAACCAGAGAGGGTCGACTCACACATTCAGGGCAGGAGGTCAAAGTCTGGTGATCTGATGTGGCTAAATAAATCTACTTAAGTTGTATTAAATGTCATTTTATTGACTGAGACAGACCAGCTTAGAATTACAATGAGTGCACACAGGAGTAAACAAGGAAGAGTCTTCTTTTATGTTTTTAGAGAGATTTGTAAGTTTTTCTGATATAATGTATTATTAGAAAAAACGCAGGGCCACAGCTGCCTCGTGAATGGGTCTAAACCCCTATAGAACCTACAGTGTACACACATCCCACATGTCCCTACCGCCTATTTTATGATTTATTTCTGTCAACTACCAGGCACGTTACACCATGTTACGATCTTATCCCACTGACCCAGTGTACCTAGCTATCAATCAGTCATGTTCTAACAAACAGCAACCTCACAGCAACCATGGAGACCAATACCTGCTAATAAACACGCTTGCATGAAACTGATGGAGGTAGACCTTTTGTACTGAAACCAGAAAGGCCAATATACACCCCAGAGCCTGCATATCAAGAGCTCAGTCTAAATGAACACAGTCAAATTGACCTGGCCAGAATTAATTTCATATTACAATACTATTAAAGAGGGAGTTCAAAGTGTTTATCGTTAACTCTACTCACTTTTAAAGATAAATTAGGTGGATATTATGCTGCATGCTGCTCCGCTGTGCACCTGCCTAATAACTGATTAAGGCAACTATACTTGGTGTTGCTGATTCTGACTAACGGCAAATCTGGTGAATCACATTTGTGTCCTCATCTGTTGTCTATTAAGACTGTATACAGACTTGGAGACCGTAGGGATAGAAAGACTGGCAAGGTGAGAAAGCTGGGAGGAGGGTCTCTTACGCTACTGATGGAGAGACAGAAAAACAGAGGTAGGGTGGAGAAAGGGGTGGGGGGGGGGGAACCCACTCTTTTACATCAAACTGACGCAAGACTGTTGACAGAGATCAGATTATTAAAAAAAGAAAGAAAAAAAAAAAAAAACAAGTCACATCCCCCTCCCCCTCCCCTGAGTCAACTAGAGCATTGGTAGTGCTGACGTGGCCATGGAGTGCCAGCCTTTACAGAGGAAGCAGCCACAGGAAAAAAAACATCAGTCGTCCTCAAGAGGAAAAAACAAAAAAACAAAACACACACACACACACACATACACACAAGGGAGAAACTTAAAGGCCAGGTATTCTCCATGATCACATAAAGATGCACAAAGATGTGCTATTGTTGTGAGCCAACGTTGAGCATTCAGCCGTTTTCTCTTGTCTGGAAATGGAAAAAGATCATAACATGCATACAAGTTGGACTTCACACAGGTTTTCTGAGGTATGCTGCAAACAGGGAAGCTTAGAAGATGTGGAGATGAAAAAAAACTGCAACTATCTAAGCAAATCGTCAGGTCTAATCAGATGTACAAACGAACGCTCGGCTAAACTGGGGCTGGGGGAGGGGGGGTAAAATGAGGTAGGGAAGATACGCTACAAACAGTGTGTCTGGGTTTATAGAAGGTTGTAAAAATCATGAAAAGGAGAAACGAAGGAGAGATGAAAACGAGACAGGAACAGAACCGCTTCGTGTGAGGCATCTCACATGAGTCAAAAAAAGATGGAGTAGGCTTGATTATTCTTAAGAGTTCATAAATTGTCTGTATCCACAAGTAAAGAGAAATTAGTAAAAGGCACATAGAAGGTCACCTAACAGAATAATTCCTGCAAAGCAAGGGAAAGAAGTGAGAAAAGTAATAACTACAGAGGCAAATTATAACTGTTTTTATGAGACACTTCTTGAAGGTAGGAATGATCTTCCACTGATCAGGAGTGTGGTGATAAGCAGTAAGCCTAACATTCATTAGCGGATTACACAACCAAAAACATGTCAGTAACATCCAGCTACGTCCAATCCAGTCAGACGGGGGGGAAAGGAAGAAGAGGAAGCAGCTTTCTATGTTGATCAGTGTGTAAACCAAAGCCGACGGGAGGAAGCAGTGCAGTAAACAGCGGAAGAATTTAATAAGAACAGCTATTTTTTCCTCAGGTGTTAGTAAACTTTGATTTCCTAATATGTCAAACCATCCACGTGGTTCTTGCAATCCTACCGGTGTGAATGATGTTTACAGGAAGGAATTGAATCTGTAACCTTCATGCTTGTGCTTGTTAGAGAACATCACACCCTGCTGCTGCGGCTGCTTCTCTGAGCCAGACTAAACCAGAGCAAGAGAGAGGCCATGACTGCAGGGGCCGGATTTTTTAATTTTTTTTATAAATGATTAATTATTTGGCTTTGTTTAGGAAATAAAAGATTCCACTCTAAAAGCTCCACTTCCTCCTGAGTTTCATCCAGAGGCAAAAAGTTAACCTCCCAAAAACTCAGTATAGGATTTCATAAATGCATAAACAGTTGACGTGAAACAGAATCATCGAAAAGATTGGTCTCTTATACTTTCCACCCTTTCTTATTCTTTCATGGCAACAGAACGAGTGCCGAGCTCAAGCTTTCTTGAAGACACTCACTGCCGCAGCTGTGAATGAACCATCTGCAAGCACGCGTGTGTACATGTCCTTGGAGTTAGGTGGGGGAGGTGAGGAGTATAAAAGGAAAGTGCTAATGTGTCTGATGTGTCTGGTGTTTGCAGTCCAATTATGTGAACCATATGTGATGAGTTGGGTTTGTGAGAGAGTGTTGTGGGTGAGGAAACAATAATACCACAGTTGTGCATGTGGCTTTTCTTCTTAAATGATATAATATGGGCTCAGGCAGTCTTGGGGTCTGGGGGGTAGGGGTGGGGGAGGGGATCCTGGTAAATCAAAGACCACCTAATGAAACAGAACAACGGAAGAACATAGAATATCCCACAACGTGTTTTTATTTAACAAAAAGTAAGTCAAAATGAAGGAACTGTGTGAAAACTAAATAGAACCACATTTAATCAGAATAATCTCTAGTAAATCATTTTGTGTGCAATGTTGTCACTGGAGAAATGTTGGCCCACTTGTTGAAGTTATTGTTTCTGCATAAATCCTGCACCAGCATTTCAAATCATGTTTTTGACTTTGACTGGGCCATTAAAACACCTGACATGTTCATCTTTAGAGGCGAGATGTTAACCCATCTAGAAATACAACACTTATTCAGAATATTAGAATTGTACCGTTGCAAACTTGAACATTTAAGATGCTAACCGGAGCCTGGAGAGTATGAGATTTAGCTTTTAGGTTTTTATTTTGCAATTCCTCTAAACATTACACACAGTCTGACCTTGCTGGGACTTCTACATCTGGGAACTTTTGTCAATGTTTTCCACTTGTTACATATTTTACATTGTGTCCGTGTGTTTGGTTTGGTTTTTGTTAAATAAGTTAAGACAGCATCATATGTCACAGGATGCTGCTCACCTGGAGGTTCCATTCACTTAATTTTAAGACTTTGTAAGGACCTGGTGATTTTTTTTTTTGTGAGGTCCTGATGTAAAACACTTAACACTGCAAGAAGCCGCATTTTCTTTTACAAATGAGTGCAACCTCCTGGCCCCTCATCTCTTCTGAATGTCAGCTATAGCAGACGGCATCCACCTATTTCTGCTACAGACAGACAATCACATCCATTTCCTGCTGTAATTGGCACGCTGCTCAGGGATAAGCAAGAAAGAATCTGAACTTCTCTAACCGATTCTTTTTTTCTTTTATGAAACAACTATTTGTGGCACTTTACATCTGGATGACAGTGAAATTATAAATCAATCTCAACTAGTGGAGGGCTCCTGAAAAAAAAAAAAGTGTTCTGCCTATTATGCATCTTTGAGAGAATAACAAGGACCTCACCACATCAGTCTTGTGATATTGCTTCAGCTTGAAAAGTCAAGCTTGCTTTGCACACAAATTATAGAAAAATGCAAAATTACAGAACTCCCTAGATGTAAACTCTGGTTAAGAAAAAAAAAAAAAAACACTTGCAAGTCAGTCATTACTCCTTTTCATAGTATATACTTCCTCTCACCTCAGAGTTTAAGACGTCTGAAGTGCAGGTTCTACACGCTCAGGTTTAGGCCCAGGGGGCAGGATGGCTTCAACACTTTTCTAACAAAGAAAGACAGCTGTACAGCTGCAGTAACACTGGGAATGATAATAAGTCTATCAAAAGATGTGGTATCAGAGAAAACAGACATGCAGACAGAGGGGGTTAATGCCCAATAGCAAAAAAAATCACTCTCACTTCCCAAAAAACGTCTAGTAAAGATGCTGGAATGACCATCTTATAATTTGTGGCACATCTCTGTCTGGCTCAAAAAGCCCATTGGAACCACACAGTGCTTCAAGCCATTTCCCAAAGAATGATTCATATAAAGTGATGGTGAATCAGCAGCAGGCTAACTCGGATAAAGAAGTGGATCTAATTAATGCAACGGTCCTGATGCTGACTTGTCTCCTCAGTCACCAAGCTTATCAAGTGGCTACAGATGCCTACGATACAGCAATCTATGAAAGGTAAACATAGGTAGCACATGGGGTGAAGTTATTAAGGCATGTCTGCTAACATACAGAGCCCCAATTAGGCAAGGGAGACAGTGGGCAAAAAGGAGGGTAAACGCCTACTTTAATAAGCACCCCTTGCTAAAGATCCCACCTCCAAGGCAGATATAAAAAACCCCCCAAATGTCCTCTATAAACTGCAATTTTCAACATTGTCTGTTCCCATTAAGCAGGCTGTCATGCTGTCAGGTAGACATCATGCCTACCTAGCTGCTAAAAACACAACATTTAACACAGAAACTAAATAGCAATACATCCAATCCTGAAAAACACGTGCCGACCTGATCGTTCTAGATCTGTATCTTTGTTTTTCCATTTCATTCAGTACGCTGTTGGGTTAAAGATGATAGCCTGCATATATGCATGACAGATGCCTAAGTGAGCAGATATAGTCCGTTGTTGTGTTCAAACAACAAACCAAGCCAACCACATATGGATATCCATGCTTGCCCGCACTCACAAACATACACACATACACACACACTTCCTCTCCCTTCTTGCACTGCAAACGGTGAGTCATCCCTCTATTCACGTCACAGAGAGATGAGTGCACCCTGTGACAGGCCAGTTAGTAGCAGTCACACTGATCTATGTGACACCTCTTAGTTGCAGGTTTTTCCTCTGATGGAAAAACTATGTATTCCTGCTCCCTATTAGGAACTTTTACTCAGCTCATAATGGAGGGCTGGTGTTAGAGCTCAATCAGACAAAAGCAAGAAGAAGATCCCCAGCTGTGAACACACCATAAGATGCTGTTCTGGCTCTGCAGCATCACCTTTTATCTCTCATTTAGCTGCTTTGCCATCAGCACTGGATACTTCAGGCTTATCATTTTATTGTTATTTATATACAGCACAAGGTTCTAACAAAGGCGGAAGACTTCAAGTTGTCTTCAAACAGAGATACTGGTTGATATGTGTACGACCGCCTCTCCCTGGATCCCAACAGGTGTCAAACATTATTTTCTCATAAATCTTTATTATCTTGTGTTTTATGACAACGTCACAAGTTAAGGGTGGAAAACAAAAACAAAACAGTTGCTATGCGCACAGAGAAATTACACAAAAGGGAATGTCCTGCGTAGCAAGCCATAAACAAAGAGAAACCATTTTCAGATCAATGTTTTTCCAGGCAACTATTTATAATAATGGTTTACAATTATGGCCCCGCAACGCTACCTCCTACAACTCCTCCTGCGGTCCTACGTTCATGCTGTCAGAAACATGTTCGAGCTACTCTTCATTGTTGCTGTCACAAAGCTGAGACGACAACTGCGGAAAAAGGAAATTGCACCCTTCAGGATAAATAAGAATGGAGTAACACATCCAACCTAAACATCTGAACTCCTTTACTAAACACTATAATTATGCAATATGTCCATTTCACATAATAATAAATCACTGGCTTGTTATTTATCACATGTCAAACTCTTCAGCAAGCGCAGCACTCACAATAAGGGAAATAAGGAGTAAAAACTAAATTATGTTAGAGTTATTAGCTTATTCTGTATTTAAAGTCTTTTTTTCTGAAAGATTATCATGCATTTTAAAGAACAAGTTCACACATTTTAATCACCGCCTTCAGAATAGCAATCATGCAACCACTAACACTGAACGCTGTCCCACTCGACTCACACTGGAGGCTTACGGGGGAATGGATCATTTAATGGCCACTGCAGACAGAAGAATTATTGCAGTGCACAAAAAACACCTCAATGCACACGCAGGCTTTGTATCAGATTTTTAATGTATGGCTATTCTTTAAGCATGGACATTAACTGACCAGCTTCCGGCCTCTTTAAAAGTATGTAGTCAAATTAAAAACTGTCATACAACACCCTCTTTCATAATGTGGCATTTTCTATATTGAGGAATTACGGTTTGACACCCTCGGAGATCTCTTTGTACTTGGAGTTTCACCCACTGAGTGGCAAAAAGGCATTTAACTCGCTGACCGCAGGCTGTTTGACCAGAGGTGTAAAACTACAAGGAAGTGAACTGATTGTACGAACAGATTCAGCAGGGGTTTGTGGGTTCTTGTTGTTTTTCCTTCTCTAACAAATAAAGAAAAGAGAGCTAATTAGATTCCTGCCCTTCAACTGATATCAACTGGATTCCAAGCTTGGAAATGTGGATTTGCATGAATAATTTTTGGGCAAAAATCATTCCTGTACCACATTTTGACAAACCATTGACTAGATAGGCTATTTACCATCTCTCTTTTAAACTCTGTGTAACTGTAATGATGTTGTGACTGTTTCACAGAAAAGCCATCCTCAACAACTCTTTATAGACTGTATTAGGCATGGGCATTTGATTAAATTGTCTTAATCGATCGAGAGAATTAACGATCGATTTTCGATTGATCGTTAATATTTTTACGTTGAAATTTAGTATTTATAAGCTATATTAAATGCAGTGAAAGTAAAAAAAATACTTTTTATTCATTTAGATCTTTATTACAAGATGAACGACTCTTGTGGCAGTTAAATGGGATTCATTCAATGGTTACACAACAAATATGCGCTGACATACATCTTCAGCACCAGTCTAAAGACGCTTTAGTTTTATCGATTAAAAAATAATGCCATCGATGAAATTTGTAACCATCGATTAATCGATCATCGATCAATTATGCCCATCCCTAGACTGTATAGTGAACAATAGTTAAATGTTAGCCAGCCAAGACAACCTTAGAGTAACATCAATGGGTATATTTTGCAAATGGCATTTGAACAAAGTGATGCGATTTTTAAAAATTTGTTTAAATAGGTTCAAATTCAGTTTACTATTGACATTTTGATGGGTAGCTACATCACAGTCCTTACCTGCTCCGAAGTCAAATATTTACCAATAACTTGGGAAATGAATGGGGAGGAAATCTTAAGTCTTTTATATAGTAGAATTTCATTCTTACACAAAATGTGAGCAGGGTACAAAAAAAAAAAAGGAGGAGTTAAACTTCTCATGTACAGCCAGAATAGCCATTAGGGTCCTTGTCAACTTAATTTTAACTGACAAATCCTGTTATTAAGCTTGGCCAAGCTTTTGCACGCATTCAGGATTTGCTTTATTAATGTTCCCAACATAGAAATGAAGTGCATATAAATATTAGGAAATAATATCGATGATGTTAAAGTCCTTATTGCACTCTTAGATTAAAGGCTATTGGACTTGACAAGGATCCTCATAAACTAAGATAATATTCACTTGTTATTCTCCCAGTCTGGTGACTAGTGGCAGCAGTCTTGTTGACTGTTTTACCACCCAGGGGAAGTATCTAAATAGAACCGTGACGTAGGCATATTCCCTTTATTTGCTCAAACCATGATATGTATTTATGACACTATGTATGCTCAGAGCTGTGAGACATGACAACCATCCTTCTCTCCTTTCTGTAAAGACAGATAGTTAAATCATGGTCAAAAGCTCCCTCTGAAAAGGCACACAATGAAAAAAGCTGAATGGCTCCAGGTCCCAGTGATTACAAGGAATTAAAGGGTGTGCAAAAATGTAACTCCCTTAATACAGGCCTCTAGACTATCTTTTTACACTGGTACCACTGGTGCTTCTAACAGGAAATTTTAAGATTTAGGAGCACTGCTTGAACAGACTTAAACATGACTGTTTTCAATTGGTCCTGTTTAGGCATAAGTTGCAGGAGTTGTCCAATCTTCCCTCTTTTCCAAAAGGATGCATTGATCCACATTCCATTCCAGTACATTCTGCGGACGAATTAGAGATTCCATCTCTAAAAACATTTCATCCAGCTGCACCACAGCTCCAACAGTGCAGCTATCCCGGGATGTTTCAAGTTTAAACTTTTGCGATCAAGTCATTAAAAAACACATGTTCCCTTTTTTGTCAACTTTCTTAAAACTCTGCAAGCATATCAAGTCAGAAGGATTAGGTCTTTGCCTATTTTATAACAAGATTCTTTGTACTTTCCTTATCAAAACGTGGGGTTGTACGCTCACAGGAGAGTCTCCATGATGTATACTTCGAAATGTTGACACAAAATTTAGTTGGACTTTTTCACTCAAAGAAGGAACAACCATTTAGTCACATTTTGTAACTAGTTGCCCTGTATTCAGATTATTCTTACAAAAACTGTTTTCTGACACTGTCAGAAATTCATTATTAGAAAGTATTAGAAACACAAGTCCATTGTTATATCTTCTCAGTAAAAACTGCACCTGCCACAAATTTACCCACTTCAGTGAGGAAGAATAAAAAACAACTATGTACTTCTCCTATACCACTATCACCCTAATATAGCAAAGAATTCTGGCTTATCAGTGTCGACAAAACAGAAAATTAAAAAGCTTGGTCAAAAATAAAATTGATCTTTTTGGAACATTCAGTTTTCATTTCATTGCAGCAAAAGATGTATTAATAAAGTGATTTTTCTATAGAAATGACACTTCACTCACAGAGGCTAAAATAGCCCTTTTCACACTGACCAATTTTAGGCAGGACTGTTGAGCTTTCATTGCACATTGTGTCCTCTGTGAAAGTACAGAGGTGGAAGGGGTAGATCTCCCATTGATATACTTCTGAGCCTGTAACAGAGGTAGTCACACAGGCAAAAACAATCTAAGGGAGAGTCAGGATCATAAAACACATTGCTCTGACTAACCAAGTTGTTGGTTCCATATCATCAGCTCCTACGTGCGTATGAGCACACATAGATGCAGTGCTGAGCCGCCTCTGTTTGGTATGTGTAAGACCAAATGAGAACAGCTATGATTAAAGAGGATATCCTCTTTTTTGTGCCAATAAGGTCAAACCACTGCGTGAACAGGGCTAATGTTACAGGTTCAAAACATACTTAGAGAACAGAAAGTTCTTCGTGTCAATAGGTAACTTTACACCTGAGCAGACAAGAATTACATGTGGAGTTCCCCAAGGTTCCATCCTTGGGCCTCTTCTGTTTAAGATCTACATGCTCTCGCTGGCACAGGTAATAAAAAACAACAAAGTTAGTTACCATAGCTATGCAGACGACACACAGATTTATAATGCAATGTCTCAAGGAGACCAAGGTGCAGTCCAGGCTCTTGGTAAATGCATTGAGGAAATAAATGACTGGATGAGCCTGAACTTTCTTTAGCTGAACAAAAACAAAACTGAGGTGATTGTCTTTGGAGCCAAAGAGAA
>JBBBVU010000009.1:9725122-9740277 GCA_037177055.1 Atherinosoma microstoma
CCCCCCCCCCCCCCCCCCCCCCCCACCCCCCCCCCCCCCCCCCCCCCCCTCCCCCTCCCCCCCCCCCCCCAACCTAACTTAAATTAATCAAAGAGACAAAAATTCCTAACAAAACAGTTTCTCTCAACACACAAAACAAAAGGCTCTCAGTTCCACATGAAATATCAGGTACACACTGCCATGTTCTCAATGAGTCATGCTGCTTCTGTCATTACAAAAGACTTCACAAATATGTACTAAACAAGAGATAACCTTATGGAAAAGATGCTTTTTTTTTTTGCTACAATAATCCTTCCAAGCAATTTTTGTTTTTCAAATAGTTCTGAAAAACAATGACATTTTACCCAAAAATGATTAAAAATTACCTTAATTCACTTAACAGATCTAAATATGTTAAGATAAACTCAGAGACTTCACTTTTCAAATTCCATCAAAATCCATGATTCCCTTAACTTATCCTTATAAAGTAAAAAGAAAAAAAACAAAAACATTCTGTTGCCTGGCACTGTGTGTGGGCGCTAGGTACCTCACTCGTGTGGAAGTCGCTGTCATAGAATCTACACTCCTCTGGAAAAGGGCTTTGGCTATGGCTGTCTTCAAACACTGAAATCATCAGCACCTCCATCTCTGACACTGCTCCCATTCATGTGCTCAGCAGGGACAGGAAAGAGCCCTTTGACTGCCACACACAGTCATATGTTTATAAAACCCACACAAGCAACGTCAGCGGTGTGTGTAGTATGATGGTGGTGGTGGGAGGGGCAAGGGAGTCGAATTAAATCAAAGTCTGGACACTTCAGGCAGGTGCATGTGTATGTTCGATGTTCTCTCCCTTTGATGTGAAGCAAAAACAAACAGGATGATATTTCTGATTTTTCCATTTAATTTTACATCGGAACTTACAGTTTAAAAATCAACTGTGAAACATAGTACATGTAAATAAATTTTTTTTTTTTTAAATCAAAAAGAAGGAAATTTTACTCTCAAAATATGCTACTTACTGTTGCCCGCATTGCTTTTGCTCATTCAAGCGTCACTATTCAGGCAGTCACAGACAGGAAAAGATGCTCCAGGGTCTACTAGACCCTTTACCACTTCACCCAACCCTCATGAGAAATCACATGACCTGCGATGCTAACGCATCTGGCTGAGCTGGTCTTTTACACCCTCCACTTCCATCAACTCCTGCATTAAGTCCAGCAAGAGACTGACAAGATGCCAGAAAAACAGCAATACTGGGCTTGGTCTTTTGCTCTGGATATAGACTTCACAGAAAGTGTGGCGTGAATCTCATTGCTTAGCTCGGTTCAGCCGCATCTGCTCCAATAGCGGCGCACTCTGCAGCAGGCGACTTGTTCACTCTTGCCTCTGGCTCTAGTGCAGCCTCCCTGCCGTCAGTATCCACAGCAACCCTTTCAACAAATAAGCCACAGCGATGTCCACGCCAAACCTTCACAGAAGGGATTGAAACCTTATCAGCAGTGGCCACTCTTCGGAAGAGGAGGCGGATGAGCCCGAGAAAAACAGCACCAAAAATTTAAAAACGACTTTGGATGATGCCTTAGATTGCTATTCTGTTTCCTTCTTGCCTCTGTCACTGACTGTGTGCCAGCTCAGTTAACGCCTGCTGTGCTCCTTAATATGGTTCATTTCAATAGCATTCCATCAGGGTGTGATCATAGCACTGCTGAGCCGGCAAAGGTATAAGGGGTCCATAGCGTGGGGAGTCCTTTGTTCAGCCTTTTTCACAACAACAACAATGGCGTGAGGAACTGAGCGACCCACGCAGCTTCTGAGGCTGACATATACGACTACGCTACAGTCCCTCTGCCTCCCTCTCTCGCTTCTCTCCCTCCCCCTCATACGCGCTCTGGCTCTCTCTCCCATTCACAGACCAACATGACATACATCCTCTTAATGCTCCGATCAATGAGGAGATGAGGTAGTGGGAGTTCAATTGCCGAGCTTCAGCGTTGGTGACAATCGTAGCTTTGAGTTCGCTACAGTCCTCAAAGATCACAAAGCAGTAGGTTCAGTCAAAACAGAGACACTATTTGTAGAGTGACACAATACACACGGCTTGCAAGCACTCGCTGCCTTACAAGCGCTCAATGCCTCCAACATCTGTCCTCATTTAGTCTAAATGGATCGTTCCTTAAAGCGACAGTACTGATCACTTGATCAGCATGTGTCAAGTTAACAGATGCATCACGATACTGCTGAGCAAAAATCCTGCACAAAATGAAACCCTACAGTTTGCTTTACTCTGTGTTGAGTGCAAAAAAAATATGGATTGAAGCTATTATACATGAATAGATACTTGCAGTAATCATTTGAATCCATGTCTAATAGGCTTAAAAAGTAAAGAATAAACCCTCGGGGACATTTGGGATAAAATGAATTCATGGAAAAAGAACGATAACGGAGAGAAACTTTCATTTACACAGCACAGACGCTAAAAAGACTTTTAATACTGCATTAATTACTTTAATCTAATACATTAATTAAGCTGAGAAGCCACTAAATGATGTTTTCTCAATTTATTGTCTTTTTTTTTTTTTCAAATGTAGTTATTGAGCTCAATTTTGTTAATAACCAGATTCAATCTGGTCTAAAATGTGTTGCAATCAAACAAGTGGGCAGTTTTTAAACGGTGACTCAAAACTTTTGCGCAGAGATTAGACATCAGCGTCAGCAGCACAATTAAGATGAAATCTGATTTGATGGCATCTCCAGAACAGGAGGTATTTTTTCCATTTAATTCATAATGGTATTTTTTTAAAACGATATCTATAAAATGAGAGAATATTACTTATATTGATAGCTCGATTCTGTAATTTTAGGCACCACTCCAACTCTACTTTGTGAGCAAATCCTGTAAGCTGCTAATTCGGTGGCTACTTTCAACTTTGCTGCAATAATTTTATTTAATTTTTTTCTAAAGCTGAATAAAGTTACTTTCTCAACAAGTCATTGTTACTTTTCACTGAGGAGAATCAATTGGTTTTTCTCCAACAATTCAGCTCTGCTCACTTAGTCAGCAGATTGACATTCCCCGTCAAGTCAAACTTACGTTTATAACTGGACATGACCATTTAATTAAACCAACATCTTTGTACAAGTTTACATGCACGGGAGGGGAATTAATTGATTCAAGTATGTCAGACCCCGCAATGCAGTGAACAGTGTGAGCAAACGTACAAGATATTCTACTGCTTTTAACTTTCTCTGTGGGAAATTAATGGTGCATGTAAGTATAGCTGAATTTACTGCAGAGATGTCACCTTTAAAGTTACTTAATTGGTGATACAGTGAGATGACACTCTAATCACACAATCAGGATTTTATCAAAGTAGCAAAGCACTCTGGAAACGTTTTAAGTAGAGTTTGCAGTCAGTATAATTTTACACTGCAAAACTATTCCCGCGACATGGGCATGACCCCCTATTTATCATTGCAGCATGTGTTTATGACATTTTACTGAATTCGCTGACACCGATATAAAAAGCAACGCTGAAGCAAGGAGTATAGAAGGGGGCTGTCACTGCACGAAATTTTATTACGAGAGAGTTTAAGTTCAGATGGGTTGGAATAGTTTTATAGAGTGATTGTAACAAATGAATACTACTCTGGTAAGCCGAGTAATAAAGATCAACCTATGAATCTACTTGTGGTTAAGAAATGTGTTTATGTATTCATCAGTATGTGCCTGGGTTGCTTTAAACCTCAACTGAAGTGGTACAAACACATATTAGTATCAGCTATTTACTACAATAGGAAACCAATGTAAACCAAGCTGTACTTTGTATCGACAACATGAACATTGAGTAGATTTTATAGGAATGAAAAAGAAATCTACTTTTCCTATGTGAGTGGAGTTATAATGTATTTTGTATGAAAACAAGCAGATGTGAAAAACGGTTGGGAAAAAAAAAAAAGAGACACATTAAGAAAAGATTAATAACTTTTCAGATAAAGCAAGTTCCTCTTATGATAACCCCACTTAGCAAACACAAACGCAGCTTTCACCATGTTCATGTTCAGGCGTAATACTGAACCAACAATCCATTTATTACTATACATCCAAGCCCCGCTGCTGAGCCAACTGCATTTCTCAGTGATGTAAACTTACTCTATAAAAGTACCACGATACTGCAAAGGTTACTTTTCACACAGATGGCTAGGCATTGGCAGTGTGCAATGATCTCTTTGTCACATTCACTTGTTTTAAAAACTGGCAGGAA
Organism: Atherinosoma microstoma; assembly: GCA_037177055.1. Taxonomy (NCBI): domain Eukaryota; kingdom Metazoa; phylum Chordata; class Actinopteri; order Atheriniformes; family Atherinidae; genus Atherinosoma; species Atherinosoma microstoma. The sequence continues at coordinate 9,729,367 of JBBBVU010000009.1, forward strand.
CATAACAAATAAAAACAAAAGATACATGATATATCAGATCTGTGATACAAATCTAGGGAACTTCATGTCTAGAAGTTCAGTAACATACCTTGTTCTCGCCATTGTAAAGGCTGGCATTCAGGTAAAAATGTATGCAAAGTGAGTGAGGATCAGTTAATACAAAATGTCACACAGGTGGCCACTGCTGTGTTTTATTACCCGAGAGAATGAGCCTGCACTGTGCTCATGACGTTTCTCTGCCGCTGGTGACTCAGAGTTCGGGTTTCTCAGTATTTGTTCCTCTTAATCGTTTACTGTGTGTTGATGCGACATAGCAGCTGGGTGGACAGGAAACAGGAGCCAAATGACACAGGGAAAATCCTGCCAGGGTCGGAACTAGCCCGGAACTAACGCAGTCTCCTTGCAGCTGATGCCATACACTTGCGTGTGCAATGATGATTCAAAGCAATTTGATGATCTTCCACCCTCCAGTATCTCCTGGAAACGTTGCATAAGAGCATAGTAGATAGTGGGGGGACTGTAAAATGTCATTATCAGAACCACAAAATGTGAAGGCAAAAAGCGAATCATGCAAATTGTGTTAACTGAAATCGGAGTCAAATGTATTTTGCTCAAACTATGTTAATCAGTTTTCATGATTACATTTAATACTTAAACCTTTTTTCTTTTTCTAAAGAACAACAGTAGCTAGGCCAGACTGACTGCTACAACATGGAGCAAAGATTATGACACCAGACAAGGACCTGAGGATCTTTTACTTTTATGTATGTCCTGACACAGTAAACTTTACAGGGTGGACTCTCCCCTCCCCAACATACATCTGAAGTCATTGTGAACTTAAAAGTTACAAGAACCGACATCTTAAACCCTCCTACTGCAGCCAACTACTACTTGCTATGTGAAGACCTATTGATGTATTGATATTCTTACCTAACCACACACACACACACACACTCTCCCATTTGTGAATACCTTTTCCTGGTTATAAGCTTTCTGTTGTCTCGTTACACAATAGCTGCTGCTTACAGTAGTCTCCTAAGGTCGATATCATCCCTTTAAAATAACCACCGCAGCCAGCAGTGCAACTTTAAAAGTCTTACTAACTAATGTACATTTTCGCTCAGTATTCAGCATAGTCCCAGTCAAGCCAACACATACTAAATTTCAGCAACACCAAGGGCAAATTTAATTAGACTACAGTACATTTAGAGGTGTGGATAGTTATACTTCTCCACCAAAGTCTCGGTTCTTCTTCTGCTCACCGTCTTCGTAGTTTGGTATGCAGTTTTTTTTCAAAATTGAAATTGATCCAGGAGCATGTGTAGTTGGTGTGTGAGCTGGTGTGGTTAGTGGCTCATGTCTGTCGTGGTAACCTTGATTATATCTGCGTGAAACATGGCTGTGAAAGGCCACAGTGCAGATGATTTGTCCCCATTTTTAAAAAAAGAAGAAGAAAGGAAGGCTCTGTTAGTTACCTTAACTTAGGTTTTATGGGCAAGATGCTTTTCAGCCAATATGCATCATTTGTGTTGAGAAGCTAGCTAAAAAAAGCATAAGGCCAAGCATGGTTTCAGCATGAGACAGGTGGGGGATGGGGTCCACCGCCTTTTGGTACTTGCATAAAGGAAAACAGGTTGAGAACCTCTGAGCTGGAACATACTAACTGGTTACCATGAACACTGCACTGACATTGAGAACGTTTATTAAACGGAGTATGATGTGTTAATTCCAACCTAGGCCCGTTGCAGCATTAACATTAAACCTGATATAGCTTGTTGTATGTATTTATGAGTGTATTTGTTTCAATAACAATGTTTCCAATATGATGCCCAGACAAACAGTGGGAGCTTTGCCACCATTATAAGACTTGGGCATTGAGCCTAAGTGGTTTTTTTCTTCCCGAGTACCTAAGCTGATATGGTTTGTTTTTACTTGCTTAGAATAAAATGCCTTAAACACTGCTGAGTCACACACTGTCCGCCTCTTCACAGTAGTTGACAAATAGTGGGCTCACCCCCATCTTCACAGATGATTCAGTGGCCGACGAAGAGACGAGAAGAGTGGGTTGCATTTTTGTCACAACATTTCAAGCCCTCTGGCAACTAGTGAGGGGAATATATCCAAGGCCCTGTCTCTTCTGTCTGGCAATAGCATACAAGGCCAGTAATAAAGACAGCTGAATTAGGAGTCAAGTCTCTCTATCCCACAGTAACATTAGCCCACACAATACACATAGCCACAAGCAGACCACACATTCATAGCTGTGTCTTCCTTGCTCACTTTGTGAAGTAACGATATGTTGCAGAGTCCTTTTTTTTACAAACAACTGGACAAACACTGGGTTTCTGAGCTTCGGATTTCACCTCATATTTAAAAAAAAGAAGCATGTAAAACCAATGGGAATGTGTATGAATATGCACATCTAAGTCAAAGACAACGCTCTTGAAAAACACAATACCTACTAACCCTTTGTAATTATATACATTTCCCAAAAGGTTTGATAATTATTTGAAAGGGTTTCCAACAGAACATTCACAGCCAGAAGTCTGCACCAAGGAGCGACACTAATCCCTTACAATCTGTCAGGTTATTAACAAAGACTGAAAATCCATCAAAACAGAGGAACATTGAAATATAAACACCAACTGTAAAAACAAAAAAAAACAAAAAAACAAACAAACAATACATGTCATGTGTAATGAAATAGAGTAATGGCCGAAGTGGTAGAAAATATACATATATATAAGCACAGCCAACAGTTAAGTGCATAGGCCATTAGCTAGGCTTAAACATTGACAGAAACAGACCGATTCATCTGTTACCAATTTAGCTACAAACCAAACAGAAAGAGCAGGAAAAAGCAAAGGGAGGAGGGAAGCTTAAGTGGAAGGAAGCAGTGAATCATACTGAAGCCAAAGTCATCTCTTAAAAGGAATCATCTCAGGTAATGACCCCAAGACAACAGCTTCCTCTCTGACTCAGAATAATTGGTCCAATAGAGCGTTAATACCAAGCCTGGACTTAGGGGGGGGGCTGAAAAATAAAAATCTAAGAACAAAGAATGAAGTGTCCTTGTTGCTTCTCCGAGTAAAAGGTCAGAAACAGAGGGGTCAGCCATCACCGTGAATCCTCTTCATTGTCACCATAGTTCTGCCTCATTCTGTCAGGGCCCAGACCCCTTCAGTAGTCCCTGCTCCTCACTCTGAAGCCGTCATGATATTTACGCACCTTATCAGACACAGAACACACAAACCGCAGTCATTCACGGTATCGGTCAAACAACAACGCTTCAAAGTCCCCGCATCAAACAAAGCAACATGGCGGCCTTTTTTTTTTCCCCTTCCCTAGTCAATTTCAGCTGGTCAAGGGTCAGCCTCTGACGCCACAAAAATCAGTCACATTTAATCACTTTAACCATGTGTGCTCTCCACAAGGTACGAAAAAAATCTTAATCCAAGAAAATGCTGTATGTAGTGCAGGTTTCCACTGAAAGCATGAACAGAGCTTAAAGGTTAACACAATAAAATAAAAAAAAAGAAACACTGAAAATCACTCTGTGAAATTAAATTGATGCCTATGGGGTAATGAATCAATACAGAAGTGAAAGATGTGTGAATCACCACACCCTGCCCTTAAAATAAAGGAACATAAAACAGGCTGTTGTATGCTTTATGTTGCCTTAAGTATTGATTCCAACATCACCTGCAGGAAGAAAAAAAAAATCAACCAGATTCAAACTGCAGCTACCAATAACAAAATACACACACACAACTTAAATATCATCCCATTTCCAAGGACAAAAACCTATATAATGTTACTAAAAAGTATTGATATAAACAGAATTATGCCAAATGCATCAAGCAGATCTCGCATGATCTCAAGAAAAACGCAAACAAGGATGTTACCAAACGATCACATGTGTATCACTCCACATTGCTCACTATTGTTAATTTGATGAAAGAATTGATCTCTTCAAGTGTTGGATGCTTCATTTCTTTTAAATCAAATATTCTTTGCTAATAGTTTTGATTGCTCTCTTTTTCGTGATTGAAAAAAAAATGTTTAATGTAAAGTGAAAGACATTACATTTAAACTCAAATTAATTCTATCAGATAATTTAATAAATATTTTCCATAGAACCTTTAAAACAGAGTAAATTGCCCAATTTAATTTCCCATACACAAAATTGTCAATCACTTTACTATAAAGTGCAACAAAGACTAAAAACCTCGATCCTCATGATGTTATAAATGAGGATTTAATGTTCAAAGTAGTAGTTGGTCAATGTCATGCCAACATGGAAATACATCTATCAAATAAATATATTTATAATTATGATATTATATAAAATATTGGCCAAATAGTAAAACTCTAAAAACCATATATCATGGTAGTGATGTGTCTGAAAATCACTGACAAAAACATGAAATAGGTCCCCCCTTCAATTTCAGCTATCATGAACATGCTGTGTCTCAAATTGGTCTGAGCAGCAGGCTGGTAATGATGTAAGCTGGGAAGCGACAGCAGCATTTTATTCCTTTAGCATTCATAAAATAGTGTAAAAAGTCACAGGGGGCATGTTCAGGCGATCAGGGAACCTTTGGGAGAGGTGGTAAGGTAACTGAATTCCATGAGAACACTACCCCCCCCAGTGAACAAAACGAGTAAAATTTGATCCGTACGTGAACAAAGCCTGATTCAAGGGAGGGTTTTTCCACTGTGGAAAAGGGCAGGGATGGGTGGAAAGGCAAGTTTATGTAGCAGTGCTAATAATCAGCAAGTGTTATCAGGACTTAGAACATAAGACCGAGGAAATGGCTGAAAAGATATCAGTGCGAGTTTGATGCTATCTGGAAGTCATGGGAAACTTAAGCAAATCAAACTGCTGACCATCAAAATGACAAGGAAATCAGCCAGGCTTGTCGGGGTTGCTCAAACTCACTCTCATACTGACAAGGCATGATGGTAGATATCAACCCCATATCCTGTGCATGCAAGGCAAAACTATGAAAACCGAGAGAGATCTGGCTCATAACTTAACACCGCACCTGTTGTGTTTCATGAGCAACCAATGAGAGGACACCAAATCCATTTGAATTGTTTCGATACTTATTTGAGATAGAGCAATATCTGCATGGTATGTTTAGCATCTGAAACAGGCCTGAAAAAACCCCACTTGGGTTTCACATGAGGATACTCTGGTATAAGAAAATAATTAAAACAGCATCTTGCCATTTTTAGAATAACTCTATATACACACACAATTGGATTCCTGAACACCTGAAACATAAGTCCCAACTCAACAACAAAAATGGCCAAATACTATTTTATTGCTTCCCTGCTATTCAGATCAAACTAAAAAGCACCACGCTGGCGTTTCCAGTGATAATACTTAGGCTAGCACTCAAGCTTTAAGTGCCTTAGCTAAAATGTTGAATTTCACTGACACAGTCCACAGTTTGCAGTAAAGCATCAGTGTCCATAAAGCTGCACAGAACTCCAGCATTATACATAAAATAGGGCAAATAGTTCCAGCATTTAAAAAAAAAAAAAGGAAGGAAAACATATTCATGATTTTGATTCTTCAACTGGTTAACTACAACAGTTCAGCAACAGGACACTTAAGGCAAACTGGTTGAATTAAAAACAAAAAGTAGTAAATACCACTTCTAACTGCCTCAGACTGTAATTACAAAAGCATTTTGTTAGAAATCAGTTAGTGTATAACAGCCTAAATACAGCATATTTGGCTCAAAGAAGAGAGTGACCAGGGGTCTGTGGGTACCTGCTGGGGGCCCTCCCCATTGACCATGGCTGGGGGTGGTGGTGAGGCCAGGATTGGGAGTTCAGGGCTGAGAAGCTGGCCAGACTCCAGAGGTGGCGTGCGGTCTGCCATGTCTCCCTCATTCACACCACTGAAGAGGTACTGCTGCAATAGACAAGACAATGATAAATGGGAGTGTACACAGTATATCACAAAGGTTTGTGACGTCTTTGTCTTGACAGTCATTCAGCCTGGGCCTATAACACCATTTACGCACAATGTGTCCAGGATGCAGCTTCTCTTTCCCAGATTGCATATTACTATGAGTGCATCCTCAACTACTGAAAAAAACAAAACAAGTGTAGCATTTTATGTAAATTAAAATGACCCCTCACTAGTTTTTATGATTTAATTTAATACATTTTCAAATGGACTCCTTAGCAGGTATCTTGAATAAAATAACAGCTGAATAAAATATGAGATCATATTTCATGGTTGTATGGTTTAAAAATGGTGATGAATATACAAAATAATGCATGTACGGAAGGCAAATGTTCTTGTCATGTGACATACCATGCATGGATGCACTAAGAACTACATACCAGTTTATAATATGGCATTTCATGAACTCAAATGGAGGCCGCTGGGTGACACAATCCTACCCCTAAACAAAACTAAAAAAAAACAATCAATGCTTCCTCATCACTTTATATAGAGGAATGGATGAATGCTAGAGGCTGATGTGAACATGCTGCTTAGTCTGGCTACCATGAGTGCAGTGTAAATAATAGCCACTATAATCTAGCTCCAAGAAAATTCTTCCAATCACAGTCCAAAAAATGTTAACTCTAAAAAATAAACAGAGAGCTTTCAGTTGCTCAGGCATGTCATGTTTGGAGCCAAAGATTTTTTCTAGTAAGATCAGGACACTCTCCCACTATATTCCAGTCATTTTAATATTTGCAGATGCATGATTACAGTGGTTAACCTATGGAAATAAACTAGCTAACATCAGCAGGTGTGTGTGTGTCTGTATTTCCAGTGGGCAAGTGTGTGATGTTTTTCAGATTGTTAAAGACAACAGCCCACACCCCTTGTTTAGCTGTAGCGTAAAGTCCTGGCCCCAAACGGAAAATCTGGTGCCAATCACAAAATGTGCAGCACCAGCTGATGTCACACCTCCCTATCTCCATTTCTGAATATGATCTATGGTTTGTGCTGAAAATGGTTCATATCTAACAGTTCAAAACACTTCTTTCAAAAACTGACAGCTGAAAGCATTGTTGTTTATATTGAAAACAAAAAATGACAGAATGACAAATGCTGAACCCAACAAACATGCTAGTGTTTGGATTTCAAAGTTGGGAAATTGTTCAGACCCATTTTTTAACTTATATAGCTGGTGCACTACTATAGAACAACATGGCATATATGAAGTGAAAATTTAAGACATGGAGGTAAACATACAGAGAGTAATGTGCATCACTAACAATTTCTCCAAAACATTTGATTGTAATTTGTGTACTTGCAGGAGTCTGTATTGAATATTATTCCTATTTGGCAATTGTTGTCATGCTTCTGCAGCATAGACATGGTGTTTTCCATACGTAATCATGAAATTAAATGAGATTAAATAAGATACACCCAGGAAGAAGCTAGCCTGAAGCCGCCCAACATCGTCAAACAGTTTAAGCAAAAAGTAGGAAAGTACCTTTCTTGGCATTTGCACTAGTTCTTATTGAATGCAACAATGAATCAAAGTAATAATGTAAAGTAATATAATAACCTCTTCCCTCCAAGAGTTGAATATCCTATTCTTTTTTTATTCCAATGCACAAAAAAGCAATGCCAAAAAGCCAAACTGATCCTTTTTTCCCAGTTCAATCATTGCCGAACAATCATATCACTGCATTAAAAGAAACCTGATGTTACAAACTGAGAGTTAAATAGAATGACTTAAATGTCTTGTGCTGCATAACTACCAAGTGGCAAGTTATCAACGACTTCCTGAGCACGAGCATTCTATCATGTTCATATAATGACTTTCAGGAAGTGAACACATGAGATGAAAAAAATCTGAAATAAATGGCCACATATGGAAAATTGTCCACCTCCTCATTCCAATAGACAGTTTTCCAAACCATCATTTCCTCTTATAACAGAATCAAGTACATAAAGCTGTCCAATGTCTGCTCACACCCTTTATATGACAAACCTACATGCAATAACACTGTCGATCAGGTCTTCACAGACTGTGGATCAGTTTAAATCTAGACTGAAAACCCAACTTTTTTCCTTGGCCTTCAAATACTAGTAAAGTGCAGTTTTACCTTGGCTTGTTAATATGATTCTGTTTTTTTTATTTCTCCTGCTTACCTATTTTTTCCGTGTTTTATATATATTTTATTGACGGCAGCTGTTAAGCACCTTGGTCAACTCATTTTGTGTGTATGGTGCTATACAAATAAATTTTGAATTGAAAAGCAGAAAATGGAGTCATACCATGTAATTCTATAAATTAACAAATAAAACCAAGTCAGATCAAAACCTAAAAAGAAAAAGAAATCCTCTAAAAAATACTTTAGACAACTTAAAGGTTTTAATAACACAGCTACAAAAAGTAAACAAAACAATAATTAAGACAAAAAAAGAAAAACAACACCATGATAGAAGTGTATCATGTGTCCTTGAACCTAATTACACTCTAGCGCATGCGTCTGTAAATCTCACTGTGATCTGGCTTATCTGTTTGCTTTAGCCCCTCCCCTCCTTATGGTTAAACAACAAAGTCAGTTTACAGTCTGATGGTCAATGAACTAGATTTGCAGGAACCATTATAGTGCAGGACTGACATGAGATTAGCCTAGTATTAATAGAATGATTAAGATTAATGGCAAACTCCCTGCATACCCCCTCCCCCATAGGACACCAAGCCAGTCACTGCTATCAGCTGGCCTATTGCTCTAAAAATCTTCCACTATAACTTTGTTTAGGTATAAAATGATTGCAGACACCACACACACACACACACAACAGCTGTGTATAAGTCAGTAAAATGACAAGTAAAAATAGGGAATCCCTATATTCAGCAACTGATCTATTTCACTTTTCCCCTTAACTACCCACCTTTCACACATTTGATGAGGGGCAAGTTATTTATTTTCCAACTTGTGTGTCACTTCATCAGGGTGAGTGATGAATTATGAAGTGTTTGTTTACTCTGGTTATCAAATACTTTAGAATGTGGCTCATACTAACTTATGATGTAGGTACTTTCCCTGTTTGCTTATATTCTCTGTCTGAGAGGGGGGGGGGGACAAGTGGCTGTAAAAGTTTACATCAGGAATAAGCACTATCCACTATTAAAAGCCAGTGAAAAACACCAGCTGACTCAAACGTTACATTCCTGTTGTGGTTGTATTACAACAAAAGCCAAAGTGCAGCTCTTCCTGTTGCTGAACACAATAAACATAACTTTTTTATCTAAATTGTGGTGACATCTGTTGTTGCCCTGACTGTAGCTCATATTTGCTTGAGGCTAACAGCTGTTTTTCGGTTACACTCACAGTTCCGGTTGACACTTTGAACTGAGGAAATAAAGAGTATTTTGTACACAGCTTTTCGTTTTAATCATATTATTATGAATTAGACAGAGGCCCAATGGAAATTGTGAGGAACAGGGCCTCAGGTGAATCATGTATTAGAAATGCCCACGATTTGTTTTGAGCATTTAAAAAGCCCAAATGTATTTTGGTTTGAACCAGTTTTAATGTAGTCATCTACCGGAAAACACGTAAAGAAATGTTTTAAATGCCAGACAGATGTACCAGTTAGCCATCCATAAGTGGATACATCCCAGTGAAGCTTATTGTTGCCCACTTCGCTAAACATATCTACATGGCATTGAGTTTTAAAGATCTACTCTGCAGACGTGCCAAACAAGGTTACTTACTTTTATGTCCAGGAATAATGCTTTTAATTTAATGGCTGCGTAATATAACGTTAGCGACCTTGCACCTAACAGAATTGTTTACTTTGCTACAGGTGTGTGATTAGCGTTATGTCATAGCTGTTTGTTATCTGAGTGCAACATAAGCCTTTAGTCATTCATTACCGAAATATAATAACCTTACAGATGATTTCGAGTTCCGTTAAGAGACATGGTTAATACACCACAGACATTCACAACACAAGTTATTACGAATGGTACAGCTGACGTTACTCACTCAGTTAGTTGGCACAGCAGCAGCAGTCTTGATTGACAAGCCGATGCACAGTGATGATTTCTATGCAGCTCTTCCCGGAACACTTAATGTCAGCAAGCTACGATGACCAGCTACTTTCCACAACACCTGAGACTGATAACTCGCTAGCTACCTGGATAAACACAAGAAAAGGCAAAATGTGACATGCTAGCGTTAGCTACCTAATGCTACCTAGCTAATAGTTAGCAAGATGATGAGCTTTTCTCGTAGTATGAACGGCGATGTCTTGTATTAACTGCGCTTTCGACAGTTCAAAATAACTAGCGAGCAGCAGTGACGATAACACTATCGATAACGCTAGCCTAGCTGCTAGTTTTATGGAGATAACTTTCCATCCAACCCTGTTCCTCGAATAAAAGACAGGAATTTCGCCATCGCTCACAGGCGTAGTGCGCATGCGTATTGGAACAACCCACGATGAATCCCAAATTCCAAGATAGAGATTCCAAGATTTATACATTTCCCACAGTGTTCTAATTTTGTACACATCGTGAACGTTGTTGCTATTTGGTGGTGTACAAATGAACTGAATATGTGTACCTAAATTTACGTTACTTTAAGGAAGACCTTACGGTTGACGTGTCTGTGAGCGGTTCGTCCAAGTCATCATAATTGTTTGTGTACTGAAGTGGAACAAGAGCTACTTTTCGCCTCAAGCTCAGCCCTTAGATGTAGGTATCATTAGACAACGCTAATCGTGATCTTTATATATTTATTTGTTACAAGTCTCCCAACCACCATGTAAGTACTGTTGATACAGTCAAATTTGACTTATTTTATTGACTTATTATAAACATACAGAAAAAAAGTATATCTATCTATCTATCTATCTATCTATCTATCTATCTATCTATCTATCTATCTATCTATCTATCTATCTAT
>JBBBVU010000009.1:9740377-9751718 GCA_037177055.1 Atherinosoma microstoma
ATCTATCTATCTATCTATCTATCTATCTATCTATCTATCTATCTATCTATCTATCTATCTATCTATCTATCTATACAATGTGTTTGACAAAGAGTATTATTGTATTTGCAGTCAGATATGGCTTTGAGAAGCTTTTAAATATGTGCAACCTGCAGTGTCAGACACAAGACTACCCAGGGCTCCACCTGCTGGACTTGATAAATGAGTACCTTTCTTACTGTGATGAGTGAAATCGTGAGTGATAAATAAATAAATAATCTCCCTACATGTCCAGATGACCTCTTGAGATCATTTCTGTTGTTTAATACATATGTCTTATTCTCTTTCATAATGTTTATACTTCTCTAATTGTAGCTCTTTCCAATAAGAAAAAAATTGCAGTTTTGAGGAAGAAAATAACACATACAGAAAGTGTTATGGATTAAATAAATCGCAACAAACATGTAATGTCTTAGTTACTTGTATCATAAGATTTCAAAACAGAAATGTTTCATTTGTTTATTTGTTCATATCACAAAGGCATTTGTGTTCATATGAATTAAACAAGCTTTGCACTTTTGGGGCCCTCTTGCAATGACAGACTGCTGCACCTACGATCCAAGAAGAAATGCTATTACATTCATGTTATTCATTCAAACTGCTGGCTGAACCTTTATCTTCAGTGTATCATAAAACTGCAACTGTTTCTCCTATCCTTTCCACCTTTAATATTGGATCATTTATCCTGTGCTATACACTGATGTTCATTGACATAGTACATTGTACTTTATATTACTTTACTTTAATTATTTGACGGGGACAAAGCATTTTAAAAACGAAGGCTTCCTTGAATAAGGAATTTTGAAATCATTTGCGCAATAACCACTTTTGTAACAGGATATTTATTCACAGTGATATTTACACACCATGTTTGTCTCTGTGTGTTTATTTTACATTGTGATTTATGTCTCAAAGTAAACCTACTTATTGAGGAGTTGTTATATAAGTCTATCAATAATCTTGAGTTAAACATGATTAATATTCTTATAAGGACACTGCCTCTAATGCTAAGGAAGATTGTTAACCTACTACAATCGTATAATTTGTTGAATAACTGACTTCAAAACCCTGCTGTTAGTTTACAAAGCACTGAATGGTTCAGGGCCACAATACATTCAGGGTCTTCTGGTTTGTTGTGAACCAACTAGATCCCCCAGGTCATCAGGGTCAATTCTTTCTTTTCTATTTGCCACTGCCTTTTATCAAAACAACGGTTATTTCCTCAAAATGTTACTTTTATTTCTTGCATTTTTTCCTTATTCTATTTGAGCTTTTTCTGTCTTTAATTTTTATTTTGTTTGTTTTTGATGTAATCTCTGAAACCCCACTATGATGTTTTTAATGTTATATGCCTTGTACACGAATTGTGCTATACAAATAAACCTGCCTTGCATTACCTAAGCTTTAGAAACTCTAAATTCCGACTTTCTGTAAATGCACCACGAGACTACAGGAAGTAGGTTGAGGGTGAGTTTTGTTTTTTTTTAGGCGACGATGTAGTGATCAAAGCTAGCCACAAAAAGGTGCAGCCACGGCTAATAGACACATGTCAGACTATCGATATGATTCCGTTAAAAAGAAACAAGTGTAATAGTTAGATAAAATACGACGTCGCGGACGAAACGCTGGCTACAACAAAGACAAGGTAACGTCAACAGTTGGAAACATCAGCGGTTTCTAACAACAAGACTTCTTACGCTAATTAGCTCAATAGTTTTGTTTGGGTAGTTCTGTTTTAGTTAATAGTTTCTGTGGATAGCAGCCAATACATCAGAAATATCCACGTTGCTAGTTTGTGTGCTGCAAGTTGTAGGCAGCATGCCTAGCTTTTGTGCTGTCTGTTTGTATCTTCTTTGGCATTTGAAGTGTTGGGACATCTCATGGAAGCGGTGTGTGAATGGGGAGGGCTGGGTTCATTCTGAGTGCAACTTCATATTATCACATGAGGCAGCAGCTGTACCTTTGCCAGATGTTTGAAGACATGTCTTTGTAAGGCCTTTTGAGACTGTGAAGTGTGTGTTAGTTCAGATTTAGAGGTGGATTTTCCACGCCTTGAGTTGTGATTCATCCATGTTAGAGTATTATTATTGCGTGCCTTTAATGTGAGCCCAATTTATATTATATTAGCCCAAGTCACACAAGAAGACACCATCCTTATACAAGGATCCAACAAAACAACAACCTCATAAATGTTTTTAGACAAAGAGGCTCAAAAAGTGGTAGAAATGCTAAGATTCCTCATCTCAGCTGCCACTAGAATAATTTGCATAAAGTATAAATGACTAAATATTGGCATAGATATCAAACACAAGTTATGGTTTAGTTTTTCAAACTAACACATTAGCATACGTGGCATTATATTTTTGATCCTGTCATATCAGTGCGAAAACAACATGTTGCTGGTGTAGCAGATTGTAGACATTTAGAATTTTATCTGGTTTTTGCCTTTTCTTTTTTTTTATCTTTTGAGTTTTGAATCTGATGTCAGACACCAAAAAGTTGGTTTAATGTTCAACAGTGGGTTGTATTTTAACTGCTGATTATGTTGTCCACTGTGTAAAATATTCATCTACAAAGACAGAAATACAGAAAGTGCCCCTATTTCAAAACTGTACTTATGTGTAGTAAATGGGGATAGTATGTTGTTCTCTAACTCTGAGAGGCATGCAGCACATTCAATTTTACTTTGTCTTGTACCTAGAAAACATGAAGTACTCGTTTGATTAATGAAAAAAGTGGATGAGATTATGTAAACTGGACCTTTTTCACTCTGTAAATAAACAAACATTAATATGTTCTGCTCAGTTAACATGTATACGTGTTCATGCATCTAAAAACTGGGCTCTGTGCTACTGGACATGTTGAGATATGGAAAACCTAATTCAAATGCAACTAATTATCCTGAAAGAAAATGGCTTTCAGCTTGTATTCATCTCCTCTCTTCCACAGCTGAGTAGCATGCTGGACGTGGGGAAATGGCCAGTGTTTGCACTCCTTCCTCCCGAGGAGCTACGGCTTATCCGGCAGGCTTGTGTCTTTGGCAGTGCAGCAAATGAAGCTCTCTATGTCACAGTAAATGATGAGGTAACAGTTTTGCTTTAAGCAAAGGTGCTTTAATCCTCTTGTTTGAACTGAGGTGTGCTGTTAGACTACACAGACTTAATCTCCTTTCGTGGCGTTGATTTGATCATTTCCTTTTTTGAAAGTGAATTTCAAAACTGCTTTGAGCTTGTGGATCTCTGGAGGATATAAGGGGCAGTTCTCGGCACAGAGATAAGCAGATAGAATGAGGTTATCTTTAGCCATATTGGCCTAATACCTGAGCAAGCTCTATTTTTATCCCATGGAGAGGTGTCGCTCATGCCTTATCTGTCCATCCTACTCATTTGTTTGGTCCGGTGGCATAAACAAGTGATGTTTTACAGCAGATGCTTGTGCTCTCAAAAATCTATTATATATGGTAGATTTTACTTGGCTGTTGTAAAAAAAAAAAAGAAAAGAAAAAAGGCCTGGACTTTGTGGACTCTTTTTCTTATCATAGATGATTTCATTTCATATAGAATTCAAAATCAATAATAAGAATAATTACTAATTTATATAATTTCATTAGAGCTATAATAACAACGCATATGCACTTCCGAATATTACAAAATGCTTTACAAGAAGAGATCTGTGCTCATTAAACTGCACTAGAATAAGTTTGTGTTCTCGCAGTAACTTATTCAACCCAAATATTTGTAGGGAGGATGAAATCAGGGAATGATGGTGTATAGTATTTATGGATAATTTCTTAGCATCAGATGCACTTCAGCTATGATGTTTGGTATTTGCAGGTCTTTGCTTTAGGCACCAACTGCAGTGGCTGTTTGGGGCTCGGAGACCTTCAAAGCACTATTGAGCCGCGCAGGATTGATGTCTTATGTGGAAAGAAGATTGTGTCCTTAAGCTATGGAACAGGACCGCATGTGGTTATCGCTACTGCAGGTAATCAGTTCAGAATACAACACTTCAGAAAAGCTTTGTTTGTCCCCAAGGTGAAACTCCAACAGCAGGCAGAGAGATGGAAAGCCATGCAAACAAGATCACACATACAGATGCAGTTCTATGTTTTGTCATTACTGCCCAAATATATCTTAAAGTTAGAAATTTCTATTTAAATTCAGTCAAGGGTTGTGAATTTTTCAGGCAAAAATGATTTGTTGTTAGTGTTAGGATTTTATATTGCATTTTACACACTGTTCTTAGTGAATTAACAGCCTGATATGAAGGATAGCTCTACTTTTGTCCAATTGCTGATTAAATCTAACTTTTACTGATGACTAGTGGTAATAATGTAATTTGGTTATACATTGTGTCTTTATCCAGCTGTTTCTAATCTTCTTTTCAGAATATATATTCCTTTACATAGTCCATTGTTTGAGGTAGAGTAACAAATAGTAAATGATGCATGTATAATGCCAAGAAACTGAACCACAATCTGCTTGTATTTTTGAAAATGTATTATCTCCTTATCTCTGGGGATTTGAAGCATGATTCTGTGTAAATATTTGGGACTATTCAAAAAAACATTCAAAGTTACTGAGACTCGAAGTTGCTGGTTAAAATGTGCTACCTTTATGTTAACTCAGTTTTTTATGTTTGTGTGGAAGTTTCACATGCTGCTTCAGCTGAATCTTTATCTCCAAAATTATTTTTTCATTACTTTTGCCATCCAGCTTTGTTGAAGCTGTGTAAATCCAAATGATTACTAATGCATATGTGCATTTAGCTTCAGCAGTGATACCAATGGACTTGACTGCTTTTTAGTTTTAATAAAACATTAACCTCTTGTGACAACATGAATAAAAATGTACCCACTGATGTGTAGATGGTGAGGTCTTTGCCTGGGGCCACAATGGCTACAGCCAACTGGGAAATGGGACCACCAACCATGGATTGACCCCCGCCCTGGTTTCCACCAACCTCCTCAGTAAGAGAGTGACAGAAGTGGCCTGTGGCTCCCACCACACTATTGCCCTCACAGTTGAAGGAGAGGTAAATCAGCCTTATCTTCTCTTGGATGCTCTCTTTAGTTTGTTTCCACTCTTTATTTCTTTGGACATTGAATTTTTTATTTCTGTGTCCAGGTTTACGCTTGGGGCTACAACAACTCCGGCCAAGTAGGTTCAGGATCTACTGCCAATCAGCCAACACCACGTCGGGTCAGCAGCTGCCTGCAGAACAAAGTGGTGGTTAACATAGCCTGCGGTCAACTCTGCTCTATGGCTGTTTTGGACAATGGAGAGGTACCATGGCATATTACTTTGAAGATGCTTCATAATTTGTTTCTAGGTACTTTTAGGCAGGAGTGGCCTTTTATTGAGAGTGGAGGGACAGAAAAGTAGCCAGAGAGAGGGGTAAGATGTTCAATAAAGGGCTACAGGTCAGGACTCAAACCTCGGGGTGTCCACTCTGCCAGCTGAGCTGTCTAGTGTCCAGAGTTTAAAGACTTTCAAACTGAGTCAGTCAAAACTGCAGCTAGAATCTAGCTCTTAATGTAAAATAATCGTTTTATAGAATATACTGAGCCATACACACATGAAATGCCCTTTCCACCACTTTCCCGATAATTGGATGTGCATACTCTGCATTTGTCTTTTGTAGATCTATGGTTGGGGCTACAATTGCAATGGACAGCTAGGTTTGGGCAACAATGGAAATCAACAGACCCCGTGCAGGATTGCTGCACTCCAAGGTGTCAACATAATCCAGGTAAAAACCTAAAGAGTGACTTAGAAAAGTCTGATTATTTTCTGTTAATATTCTCCTTAAAAAACACTCTCCCTTACAAACTACAGGTAGCTTGTGGATATGCGCACACATTGGCGCTTACAGATGAGGGGTTTGTTTATGCCTGGGGGGCCAACTCGTATGGACAGTTGGGAACGGGCAATAAAAGTAACCAAGCTCTCCCCACGCAAATAAACACAGACAAGGAGAGGTGAGTCTACACGTTGCAGCAGCAAATCACTGAATATACAGAAATGTGTTACAACACGTTAACTGTAAAAATAGGATTCTGTTTTTCAATGAAAGTCGGATTATTTTGACATCTTTAGTAACAACGTTGAGTCTATTTCATCAGAGAGCTGTAGATTTGCAGTAGTTCGAGGTGTGAACTCTTGATTTCCTTGCCAGGATGGTGGAGGTGGCTGCCTGTCACACCAGCCACACATCAGCTGCCAAGACGCAGAGCGGACAGGTTCTGATGTGGGGTCAGTGTCGAGGTCAGGCCGTGTCAAGCCCTCACCTCACCCATTTCAGCAGCACCGATGACGTGTTTGCCTGCTTCGCCACACCAGCTGTGACGTGGCACCTCCTCTCCGTGGGTAAGATCACAGTGGAAACAAATAGAGATACAATTTTATTTTTTTTCTTTAAAGAAGTAAATGTTTTCATTAATAAAAATATTTTTGTTGAACATTTTGAAATTCTTGCCATTGTCACATTTACCCTTTGACCAGTTAGATGATTATGCAGTTGGGCACATATTTGTGTGTCATCGGTGCAAATTCCTGGAAGTGGTCTAAGAAACAAACAGGAAACTCTGTTTCCTCTCCATATCGAATAGATGTTTATATGAACTCTGCTCAAACTGAGGAGCTTTAACATCTAATTTTTTTTAGAGCTTCATTTTTTTCTGTTTCTGCTCAGTTTGTAAAGTTAATGACCTCCCCTTGTAAAATTCTATTAAATTAACAAACCAGTATAATAATTCAATAATTTCCCTCTAAGAGGGATAAATAAAGTATTTTTCATTCATTTCATTTCATTCATTTCAGTAAAATAACCAGTAGGCTCACAAATACAGTCTTTTCTTTGGTTCATCCAGCTGTTGAACCAAAGAAACAAATGGTGACAATTAAACTTGTGATTTGCTAGTATTGCTTTTTTATTCTGTTGAGAAGAGTCGTATCTGCAGCTTTGAATGAACTACTCAAAAACAAAATGTTATGCCCTGCTTATGTTGTGTGCTGTTTGTTGTCACTGAAATGGTGCAGTTGCTTCAGGAATTAAAAGTAAACATATTAGAGCACTGTTTCTCAAATGGGGCTACACATACCCTTTGGGGTACTTGGAGAAACCACAGGGGTTACATTGGAAAAACTAGAAACACTCAGAGAGCGCAGACCTCCGCCAAGCCATAGTCACTCACCTGAGAAAAACCGCAACAGCCCACCCAGTACCCCTATATTTTGAAGCGTCTGAATCACCAAATCCAGAATATCAACATGATCTGGGTCAAACAATGTTGGATTATATCATCTACCTGTAAACAGAAGATGGCCTGTTATGGTGTTTTATCACGTTTTGGGCATGGCATCACTGAATGCATGTGTCTTCTACCGGAGCTGCATCGATGCCAGAAGGACCCACCGTGCGTTCATTATTGAGCTGTCCACATGTGATACAATAAATCAATATCAGCTAATGTCCAGCGCTCTGTTTCGTTACTTTAGCATTATATGCCGCCTTTTTTGTAATTGTTCCCCTCAAATAATTGATAAAAAATATAAATACTTCAAAAAAAATATTTAATTTAGTTCTATGTTAGATGATAAATGAATGAATTAATCAATTAAGTATTGATTTATTGAAGCTTTGTCTACTTCTACATAATAAAGATTCAAAGAGGGAAAAAATGTGGCCTTTGTAAACGCCACCTCAATCATTAAAAATAAAAAATGTTGCAGGGTTTCATAATGACCCCTTGTGGTGGTTCTAGGGGGTATTGGAATGTTGGTGGTTAGAGTGTTCAAAAAAATTGCTGGATCCAGACGGTGATCCGTATCACCCCCAAAATCTAATCTGTTGTTCATTATACCATTTTGGAGATTTCTTGAAAATTACATCAAAATTTGTCCATTACTTTTTGAGTTATGTTTCTAACTGACAGACAGACAAACGTACACCGGGAAAAACGTGATCTCCGCACCTTGGCAGAGACATAATGATAATAAAAAAGTAATAAAGAAAGCGTTTATGTAATTTTTAGATTAATCCTATAAAATCAATAAATTATATGATCATAAACTACGGATGTCATAATTCCAGGTTTTTTCTTGGTATGATTATTGTCAAATAAATAATAAAAATTTTATGATTATCATGATTATTATACATTAATTTATTTCCCAACACTATAAATGTGTAAAATCACATGAACACTCCTTACAGGTCTTTAAGTTTTAATTAGGGCTGGCTGTCAAAATGAACATTTTAATATTATTAATGCATAAACAAGACAAACAATACTCATGAAATATTAAAAATCCAAATTTAGTTTTTATCTCAGCGAGATAAGCTGATTTTGCACATGTAGGTGCTTTGTCACAGCTGTTAACATATTCCACCAAAATCTACTTTGTCCTGCTTATTTATGAAGATTCTGACAGTTTGCAAGCCTTGCATTTAGAGGACGGCCACAGGATGACCCATTTGATATATCAAGTAACTTTGTTTTCGTTCCGTTGCTATGCCGTTATGGTTCAGACATGATCTTTTATGTGACGTGTGGAATCTTTACGACTAATTTATCATGGCATTTAATACCATGATTATTTGTGAAATTGAATAATCGAAACATCCCTACTATTAAATAAAATGTACATTAAGTTTTCAGTTTAATTTATTCTAACAGACCCAGGTTTGAGGTTGATTAATTCTTCCGTAGGTTACAAAGATCC
Organism: Atherinosoma microstoma; assembly: GCA_037177055.1. Classification (NCBI taxonomy): domain Eukaryota; kingdom Metazoa; phylum Chordata; class Actinopteri; order Atheriniformes; family Atherinidae; genus Atherinosoma; species Atherinosoma microstoma. The sequence goes on from JBBBVU010000009.1 coordinate 9,749,143, forward strand.
CTGTCGAGACCTAAAGCCTTTAATTTATGATGATATTCTCTTGTTCTACTCCCATTCCAAATACTAAAGTGGCAGCAGCTGAGTGTTTTATCACTCTGTTGAGTCTAGATGTCCCGTGGAAGAGTTTTTCCTTGTACATAATTTAACACTCCTCCAGTTTGAAATGAAAACCAAACAAAAAAAAAACAAAAAAAAACCCTTTCTGTGTTTTTTGCCAGATGGTGACGACTACCTGACGGTTGCTCAGTCTCTGAAGAAAGAGTTTGACAGTCCAGAGATCTCTGACCTGAAGTTTCTGGTTGATGGGAAGTGCATCCACGTTCACAAAGCCCTGCTGAAGATCAGGTGAGGAAAATTCCAAACCCAGTGTACCATTTGCTTGTTTGAATTATTTAGCTAATTTTGTAATATGTTTTAATAATGTGGAGATGTTTCTCACTTGTAGTTTTTTTGCAGACTTTGCACTAAACATATTTTTCAGGACAATGTGGAGTCTGGTGACAGGCATGTGTTGTTCTTACATGGACATTTTTCTTTGTGGTTCTTCACATCATTAAATTTGGGTTCATACGATGATCTTTGTAGAAGTGAAACTGTCTGGCTCTCAGAATCGACGTTGTTACGTCAGTGCTCTTTTTGCATTTGTTTTTTTAAGATCTGATTTTCTTTTATTCTTTCCATGACTAGACTACTTCTCTATCCTGACTTTCATTTTGGTCACATGAGTGTTTTTCCCCTTTGAAAGGGTTGGCTTCATCCTAACTAATGTGAACCCTTGAACACTTTGCAAACCGCTCTGGGATTTTCAGGAGAAGAAGGAAAAAAAAAAACACTTTGATCTGACTGATGGAATTTTTAATTTTAGTATCATGAAATAAAGACAGACAAACAAAAGCAGTTCATTTAGCTTCTATCATAACCACAGACTCGTTGAATCATCATTCTGTTGAAAAGTAGCCGTAACATATACTCATTCTGTGCCGTTTTCCTATTTTTAAACTTCATCTTCTAGACTGCGTTTCCTGTTTGACATAGGGACACAAAGCGTGGCCTATTGTTTCCCGTGTTTCTTTTTATAACCACACTTGAACACACAGTATCTGCATTCCAGTCCCTTGCTCTTTTGCACTGTCAGGAGGAAGGAGCCAGGCTGTCTGCACCGTCAACCTTCATGCACATGCTCACACAAATATGCACGAGTGAAAAACCTACGCTTTTGGCAAGAACTCATGCAAATGACACATTTAAGATGCTTTAGAGAATGAGGACTCTTTGTTCCACCGCGTCTTCAGAAGAAATTATAGAGACAATGTTTGGAGTCGATACAGATTAGCAGGGAAAGGGATGAGAAGGGGCAATAAAATGTAATCGGTGTGTCTAAAACAGAGGCCCACGAGGAACAAATATGGGGGGGAAATAGACATTGGGCTATAGTTTTTGGCAAGTCGCTTCCACTTTGCCTCAGGATGTGCATAATGTCCCTGAAAATGAGTCTCTGCAGCGTTATTATTCTCAGGCTACAAAGGATGTTGTTTTTTGTTTCTCTCTGAATATTTCTGGATATATAGAAGAAAACATGATCATTTAAACACTGCCTCGGTGTCACTTTAGGTAAATGTGAAAACCTATTTAAAACATTTAGAAAATATGAATGAAATTGATCTTGAAGTGCTGACTCAGATTTGATGTTAATTAGCATCCAAATCAAAGGAAGGAATTACAGCTCTTTCGTTTGTAGAAGCTCATTTACTCCTTCCAAGTATCTTAGTGTATTTAGATGAGTGAGGAATCCATGAACATCATCAAAAAATTGGTTTTCTCCTTTTTGTAATGCTCTTCTTGTCCAGATTTCACACCTCTACAATGTACTCCTATTATTAATTTATTTTTAGCTTCCCATCATTCTAGTTCATGTTGCTCCAGGTTTCATCCAAACAAAGAATGCTGTCCAAGAATTGCTTTGGCTTTTTAAGGTATTGTTTTGGCCTCGCTGTTCTTTAGACTGACAAACGGCTGTCGTCCTCTGGATTTACACTTGTGAAATCTTCTCTTGGACAGAAATATGTCCACCTCCTGCAGCGTTCTTCGCTTGGCTGGATGTTGTTTACGGATGTTTCCTTTTATAATGGAAAGAATTCTGTGACAATCCGCCACTGCTGTTGAGTGTTTCGTGACAAAAACATAAATGTGTCTTTGTCCAAATAATCCCCGGTCTTAACTGTATGAAGTTTTATTATACCATTATCAAGCCACAAGACATCCTCATCCCCTGCTGTGTTGTCTTTTTATTTGCCTCTCCAGGTGTGAGCATTTCCGTGCATTGTTGAACGAAACGGATGAAGATGCCATAGAAATTCACCAGTTCTCATACCTGGTGTACAGAGCTTTCCTGGAGTATCTCTACACAGATACTATTAACTTGCCACCAGAGGATGCTATTGGTAAGCGTCAGTGTGGAGCAGCATCCTTTCACATCCTGAGAGAGCCAGTAAACTTCAGCTGTGTGTGTGTGTGTGTTCTTGTGTGCGCAGGGCTGTTAGACCTGGCTACGTTCTACCGAGAGACGAGGCTGAAGA
>JBBBVU010000009.1:9751818-9772175 GCA_037177055.1 Atherinosoma microstoma
CTGTGTGTGTGTGTGTGTTCTTGTGTGCGCAGGGCTGTTAGACCTGGCTACGTTCTACCGAGAGACGAGGCTGAAGAGGTTGTGTCAGGAAACAATCAAGAGGGGCATTTCTGAAGAAAACGCCATCACTCTGCTCTCTGCTGCTGTCAAGTACGAGGCAAGGGTAAGCTCAGCCCCCTGAGACACAGTCAGACACCGTGGTGGTGGGAACTGCACAGTAGCTAGTCGATTATGCTCTTCAGCACTCATCAGATAGCCCTCTTCGTTTTTAGGACCTGGAGGAGTTCTGCTTCAAGTTTTGTGTCAACCACCTAACAGCTGTCACGCAGACCCAGGCCTTTGCAGAAATGGATCATGACCTGCTCAAGAACTTCATTAGTAAAGCCAGTCGCTACGGGGCCTTCAAAAACTGACTCAAGTGCCCCTGTAGTGCTGGATTTAAGACGATGTGGTTTAATCCCAGAGACGAGGGCCAACCAAAGTAAACACTTGGCCAGTCAGTTCTTCAAAGACTTGTCACGGGGGATGTAAATACTGAAGAGACTAACGGTTTAAGGTTTCACCCACTGATGCTCCTGTGTTACGGCTTTAAACCTTGTCCAAAGACAGGGGAGTGAGTTGGAAATATTGGGTTACAATCATGATCCAGTCACAACCAGAACAGAGGCCGAACAGGAAGATGTGCCACAGTAGTTGTCAAGTCTGTTGTTTTTCTATCAACTTGCTTAGCTGAGTCTGATGAGTCGACACATAAATGGATGCAGGATACCTGAAACCGCTGAACACTCATCGAAATCCTCACAGTCTCTATCACTCTGCTCTTCCTCAAACACATTTCTGAGTTCATTATGTCTGATCAGAAGAGACGGGAAGTAATCAGCAACAAGTCTGCTATAAAACAAGCCTTTACACAGTGCTGTTTTCTTTTATTCTGTAGCTGATAATGGCCTGTTACAGATTTCTGTTTATATCTTCTCTGATCTGCACAAATATCAGGAGACTTTTTTGTAAAAATACTAAAGTAGAAAAAGAAATGTCATCACATGGTTTGTGTAAGAGTGGCTCAGACTCCATTGTTTACAGTCCTTTAAGCGTATGTAATACATTGCAGCCTAGCACACAGCGATGCAGAGTCATGCTGCTTGACTTCATGGTAAATTGATTATTAGTCTGAAATTAAATGCCTGAAACTTTACAAAACAGTGACCCCATTGATTTGTTTCCCCGGTGGAACTCCCTTATTTGGATGCCTTTATTGTCCAGATTTCTAGACTAAAGAGTTTTGAGGTGAAACATCTAAGCAGCTTTTTGTCCATTAAATTGCAGCATGTACATATATGAATATGACCATTTTGTTGATGAACTGTGAGTTTGTGTCTGATTTAATCATCACATTTGGCAATCTCACATTTAAGCAATGTTAATGTGACTTTGTTGTACTTACTCATCAGTTGTTCATATGCCAACCAAACCTGTGGTTACTCTGATATTTGTGTTGACTAACACTTGAACTGATTGGACGAGGTGCAGCTGATCTTACTGGGGGGTTTTTTTGTTTTGTTTTTTTCAGTTTTTTTTTCAGTTTCCAATTTTGAGAAAGAGACAAGAATGTACTATTAGATGTGTTCAGATTAAGACTGTATCGACTCACACGAATATGTTGATTCCTGCATTTCCTGTCAATAATGTTACACTATAGATGCTGTGGGTTTTTCATGCCTCTTTCTTTGTAATTCTTTTTTTTTTTATAACTTTTTTTGTTAACTTGGCAGAAATGTTGGTTCTTTTTACAAGGATTTCTTTATGTCTCCCCTGAAAGCATGTTGTGGTAATGTAATAGTGCTGGCTTAGTGTAAATGCCTACACTCTGCATTTATTCCTCAAATGAAATCACAAGGTATTTAGATGTTGACTCGCTAAGTCAGTCCAAATATAACAAAAAGCTTCATTATTACTTTAACAAGCCAATTAGTATATTTTGATAGTCACTAAAAAATGAGTGTGTTGTTATTTTGTATGAAAACCGCTGGGAGCTGCTGACTGGCACAGGTTGTAACATTTGACAATGTTATGTAGATGTATTAAAATAAATAATTTCATAATTTGATGTATTTGTTGCAAATATCAGCCATCAGGGGGCACAATGTTACACATTTTCACACCTTCTTCACACAGTTATTTTGTTAGCTCACCATTCTGGTAAAAACACATCACCTCTTCGTGTCCGGAGTAAAAATTGGACATCTGAAATGACCACAGAGAAGTTTCGAAATGGCTTGTTTTAATGTTGATCGTGTTGCGCAATCTACTCAGGAAGTGGTTGCAATAATTTAAACATTTATGTGAAGCAATGCGAACGGGCTCAGGCATGCATTGCTGAGACGTTGCAGGCAGTTTCATTTCTTACTCAAGGAGTGACTGTTTGATTCACACGTGCCTGAGTGTGTCATTAGGTGCACATTTAGCAGCTCATCTTCCGATCACACTTCTAAAACCTGCCCGAAATATAAGAAATTTAAATATTGATTGCAGAGACTATTGAAGAATGTGTTCATTTTTCTCTGTTTACTGAAAGAATATAGGGGACCATTTAGTGGAAGGTTTTCAGATCACTGATCCACCTAATGATGGGGAAACACTGCTGTATGCAGTAAGTCGAAACATGGCATCACTTCCAAATACATTTTATAATCATTTGTTTATTTTGCATTACATTGCCAGAGAACACGCACTGCTTTTCAGCTCGTAACTTTATTTTGTGACAAGAGAAATATGCTAAATTGGCCTGTCAGCCCTGTCGATGTGTTCCTCATTCAGATAAAACTGAAACTAAATTATGTGACGAGATGCGGCAGTATAGCAGTTAAACGGTCTTACAGGACAAATAAGGAAGTGGACACAGCTGCTAACAGTGCCTGGCACTCTGCCATGTACAAACTAACTTACATTGTGTCAAAGTGTGAACTCAAATTTTCTACAGATGTACTGTAACAGATTTGGGTGGATAAAACTGCCCCCTTTGTAATGTGGAATTGAAAAGGTATGAAATATTAATTGACTTGCTCCTGTACATTGGGATAGATAAATTGTACTTGAGCACAGTTTGGAAAAGTGAATGTGTATACTTTTTTTTGCCACCAACTGTATTCTACAATTCAAAATACAGAAAACCTACAGTACTCCATCCATCTATTTTCTGTACCGCTTAATCCAGTTCCGGGTGACGGATGGGCTGGAGCCTACCCCACCACCGTGCAGCCCCTACACTACCTACAGTACTATTTTTTTTTTATTTTTTTTTTTTTATTCTTTGCGGTTTAGTCTAGTTTGGACTAAAAATAAAGCATCACATTCAAATTTCAAGAAGTTGTTAGTAAAAGTGAAGAACTGCAACTCATCTGGTTTACTGAGTATGACACACTGGCCTCTTTCGATACAAGTTTGTGGCTCCTGTGTGGTTGGTTGCTTTACCCAAACTCTTGATTTGCTTACTTTATTAGCAAATTGGTCTATGCTGCAATATTGCTTTACTTTTAACATTTTTCTGCTCTTGCTACTCTTAATCTCTGGGGGGAAAAAACAGTGGATTTTCTCTCATGAATAACATCGGTACTGTACTCCTCTGCTAAGCTCAAGCAACTCATGCTTGCAATTGCTAACTTGTTTTCCCCCGGAAAAAGAATTTAATTCTGTGGTTTAACAGTCTGCTTGTTTGAGATGCTGTTGGCAGACATAGATAAACGGTGAAGCAAAAAAAAAAAAATAAACTACATAAAATGGCATATATAGAGTGAGACATTCTTATTCAAATTAGAGAGTATTGCATAATCTATTTTCACACAGGAAAAAAAGGAACCATAACTTTTTCTTTAAAAAAAATTAAAGAAATTACAAACACAGACATAAGCCCTCTCTTTCCACTTGGACAGTTTCAGTACTCTACACAAAGTTTACAATCATTACTTCTGATCTCAAGGTTTCAAACATTTCCTCTACAGTCCTTACAGTACAGTATTTGCTATTCGTGCACAGCTGTACACAAACATGAAACTTTGTCCTCTTTACTTCTCGGGTGATAGTTCATTTCGCACCGCTGCAGCTTGTAGGTGAGAAATGAAATATGTGACGACAGGCCAATACCGACAGAGTACAGCATGCTTATTTAAATACTGCACATGCAGCGAGCAACTGCAGTAGGGAAGGATGAATTGTTTGTAGGTGGGGAGTGTTCAGTTTATGTTGTAGGCTTACAGGCTGGGTGATGAGGTAGTGTGGGGGAGCAAGGATCCCTGTAGAGACCTGCAGCAGATTTTAATTAAATATTTTCACTTTCATTTCTACATTGTTTTCCAGAAAAGATTGAGCTGGTATGATTCTGCTTGTGGTTCTCATTCAGGTAGCTTTGGGAAATTCCCAGGAAAATTTCCTTCCAGTCTGAGTTCTTTGACACCTTACAACTTTAGTCAGGCTTGTTTGGACTGTCAGTAAAGCCCAGCATCTACCATTTTTCAAATCCTTAAAACTTTATTTTTTTCTCTTCTCTTTTTATACTATGTGTTCTGACAGATGTAAGCAATTTGTGCTGGGTCTGTACTCCTGGAGTGCCTCCTACTTGTGCATCTTGTGTTCTTTCAGATGGGCTGCCACTTGTTTATTTGTGAACACCCGCACAGCATTTGAGCAGCTTCTGTTTCCAAGGTGACACTGAGAAAATGAGCTGAAATCCCTTTGAGTACCAGTCAGGCAGTCCAGAGTGTCCTCTTGCCAAGTTACACATCTATCCAGCGATTCATAAATGGGCTGCTTTCTTCTCATCGCACTGTTATCACACACAATCATTTCTTGAACTGAGTTTTGTCTTATTCTAGCTACTTCCTCAACACTACCTGTGAAGGTCCTCCATCGAATGTCCAGCTAATTGGGATCAGTTATGTATTAAAGTACATTTTCTATAATGTCAGTAAAAACATTAGGCGTGTAATGTAGTACCAGTCTGTATTATGCAATTATAGAAGAAGTGGCTTAGAGAGGAGGACAACCAGAAACATCTTGGAATTTAACTCCTTAATACAAGAGGTTGTAATTAGATGATACCAAACTGTGCCTAAATGGCCCTTTTGGAGACCTCACCTGAACTTTGTCCAAAAACTTCTCTAATTTTGTTCTGCTTCACTTCATCAGAGTTGACCTTTGCAGAAATACATTTCCCCCATAATGTACTATGATTGGATAGATATTTAGAACTACAGCTGAATGAATCAAAAGTGATATTCAGATTCATATTTTTTTAGACAAGCCTGAAACTTTTTCCATCTGTGCTATGTGCCGTCTTCATTTTATTCTTCAGCAGTAACATGTACTGATACACACATTACACATATAAACAAATCTCACAAAGAATTTCCCCTTTTTCCATGATTTCGAAAGCATTCAAATAGACTTTTAAGTTGCAGACATACAGTCGATTTATTGAATTATAGTTATATAATATTGAAGCGGAGTCCTTAAAAATGGTTTCAGAACTTAAAGGGATAAAATGTTTGTTCAGAGTTGATATAAACACTTTTTTTTAATTCAATACATGAAAGACATGAACAGTATGTTGTATTTCTCCTATTTTTCCCTTGGATTTTACACACTGAAACTTTCAGTTTTACATCATGTAAACACTTTATCACATCTCAGAATTCAATATTCTGCATTTAAACTGCACTGAACAGGCAAACAGCTTTAGTTACTTGTTACATTTCATATCACTGTTTCATGAAAACCATGCAGCACCATATTAGGTGGTTTTAGGTTAGAATTTTCCTGATTATCCTCAACCACGAACATTTAGCGCAATAAAATGTGACATAATTCAATGAGGCAGTGACATGAATCCGAAACACTGATCATGTTAGCCAATAATGCTTACGGTTTTCTTTGCAAGACCTTTTAGAGAGTGTATTTCTTCAGAAGATGTTGCCACTTTTACTAGTTACCACATGCAGCAACTGCTTTAGGTTTCATCATTCTATAAAATACATCTATCGTTAATTAAATGTAAGCTTGCCGAGTCACAGCGCCATGGGGATGAGGTTGGATTCATGTTGTCATGCTTTCTTTTGAAAATGTTGTGTTTGTGATTGATTCATTCACTTTTGAGATTGTCATCAGATTGGTACCCTGTGTCTGAACACACTCCTGACTGCTTGCCCATGATCATTACACAACAACATCATGTCTTCAGTCTTGGCCTTGGGGGTGCCAGACAGTTTCCTGCCATTGTGAGAAATTTAACAGTCCAGGGATTTCAGCCACATGTTTTTGTTTAGCGACCACATACTTGCATGTGAGGAGCTTGTTTTTATGTGCTGGATGGGACTATTTTGCGAGTCAAAGACAATAGTACAGGGTTTTTCTTTTTTCTTGAACATTTTGCTCCAGCCTTGATGATGTTTATTTTGCGGAGGACTGACAAAGAGAGGCTCGCTGGCCATAAAACACCACCGTGTCTCTTTGATTCTCTGTGAGATTTTCCTTCATTTGTTTGTGTATTGTTGGTAACTCAGAAGTCATGTTTGTATTAGTGTCATGTTCCTAATCACTACAGTCAGGAAAATATTGTTGGAACCAATAACAAACAGCCGAAGTCATCCTATAATCACAAGATTTTCGTCAACTACAAAGAATGGATATGGTAGCAAAACATTTGCATGTTCACACGGGGAACCAAACCAGGTACGCTTCCTGTTGGACACAAGAACAATCACTCAGGACAAATGGGTTAAAGCAATTTACTGTAGTCAAGAAAGTGAGAGCGTTCTAAAGTTGTTTGAGTCTGCTTAAACTTCACATTTTTCCCTGCTGAGCTGCATCCTTCACAACAAGTGCCAAGTAGAAGGTTTCATCTAAAGGAGAACTTGAATGCAAGTTTGATGGTGCAAAGAAAAGGGAGAAAGTTGTGGCCACAAACTGACAGGAGCAACCACAATACCGCAACACAGAGAAAGCTTTCTGTTCAGTCGCATTTCTAATGTTCCCTGTTAAATGGAAAGCTGTTCTCTTTGGCAGAGCTGCTGCCCACACAGGCTGAAAGCAACAAGGACTCAGCTGAATTTTCTTCTACCCCCCTCAGACTTGTGGAGGCAGTCACCTCAGGCACTTCCAGTGTTTTTCAGAGACCTTTTGGGGGCACTTTTGACCTCCTGCCTTTATGGCTTCTCAGATTTTTCTACCCCTTCCATGCTGTACAGTAGCAGAGGAAAGTTTCAGACTTCATATGGGAAGAAGAAATATATTACCTCAGTGCAAAAACAAACTTATAAAGAGGGAAAATACAAAAGAACCAGCTCTTTGAAGCTTGTGTTTCAATCTTAAACAGATTTCAACTGTTACAGGACTATTATTAGTCAAGTATAAATCATAAGCCATAACTGCAGATGCTCAATCAGTATAATGAAATAAAAAAGCTGATTTTCCATTTTCCCAGAAGAGGAAATGCACACTATGACATATTAAATATGCTAAAATGATGAACTAAATGCATTCCACAAATTTAACCCATTAATCTTAAAAGCTTGTTTTGGGTTAAATATGTTCAAATGTATTTGTAGAAAACAAATTATTTAATATAGGTACATTTTTCACTAAAAGACAATAAATGATACCTTAAAGGTAAATTAAACATTTGATTTGATAATCTATTCGTGATTAAAGATGTATGGCCGAATTTCAGAAAATCCCAAACACTCATTATGAAGTTTTAGTGAATTCTCTCTCAGCACGCTGTTGTTTGGTCTTCTTTCACTGTAAGACCAGACAAAAGGAGAAGGAGGAGTTGCATGTGGAGCAGTAGGAGGAGTTACTACCGCTGCCTCCCACTCAAAGTAGAAAAACTACCCGCACAAAGGAGAAGTGGAGATTCTGAGTGTGATGAGTGCAAGCAAAAGCCCCCCGAGGCTGTTCGAGGGAGAGCCTGAGACACGCCGAGAGACCCTCTGAGTGAGTTGGAGGAAGAAGCAGAGAGGACAGGAAAGAGATCCCAGAGACAGACTCTTGAGAGACATTCACATTGTCACACAGAGACAGACAGCCGGGGGCCAACTCTGGATTTAGTTCTGCTTTTGGGGGTAACACAGTGGAGTGTGATCAGGACTGTGTGAGAGATGGAAAGCTTGTGACAACTCTGCTGCTTTGAAGCAGAAACGGACAAAAAACAGAGGAGTGACTTTTAACAAAGAGAAGGAATCTGGCCAAGAGGACACCTCTCTAACGGACCTGAATGAGGATAAGTCATTATTCCCTTTGAGGACTCAGCAGCTCACGGTGATCATGGACTATTTGAGTTAAAAGGAGCCACATTTGTGTGACAGATTTTTCTGAGTAAGTCAAAGTGAGCCTGTGTCTTGTGGGGTGCTGCCTGGTACAGAGAGACAGGGCAGGGGGAGGGGAAGAAGCTTCAGCCGTGATCTCTGTCCTCTGGGAGGGATCTTTTCAATGTGTGGTAACCCCCAAAATAACCACATCAAGAGAGGGGAGTTAATCACATTGGCCATGTGCAGCAGTTCCTTGTAACGGAAAGAAACATTTGTGCTAATGGCCTGAATTGCTGCACTGCTCTTTTCTGTTCATTCATGGTCAATCCATTGACTGCAGGTCCAAATCCAGGCCTTTCATTACATAACGGACCCCCTCGCCTTTTTCTCTCATAATGAACAACTCTACCATCCCGTATGGCAATGTCACCCAGTATGATTTGTCAAATAATTCTAACTGCAGCAAGAACGACGCGTTCAAATATCCTCTGTACAGCACAGTCTTTAGCATTGTGTTTGTTATTGGACTCATCACCAATGTTGTGGCCATTTATATTTTTACCTGCTCCCTGAAACTGAGGAATGAGACCACAACCTACATGATGAACCTGATAGTGTCGGACCTGCTGTTTGTCTTCACGCTGCCGCTGAGGGTCTTCTACTTCATCAACCAGAACTGGCCTTTTGGAGGTATGCTCTGCAAAGTCTCTGTCTCCCTCTTCTACACCAACATGTACGGCAGCATGCTCTTTCTCACCTGCATCAGTGTGGATCGCTTCTTGGCCATCGTGCACCCTTTTCGCTCAAGGATGCTGAGGACCAAGCGCAACGCTAAAATAGTGTGCATTGCTGTGTGGGTGCTGGTGCTGTCAGGGAGCCTCCCCACAGGGTTTTTATTGGACAGCACCCCAAACACGGAAAACGCCACTTACTGTTTCGAGAACTTTTCATCCAAGCAGTGGAAATCTCACCTGTCTAAAGTGGTGATCTTCATAGAGACGGTGGGCTTCATCATCCCACTGCTACTCAACGTTTGTTGCTCCATTATGGTGTTGCAAACTCTGCGTCGCCCCCAAACCATCAGCCAAGGGGGGAAGATAAACAAAACAAAGATTCTGCGCATGATAATCGTGCACCTCTCAATTTTTTGTTTTTGCTTCATCCCGTACAATGTAAACTTGGTTTTTTACGCCCTTGTTCGAACAAAAACATTAAAAGGCTGCTATGTGGAGTCTGTGGTTCGAACCATTTACCCAATAGCCCTGTGCATTGCTGTATCCAACTGCTGCTTTGATCCCATTGTTTACTACTTCACCTCGGAGACCATCCAGAATTCCATAAAGAGGAAGTCTCAGGGCAGCCGTGCATATGATGTGAAGTTCTCTGAGGCCTTGCAGACAGAAAACAGCTCCCATCTGCAATGCAGCCTAAGGAATCTCAAAGCTAAAGTGTTCCACAGTGAGTCTTCAGTGTGACAGCATGGTTGTTTCTAGACTCCGCACGAAGGTGAAAACTGTCCATCCATAAAAAGAATAATCTACTTGAGAAAATGTGGATGGGTTCTCATCATATTTTAGTCTTCTTCTCAGGGGAAAAGTTTGGAACGTTGGATTTAACAGCCTCTGCTTTGCAGTATTATTCCATGACTCTGCTCACAACTGTGGATTTGTTATTACTACTTACTAATTTCCCTTTCCTGTGGAATATAATGTAATTGTGTTAAACACAATTACTCTACCAGTGACCTGGAAGGGGATGTGATCACTGAAGTGCAAGACAGATTATGATATTGACTGCTTTATGTGCCTGTATAACTGTATATGTATAAATATCCATGGTAAGTTGAGGTGCTAACTTTAGAATATTACTATTTAATTAACGCAAAGGTATACCAAACTATAGATGTACAAGGCTTTCCATTTGTGTGAAATTGTGAATAACAGATAGGTCACAAAGTGCCTTTTTTGCTCTGACAACATTTCTGACTCATTACTGAACATTAAATGCACTGATAGAGTTCTTCATACTGCACTCGCAGCATTGTCATGAATAAAAGCCATGTGCTGTTTAAAACAAACCACTGCATCTGAAACTTTATTTAAATGGGAAAACAGTTTGTCATTCTCAAATATAAAATCTCCTTACACGCATAATAAAAACTCTGACTGCAAGTTGTCAAAGAACTTAATTAGTAACATTAAACGTCCTGAAATTGCTCTTTTATCTATTGTTTGCACAGAGCAGCGGAATATGTGGTAGCACACTGTATAAAACAGGTGTGGCTAAACACAATTTACATCCTCAACCGTCTTTCTGATGTTTGTTTTGGATGCAACACAAAGTAAAGGTGTAGAAGTAGAAAACTGGATGGAGAATGACTCACTCCCACTGGAGAGTTTCAGCTTCCTGTGTGGCAACTGGTGGCTAAAGAGCAGAAGTCTTAATTGATGTTCACTGGAGAATACAGACACAGCAAATTAGACATTATTATGTTTACATATTTGGTGGGAGAACCAACAGGTCAAGAGGAGCAGATTTGTCTACATGCCAGAACGGTGACTGCAGAAGGAGAGCAAGTGGATCAACTGATGCTAGACAGGAGTTAAAGCAGTGCTGTGCCTGTTTTTCTTAACCTAGACTGGAATTCTATTTTATCATCCTGCAACACGTTGTTTTCCCTCCTTCACAAGGACATGGTGTTTTTGGTTTCAACCAACAAGGCTGCGCCCCTTCACCAGACTAGTACAGTCTGTACTGCTGCTTCATTAATCAGTGTCTGATCAGCAGAGGATTGCATTTCTAATAGTCATGCAGCATAATTAATACAACACATTTCTCACATACTTGCATGAATGACTTTTGAAGGAAAACTCAAACAACATATCTCAGACTGTTCAAAAATAAAATCTGGCCAAAATCTTAAGTTAATGAATAATGTCTGTCAGTTAAAAGTTCAGGCTTCAGGCCTGATATCAACTTGTTAAGGGCTTCTCTACATGGTTATCTGCTTCATGCACAGCAAGTCCTCAAATTCAAACTATTATCTTCTCAGTAACTGCTTCTCATGAAACAGCCTAAGACATTTAGGCATTTAATGTTCTCCAATATACTAATACATTGAAGGAATTATTTATTAAGTTCGAATTCTCACTGGCAACACAAGCAAATGTGGATTAAGGAGTTGTGACGAGCAAATATAAGAGAAATGAGAATACGGAGCGAGAAAAAAATGTAGAAATGTGTCTCATAGTTTCCCTTCATGAAATAAAATGACGTGCTAAGTGTTTTTCACGCCGTGGGAAACTTTACAAGTGATCAGTGAGGAATCAACCCAGCATGAGAGAGAATAACACAATGCACATGGTGCTCCAACTTTATTGACATAGCCTGAAGGTCAGTCAGCGGCACTTTATTCATGCCGCAAGTAGAACACAGGCTCTAAGGCCATGTGAGCGTGTCAAGGGCAAGTCTTAAGACATGGCTTGTTATGAAAACTATCAGGTATCTGCACAAAAGGCAACATGACCGCATACACACTCAGCATGAACTCAACAGATAAATACACATCATTATACAAAACTGTATGGATGTGCCGGGTTGCTCATTTAGGACCAACAATCTGATCACCGGGTGTTAATGGCTGATGACGTCTCTCTCGAAGATCAGGACATCAGTTTAAATGCACTTAAGATAACCAAACCAATGTTTGAACCCTTTTCATCAGTTTTGCACCAAGAGTAAATAAATAAATCACTTTCTTTTACTTTCCTCAGAGAAATTCTCTTCATACATTTCATGCATTCATTATTGATATAACCTCTAGAAGCCTTTAAAGAGTTTCTCCTTACTGATGTTTGTATGCTAAAGTTTAATGCAAGTATGAACTCTGCATCAGGGCTTGAGGCCCCTCATGTTAGCCCAGCAGGCTTCTTTGCATACACAACTGTTATCTAATCAGCCTGACCTTTCCTTCCCAGCAGGCTGCAGGATGAGAAAACACAGACTCTGCACTGCTTGTCATCACATACATTCTGTTCTCTCTATTGCTCTTGCAATTTCAAATGGGAGGGTGCATCAGAGAGTCTTTGTCTGATGTGAGCCGGGATGAGGAAATATGAAATTTTACTGATGCAAAGAATATCTCAAATTTTCCTGTTAAAGATTAGAATATTCAAAGAAGGTTTAATATTCTTTATTTTTATACACTTGATTAAGTTTGCTAAATAAACAGCCTGAATATCTCATCTGATAGATAGAACTGCTGGAATCCTACACAGTGACTCAAAACAAGGATAGCGTTTGGCCCGAGACGCTGTCATCAGCGTCATCTCTGTAAGTTTCATCCTGCAACTCTTAGTGAAGACATTCATTTTCACTGGGACATTGATAGAGATTATCCCGGGAAAGGAGTTTGGGTGGGGTCAGTCAATAACTATAGCGTGAAGTCTTCATCCTTAGATTCACTCCAAGGCTCCAGATCACATGACAAGGGCAGCGCCTGTCCTGCTAAATGGATCCACAGGGAAGGGGGTCTCAGCAGAGGATAATCAGCTATTTTCCCCTGCAAGCAGTATGAATTAAGGAGGAAATAGCTGTAATTAACCTAGTGTGGCCCATTTAGATATCTGCGCTTTTTCTCACAGTTACCATCAAAATCAAGATACGCCCATCCCTGTGGTTATATGGAAAATAGGTTGTTTTATAGAGAAGCTTGGGGGTGGAGAAAGTGGGGCGCACTTAATGCACTTAATGCATTAAAACTTTCCTGGCTGGAAAAAGGCAATACAAATACACAAAACATTACCTCTAATAGCCCAATCAGTTGTCAGGATGTGGTTTGACAAAAAAGGAAAGATCTTGTGGCACAAATACAACCTGAGTCAGTTCAAAACTATGGGGCAGCACCAAAATAACCAAGCTATGGAACAGGCTGTGAGGGGGTAGTTCGGCTAAATAACAGGTCGCACGCAATCTTCTCTAACTCCCTGCCGCCTTGCACCATAAACATCTCTTATCAATTCTCGTGGGAGTTATGTGACCAGATCAGCTCTTGGTTGTGCAACATCTTAGAGGAATGGAAAAAAGAGCATGGGCAGCAGGTTGACAAAACACCCTCTACATTAGGGTAGCATGTGTTTATGAAAATGAGAGCATAGCATGCAAAGTGTTCATCTCGTTAAGAAGAGGAAGTTAATCCTGGTGTCCTGTAAATTTCAGCGATTCATCCAGAAAATAGAATTACGACTGATCAGTCACATTTGGCAGGAAGTGTTTGTACAATGTCTGCTTTTGTTTTCCTGTTAATTGATCTGAAGTTCTTTACTTTACAGGCACGATTTGAGCCTGTTTGTGTGGTATAAGCCAGGAACTTCCTGCATGAAATTGACAGATGGAGGATGAGTCATAGAGAAAGACTGCTATTTCTGCTGAAACTCAGAAAAGTGTTGCTGGTAGAGTTTAAATTCGTATTGATACGAAAGCAAGAAGAACGCTGTGATTAACTCCCTTAACTTTGTGTGTGTGAAGAGAAACATGACAGTCTTCTAGCAACATGCCAGCAGTGCTACCAATGTGTTTGACTCAGAAGCCACAATTCCCACACAGATTCACTCACAAGTTTACACATACTCTCATACTTATGTGTTAATGGTTGGCATGGTGAACCATAAACACCTAAGGCTGCCTCTACATGTATACTGAGCATTACATAAACACACAAGTTAAGCGTACTTTAAATCCTAAGCCTTTGTTACCATCTTAATGTTTCAGTCTGACTGAGTGAGGTTTTACAAGCTGTTGGATGATGAAGAAATGAATGAATAATGTTTTTAAAAAGAAGAGATTGGGTGTGTCCTGTTTGATGGTACAAGTTGTGGTTTCCTTTACTGGAAGTCCTTCCTTTTTAGAGACTCCAAAGGGTTTAAACAATGGCTGACCAGCCAATGTGAAGACATTAATCCTCTCCTGTAGCTGCAGCTTCTAATCAGCTCACTGGTGCAACTGACAACTCACAAGAGAGAGAAAAGTTCACTGATTTGAACCTCACGAAAGCCACATGTCTCAATACAGTGCTCATGTGACAATTGATAAAACAGAAATGATAATCATTTTGTCTTTACAATGACAATATGACAATATTTTGTCTTTCTTTTCCACATTTTTCACTTTAAATAAACAATTCGGTCTACTGCTTATCATGTGTACTGTATTAACAGTTTTTTTTTTTTTTTTTAAAGACAGCATCTTTACAGCAGATGGCTGTGAGACAAATTTTAAAAGTATATAGTTGGTGAAATATTATGACTCACTTGGTCAGTATCTATAGAATTGAAGCTTAACAGAAATCTTCTTACGAAGTTTAACAGCAGTTCAACCAAGCACATGGCAGGATTAGTGATCCTCGGCCTCTATAATACTATAGCACACGCTCGTAAACAAATGCCCATAACACA
Organism: Atherinosoma microstoma; assembly: GCA_037177055.1. Taxonomy (NCBI): domain Eukaryota; kingdom Metazoa; phylum Chordata; class Actinopteri; order Atheriniformes; family Atherinidae; genus Atherinosoma; species Atherinosoma microstoma. The sequence goes on from JBBBVU010000009.1 coordinate 9,766,571, forward strand.
CTCCACAGCACAACTACACATAAAAGCTGACGCTTTCAGGTCACCCTTGAGGTCAGCATGTTCTCCATCAGGAATTTCCACAGAGACTACACAATACTTTCCCTCTCCTCTTCAGCAGAATTCAGTCTCCTGGTGCCACAGACAATTACAGTTTATTTCCCTCATATGCTCAGTCCTCATTTGTCTGAGAGCCGCTGTTCTTAGTGAGATTTAATTATGTGTTTTATTAACACTGCAAGTACCTGTTTTTAAAATCTTATCTCCACCCAAATGATCATTGCCTTATAAAACTTTGCGTCCTCCACATCCTTTTCAACCGGGATCCTGGAGAGACAATTTAGTGATACTCTGGCCTCAAAGTGGGAAGGACACGGCTCATCAATAGCCCTGAGGTTATCTACATTGGTCCAAAACAAAACACACAATTAACTCCATGTAACAGATAAATTAGACTATAATAAATCCAGTAGATACAGAAATACCACCAATCAGAAAAAGTGATGCCCTATTAGGGTTTTTACTACTTTTTGATACTAAGGGGATAATTTGGCCATTTCAGCTTCTGAACTAGATATAAAAAAATCAGCAAAACATCCTCTTGAGCTTCATATTATGGAGACTGGAGCATTCTTTGTATAAATGGTGGCTGTAATAACATAAAGAATATATGATTTACCAGAAGCCACAAAAACTACATATCAAACATATGTATATGTATTTATCATCACACAGGTTAACTAGAGCTAAACACACTCCTTTCTAAAAATGGTTGCAAGCTCATTTTATGAGATCATAGATACCGGGCAAATCTACTGCTGTGGTCTATTTGAAGCAAACTGGCAGCTTCAAGCTTCCTTACACTTGACATGCAAGCTCAGAAAGTGGCACCACCTCTAAAAACACTGACAAGAAACTTTGATGAGTTGCTCTGCCATCCCAGATTGACTGAATTCATGCTGGTGGATAAACTTCAGCTTCTTTTTCATGGTTGAATGAATTTTTTAGACCTGTTTTTGTGACTTAATTGGTAGCTCAGAAGGAAAAAAGCATCAGAATCCTTTGGGTGATTTTTTTTTTCTTTCTTTGTGGTATATGGCAGCTTCCTGAGCGATTGCTAAAGTAGCACAGTTTGCTACATAGTTTTGAAAAATTAGCACACAAGGTAGGGACAGGTGTTCAGCTAGTTTCACAACAGATCATATCTGCAACTCAAGCTTCCTAACACTTGTAGAGCACAAGATAACCACAGATTTAAGTGTTTTGGTTTTTCTTTTCTTTTTTTTTTTCTTTTAAATTACACATTGTAGGTTTCACCGGAATTTTAAAACAGCCTTTCTTTGCCAAATTGGATTCCACTTCCCCCAGTTTAAAGCAAATTTACATTTTTTTCTTTCAAAAGCAGTGTTAAAATAGTTTATAATTCTGTCACATATGAGCAAGGCTTTAATCCCTTTGATCAACCTTAAAAAATAAAAAATCCAAGCAAAAGGAATTTAACCCTTTAACACTATATCATGTTTAATACAGTTTCTGGGACTTATTGCATAACTTTATTGTAAAAACTTTGCTAATTATCTTGTTGTATACTGTACAATCTAATTCTTGCCTCCTGGTGGATATGTTTTGCACTGCAATAATTCTGATATATCACACTGTAATAAATGATACATATATGCAATTTTTTTATTGTTTTGTTTTTTTAATATAAATATTTAGAGGACCGAATAAGGACTCAAGGTTTTTAAAAAATGTAATTTCATCCCCAATATTTCTTCGTCCCCAAAACTTTTGAGTTTTAAAAAATATATATATTTTTTTCCCAGTAGTTTTTCTTCCCCGGTTTAGTTACTGATATTCTTACAAAAGCATATTCAAATACTTGGTACATGATAGAAATCAGTGGCCAAACATTTAAACAGGAAGTCAGATAATATCTTAGCACAGCTCAATTGCTGGACTCCTCAAATTGCTGCTTACCTTTTTACTGAACATGTGTTTCCCTCCCAAACAATGACACTTTTTAAATTAAACCAAGCATAAAAGCTTATGGAAAGACAAAAAAGAAGTTAAACCTTTAACCAGATCTCACAACAATTTCATGGACATAATCCAGCCATATCAATGAAACAGTAAATGGAGAGTTTGGGGAAAAGGAAAATCTTTTCTAATTAAAGATCAAAGTTGAAAGCCTGCAGCCCTTCATTGTCTTCTTACTGTAAATGTGTTCAAGTCAGAATTCCTGTTGCAAACACAGGCTGCAAGCAGGCCTATAGGGCACTTACAGCCTGTGGAACAAATGAGACTCATGAAAGTACCACATTAGAAAAGGCTGTTGCTCAGAGAATATAAGGTGTGATTAGATGACTGGGTTGTGGCATTTCGCTTATAACAGCAGAAGTTTAAATATGCATGGTATGCTTTATGACATGGTTATCACTCTTACACTTAAAGAGAAAAGGCAAAAACCACAAGCTCAAAAGAACTTTTTCTCTTCCGCAAGAGGCACGCGTTTATTGCTCCCCTCTGTATCTGGCATGGCTTTAAGTAGTAGGAAGTGGTTTGGGTGTCAGTGCATTAACCATCTTGTTTCTGTGCCTGAGAAGATATGGTTATAAAGCCTGGCTGGTGAGGTTTGCAGGAGATCACCACCGTTGTTCCTGCAGCATTTGATCCCCTAGATTTTACTAGTGTTGTCAGTGTACCCAGAAGAGAAGAGCTGGAGATACGCCCACATTTCACAAACATAAACTTGACACATTATTTCTATATAGCCTACAACGAATGATATAGCAATAGATGTAAGTGACCTGCATTCAAGCTCCGAAAAGGAAGTCTATCTGTCGAGGGTCTTGTCTGCAGTTGATCTATTATTGGCTAAAAGGAAGGATGGCAAAGAGACGAGCCAGCAGAGACTGTGACCCCAACTAAAGGTGGAGCTGCTCATCTCAACACAAATGAGTTCTACGAACAATACGAGCATTTAAAAGCACAAAAGGCATATAGCCTGCACAGATCCCAGTCCCAGTCCACAGGATCCAAATATAACTGTTCCTGATCTTATTACTTTGAGCTGTTGATGGATTGTTTCATGACAAAGCCCTGTTTGGCCACACCAGTTTCTATTATATGATAGAGAGCAAAAAAACACTGGCAGCAGACAATAGAGGGTCACTGTAGAGTGCTAGAAATAATCATAACAATGACAGCCTTCATATTTATAGTTGCAAAGAGACTTCCAACACCAGCGACTAAGTGCTTTGTTATTAACAGGAAGAGCTGCACCCTGTGAAGAATAAACAGCACTTCTCTACTGTGTGACTTATGATAGTGGTTTTTAATGCTCTCTAGATACCACTGGTGCTATAAATGTCAACTAAAAACACAAATATACAAAATATAAAGTAATCTAGCTGAATGTCTACAGGACAAAGAAACCAAAAAGGATTTTGATAGAAAATGGCTTTCTAAGCATCAGTAGCCAGACAGAGATCATTGGGTCATCTTGCATCTGCAGAGCTCTTCCTGAGTGAAACTGGGGACACGCAAAAAGCAGGCCACAAAAACAGGGAGGCAGGGAGACAAAAGGGGAATAGAGATTTTTACTGATAGCAAGCGTCAATATTTCGTAAGGGTGATGACAGCAGTTGAGGGCGGAGGTGTGTGGACAAGCTCCCAGATAGCCTAAATGAAAGGTCTTTTGTGCATCATTTGATAAGAGGGGATGTTTGATTGTTTGCTATTAGGTCACCAGGATGAGCAGGAAGAGAATTAATGAATCACTTTAGATTATAAGACTGAGCAGCAAGGTGCAAATCACTGTGACTGAGAGTGCATGCTGAAATACAGGATGTAGCATGTTTCAAGAGGAGTAAGTAAAAGAGAGAAAAGGAAATGCAACATCACACTGTGTGCTCTTCAGTTTCTCTTTTCTCAGGTGCTCAGTTCGCACGAGAGGAACAGTGTGGTTTGGCTCACTTTGGTGAGCAAACAAAACAGACATCGTGGTGATGACACGAGGTTGTTGCACAGTTCGTTTCTCATTTCCTGGTCTGAATAGTGGATTGGCTCATATCATCAAGCATGCTCAAATTAAAGCTGCATTTCCTGTTTGTCATCCTCAATTCAGTGGTAGCTGTGGGAGGGTTTCACAGATGTAGTTTGTTCAAACAAATGCTGCTTTTTTGGGCTCATTTATGACCTTTGAGAATCAACAGACATAACTTCACATCCTTCCTGCAAGAGGAAGCCTCTGTTCATCTGCTTGTTTGGCTCTATATTTTATGAAGTACAACTCTGTGAACCTTCCATCTGAATTAATTTCCCAGCCAAGTCTTTAACCTCTGATTCGTCAATCAAAGGAGGACAACAGTTCCAACTAGCAGCGGTAACCTAGTGGTTACAGAGGTGGGCTTGGGTCTGGGGGACCTGAGTTTAAGTCCCAGGATGGCATCTGAGGTGAACTGCTGTGGGCCCTTGAGTAAGGCCCAAAAAACTGCTCCCTGGATGCAGGAATCTGGCTTGGCATCCCACAGCTATAATATTTTGTGCCTTTTGACTGATGTCTTTTTACACAAAGCTGTACTCTGCAGTAAATATGATGATCATTTCAAGCAAATTTTTTAATTTTTTAAGTACTAAAACTGTTAAGTTTGTAGATGACATAACTGCCATAGGTATCATCTTAATCTGATATCATCCAATGAGTCATTGTTGTCACAGGAGGGGGGGGTCCCAAACACTAATGTGTGCTATCTTGGGGGTCGTGGCTCAAAAGATTTGGGAACCACTGCTCTAGAGGGTAGTAAACACGGCTCAGAAAATCATCAGCCTGCAGGATCATCACACATCACTCCCCCTTCCAACATATCTCCTTTTTGCTGACCTCTGGTAGGCCCTACAGGGCCTTGAAGTACCAAATGGCAAGACTGAGGAATAGCTTCTACCCCTCAGCTGTCTATGAGCCCCACTATCCCACTGCAACTCACCTCTGCCATCGGAACTGCCCATGGACTTGCTTTTAACCACAGATGCACCTTCATATTTTTCTATACACCTTTTCCTGGTTTCCTGCACTGTATTTATTGTATGTTCGGAAATGCCTGCCTTTGCACGAGTGAGTTGGATTCTACAATGTAATGACAATAAAATTATTCTATTTTAATACACCCTTTCTAACACAAATTCAAGAAGAAAAAAACTCTATTTCTATTGAGTTGTAAAGACACTGCCAACTATTACCACTACAGAGACCCTCCTATCTGCAGGACACAGAACATGATGACACTGTAACTCAGCTGTGCTACACCAATTTATCTGTATCTTCACTCAACATGAACATCTTTAGGGGGCACAAGGGGGAAGTGAGGAATTATTTCACAAAAGCAGGGAGGGGGCTGGATTGTGAGCCCTGGATGGGGATTCATTGTGGCCTCAAGATAAGAGCTGAGCAGCAGCAATGAGCTTCCTCAATAAAAACACATCCAGGGCAGATAGTCTCGTGGCATGGAGCTCTCCTGTCAGCCAGTGGGAGGTTTCAGTCACTGGAGGAACTTTGGCAGAAGGATAATCCATCCCCTGGTTGGACTGTTGGTGAATCAGCATCATC
>JBBBVU010000009.1:9772275-9784178 GCA_037177055.1 Atherinosoma microstoma
AGGTTTCAGTCACTGGAGGAACTTTGGCAGAAGGATAATCCATCCCCTGGTTGGACTGTTGGTGAATCAGCATCATCATGGTTTTGTTGACTCAAGTGTCTTTAACATATTTCCTGCTGATCCCAAAATATCATGGGCGAGGCATTTGTCACCATTGCCAAATGTGCTATTGTTTGCTTGTACTTCCAAGCTTTTAATTAGGCAAAACAAAGACAGCAACAGGTTTTTATAATCATACATAACTGAAAGTCTCTTTAAACTGCACACAAACAAAATGAGCACTCATTCAGCTGTCAGTAGTTGATATTTGTCAGAGAGGCTCAAGTAGGAGTCAAATGATAGCTTTTCCACCTCTTCAATCCAGACTGTCCTCATCAGTTCTTTTGATGCCACCTAGTGGTACAAAAATCTAATGGAGGCACTGTAAAGTCACAACAAATAAAAAATAAAAAAAACAGCCGAAGGGATCAGATGTATGGTTTGTTTGGGTCTCATCACGAGAATAAAGCTTAGCAATATAAACAAGTGAAAATGTTTAGTCTACTTTTGATATAGCAGAGGAAATGGGCTTCAAAAAGTGTCGGCCGGCTCAAACTGTTGTGACCTAGTGGAGACCCTTCTTCTCTGAGGCTAATATTTCCTGCTTCCCCCAAACAGCCAAACAGCAGCTTGCAGACGGCATTCAGTCCCCCCGGGAACGTTATCACTGCTGAACCAAACAGCGCACAGCAGATGTTTCAATCAAATCAGAAACAGTACACACACACTCGCATCAAAAATCTTTATAGAAAATAACATTTCCATCATGACAATCTGAACAATATTTCCTCCAAATCTTCAGTGTCTCGTTGCAGCAATCAGCGGTCAGCGGTGTTATCAAGACGGTCTTTAAATCGTCTCAGGAATTCATTTTAGCCCACACAATAAGTGGAGTGTTTTCAGCAAATGTAAACATTAACTGTTAGATTGTGTCGAGTCAGGAGGAAGGAGGCTGCAGTCTCAGGAAAACATTTTCTCGACTTCGTCCATCCAGTTGCATGGAGAGTCTTCCTCAAAGTCCCTGTGAGGAAAGGGGGAAACCATACAATGCATTTTCAATGTGTTTTCATATATAAGGTCGATTATACAAACGATACAAACGCAGCACATTCCGAACATTCAGCCGCAAACACAGCGGATGCTCCGTGTACACATTAATATTCAATGTGAACAATGTTTATTTTGCCAGGTGCTGACATGAAGTTAGGCTCAGAAATATTTGGACACTGAAACAGTTTTTGTTATTTTAACTACATGCAAAAACAGATTCCTGTTACCAGCTGTGTAACGAATATGGGTTAATAGTGCAAGGGGAGTCCTGCAACAGCATTCCTCAGACGGAGGAAGCTAAGATCAGTTTGGGGAATGTTTAGAATGGATCATGATATGAAGCCACAACGTTATCTGCAGTGAATGGGCTCGGTTTGCTTCCAACAGCACTGGTTCACTGGGGTTCGTTAGACAATGTGATAGAGGAAAACGAGGAGACAGCACAGTAGAATGATCCAGATTATATTGTGAAAGCAAGTAGGAGTTTCTTAAAGGTGCAGCGTGTAACAAAACTAAAGGTCAATGTCAGAAAAAAATCTTTTAATATATAAACTATCTTATTATTGGTATATAATCACTTTACTAAAATAATTGTATTGTTTTATCATCTTAGAATGAGCCATTTATATCTACTTGCTGTAGGTCCACATACATGGTAGCTACCATATTTGTGCCACCATTTTTACTACGGTGTCTCTGAATGGACAAACAACTTGGTGTATGAAGTAACAACCCTCTGAGCTTTAAAACTGAACTACCAGCTTTGTTTGATAGGTGTTAGAGCACCGTTTGGGATAAGTAATGCCTTAAAAGACATAGAAGAAGACAGAACACATGTACATAATGTTGAAGTAGCTATCTGTAATCCAGTCATAGATTAACCTGAGGCCACTTTTACTAATGGCTTACCACTTGTTCTGGAAAACACAAACAAAGGAATGTATGCTGATGACTCAACCTTATATGCCTCTGCAATCACTATCGATGAGTTAAATTCAGTTTTAAAAGAAGATTTAAAAGCAGTTATGAACCGGGTAAAAAACAACAAACTTGTTGTAAGGGTATCTAAAACTGTAAGGTCATTGGTTCTCATCACAACATCAGTAAAAACCAGAGTTAATTCTGAAAATTGAGAAGGTACTGTATGTATTAACCAAGTGCAAGAGACCAAACTGCCAGGAGTTGTCATAGATGACAAACTTTCATGGAAAACACATATAAATAAAACAGTTAATAAAATGGGAAGTGGCATCTCTGTCATTATTAGATGGAAGACATATTTATCACTAAAATGAAATAAATTAATAATACAGGCTTTAATTTTGTCGAATCTTGACTACTGCCCGGTGGTCTGGTCAAATGCCACAGCAGACGATCAATAAACTTCAGAGAGTGCAAGCTTCCATTGTCCTTGGTTGTGATTTCAGAACAAATGTATTTAAAATTCCTAGAAATTGGTTAATTGTAAGAGAAAGTTGACTTTATTCATTACTAATATTTATAAGAAATGTATCCGCATCAAAAACGCTGCAAGTTTTATACAAAAAACTATGTTAGGTTTCAGGAAATCATAGCTATAGCACGAGACATGCGATCAGAGGTCATTATTTTACTGCCAAAGATAAAGCCAAACTATTGTAAAACAATAAATAAAATATGATCTACAGAATGATGTCCGCATGGAACTTACTTCCTAAACACTTTGAGCAAACCATTAGCATAAAGGAATTCAAATTGTTTGTAAAGAAACATCTCTTGAGTAGATACATATCAAATTCATTTTATTAAATGAATCATATGAATCATATATAATTTTATATCAAATTTACTGAAATTGTTTTTTGGTTCAAGTTATAACAATACATTGTTTGAAGTTGTTGATGCTAGTTATAAAATGTATGTATGCATTGTTTTGATTTTTTGTTAAATGTTTAACAGGAGGATTTTTTACGTTTTTGCTTTTCTTTTTTTTACTTTTTAATGCTACCTCTTAATGTTTTACATTCATTTTTGCTGTAATGTTCAACATATTAGGTGTCGGACCCCAGGAAGAATAGCTGCACTTTTGCTGGATCCAAATGAAACATAAACTGTTAATGAGCACCTGTACAAACTGTGTCCCTGTCCACCTTCTACATGTATGTTTTGTCATGAATGACACAGTCCATGCACCACATGCATATCTCGTAAAACGAATTTTTTTTTTTTGCATGTTTAACGCAGAAATACCAGTTTTTGGAAGTGTTATCAAAAAGCAAAAAAACTTGAAAAAAAGTCAGATTTGCAAATCATTCCTGATATAATTTCAAATATAGCAATAAGCCTCACGTGTCCTCGTCATCAGAGCGTGGCAGGAGTCTGTAGTCGTCGATAGCCACTTCTGGCTCGGGCCCATCAGTGTCATCTCCCTGCTGCTGGGAGAGAGGTCCGACTAGAGGGTTGTCATCTGAAAATGGAAATCAATAATAAATCTAAAACATTGCAATGCTGCTATTAAGGATGCCTAGGAAGATCATCTTTAAACATGCTCTTCAGTAAAATAGTAAGTAGACAAATATCAACAGACCTCCTCTGTGTATTAAAAAGGTACTGAAGGCTTTGTTCAGCTGGGCCTTCTCAAACAGACCCAGAAGTCTCTCCGGAGGATCCTTCTCCCATCGTCTTCTCTGCCTGCCATCCTCCGACTCCTCTGACCCAACTGGAAAAAAACAAGGAAACAACATTCTGATAATACACTTCATCCTGTTTTAATCGGAGGAAATGAAAATGCCACAGCTGTCGTACTTCCGTGTGTAGAACCAGTGTGGGTCTGGTTGACTGATGCCATGCTGTCTGATGACACCAAGCTGGCATTGGCCAACGCCTGCAGCACAGTGCCTGGAGGTTCATTCGCCCACTGCTTTCGAGGGACGGGCCCAGTGCTTTCACAGCCGCCTCTGGGTAAATCCCCACCTGGGGTAAATGATTTAGGATATTTGTTCGGATTTTTTCAGAAACAACCAAAGTGGACAACAGTGTTAACTCGACTCTACCTTCCAACGTCGATGTTTTCATCAAACTCTGCTCTCCCAGAAAATCAGCCACCTTCTTCCCTTCCTCTCTGTTCCACCGACCTGTACGCCTCCCCTCCCTCTCGCTCTCTATGGCCTGTAAAAAAGTAAATGACACCATCCGAACTAACAGCAGCTTGTCAAAGGTCAGATTGCACATAGGGTTGACATACGTCCTGAGAGTATGATTATCTTTTAAGCGGGAAATAATAAAATCATTTTTAGATAAACCGACTGAGCAACTAGTAGCTTGTATTTTTACCTGTGAGGGCAGGTGTGAGCGCAGGAGCCTGGAAGCCCGGTGAGAGGTCAGGATTGTGTGCACAGATGGCCTGTCTTTCGGGTCAGTCTTAAACATCTGCTTGACCAAGTAATGCAGCTCGTAAGGCAAATGTTTGGGAAGAGGAGGGTATGCTCCCCGACACACCTTCAGAATCAGGCTCTTCCAGCTACATGCCTGGAACTGGTCACAAAAAAAAAAGAGGCATGAGGGTCTCTGAGACAACAAACCGCACCATAACATCCGAGCTGCAAAAATACACAGCAGATAATGTAACTCAGCTGAGGATACTCAGCTCCTATCAGGCCATGACAATGTTCTGCTGTAGCTCGCTGTGCTGTAACATGACAGCAGAAGTATTTGACATAACGATACAGCGACAATATTTAGACAGAGGCCCACAGTTAAAGTCGTGGTATAACAGAGTGTGGAGGGTGGGAGGAGGGCTACCGGGTGTCGTAGGGTGCAGAGCTCGTAGAGGACACAGCCCAGCGACCACACATCACTGCAGAGCACACAAAGACAGAGATGGTTACTCATTCACACCAGACGTTCGTCATGGACTGACACAGATGCATGACAAAAACTTTGGAGTATCTAAAAAATTATTCCTCAGTGTTGATTCGTAGTGACGATTATTATGTAAATTCCTGGAGGCTGAAGAATCTCAATTCACTATATTTTTTTCTGTTCTGACGCTTCACTTTACAGCAGATTTTGGCTTTATAAGACCGTGTCCCCTACGCTAGCAACTGGATATCAACACTGGCTGTTCTGAACACAGACTGGGGCTGATTCAGCCCAAAAACCCAAGAAGACACTAAGGAGGAAGTGAAGAAAAAGAAAGAGAGAAAGGGAGAGAGCAAGAGGTTAGACAAGTGTCAACATTGGACTAACTTATACTCGCTGGAGAGAGCTCAGATAAGAGACAGGATGCAAGACGGATGCTGAATTAGCCTTCATTAGGGGGGGGGGCCTCAGTGAGAAAATCTGCCACAGTTTAGTAGGTTTTAACACCAAAAACATAACAAAGAAGCTAGTTAAAATCTTATGTCATTGCTATTTTAATAATAAATACTGGTTTTGAATTTGATGTCAGCAATACTTTTTTTTTTCTTCTGGATTTGGACCAGAAACTGAGAAATGTACACAGATATTCCCAAACAGGTGAGTAAAATGACTGGTCTTACAGAGTATGACTGCCTTGTAAAAAGGCTGCAAAGACAGTTCATTCAATAATTTAATAATATCTATTCATCACCTACATCAGTCGTTCAAAATCTAACGAACATAACATCGTTAAACGATCTGCAGACTTTAGACAGATCTCTGTAAATCTAATATCTAATTATCATGATCTTCAGGCAGCATCATATCAGCAATAAAGAACATTTTGGAGAGAAAATCTCTACATGGTTTCAGTAAAACTCCTGAAAAACCATTGTCGGTGACCACAGTTTATCACTGCCATGTAAATTAAAAGCAAAGAAGATCTGGTCTGAATTTACTGAACATGAAATGAGTTTAAAACTGTCCAGTTGTTGGTTTAAATCATTTCTGGAAATCAATGACACTGAATCTTCCTGGCTAAAGATAAAAGGAACCATTTAGCTCGTTATCAGAATGATGGACAAATATCAGCAAATCCTTGGAATCGGTTTTATAATTATAGTTAACCAATGCCAGGAGCTCTATGTTTAGACATTCATAATCCATGTGTACAGCTTCATTAATCTCATAAACATATGCCTAGAAGCTGTTTGCTTTAGGCCTCATTAGTTCACCTTGTGAATTACACGTATATATTAATTTTTTCTGTATCTATATTCATTTTACTTTAGCTATTAATTTTGGGTATTAAAAAAAAAAAAAACAGCAAACAATCATTGTAACATACCTCTTATTGTTATACGGTTTGCTGTCCCAGATTTCCGGTGCTACATAATACGGCGTTCCAACATATGAATGAGCATAAGCCTTTGAGCTGCAACAAATTTATGGGTTCAATTTTAAATACAGCAAAAGCTAATGAAGCACATAGCATGTACTTTAAAAAGACTTTTTCTTTTTTTGTCTTGCTGTACCTGTTCAGAATACACGCAGAACCAAAGTCTCCAAGCTTGATTGAGCCATCGTCTGTCAGGAAAATATTCTGGGTACGGAAATGAGAGAAAAGTGGCGATTGAACAAGAGGAAAGCGTACGAACAGCCAACAATGGCAAAATGATGATATTATGCATAAGTGGGAGATAATGATGTGATCTCATCTCCTAACAGCAAATCCCCTTTTGTTCCGATTCATTTCACAGTGCTCACGCTGATGAGATTTCATCAACACGCACCCAACCAGTGAACTAATTTAGTGACTTCTAGTTGTGATTATTTTCTCTCATACAGGAAATCTGATCATCCACATCACTTGGTGGTGAATGTCCTCTTTATGGCTGAAAAAAAAATTCAACATGAAACTAACAGACCAGACAATAATGAACGTGGCCTCTCTTTGCATTTACATGCAAAGAGAAATTCATTAGCACTCAGGAACTGCAGCGCCTCGTCGCTACATTACCTTTGACTTCAGATCTCTGTGCAGAACCCGCTTATCATGGATATGCTTTGCACCTGCACACATCTGGGCAAACCACTTTAAGATCTGGGAAAAGAAAAACAAATTGTTTAAAAAAATAAGAAAAGAAAAAGAGGAAGAAAACGTGGACACATAATAGTGAAAATAGCTGGAAATATATGAGGCCTACTGTACATTTTCAACACAGAATTGCGTGGTTTTCTGCTGCTGAATCCTCTGGAGCAGATCTCCTCCACCGCAGTACTCCATAACAATGCAAAGGAGGTCATCCACTGAACAAACACAATCACATTTCCTATTCTGCAACCCAAAACAATCACAACTGTTTCTCCTAGAACATCTTGTAATATGTTTTAAAGGGATTGTTGAGTGTGTGATTACCTTCAAATGCCTCCCTGAAGGCCACAATATTAGGATGTTTCATTCTGGACAGCAGGATGGCTTCGCTTTTTGAATTTCTCAGTCTGGACTGACTCTATAAAAATGCAAATATAAACAGTAATGCATTCACTGTTAAACAAAACAAACAGCCTCTGCAAATCAATGTGGGCAGCAATCTGCTAGGTTATCAGCAACAGAGATAATATTTCCATATGCGACCCCAGGCTACATCACAGCCTGGATTCAAATATAGTCCAAATAATGTTAGTTTCTACATATGCAATATAGAAAAGAACACATTTTTGTTTATATGTTTGTATTAAAGTTTTATCAGCATTGTTATTAGTTTCCCTGAAAGATATTCCCCACTGGAGATTTTTTCCATTTCTATTCCACAACACAGGCGAGGACAAAAAATAAATAAATAAAATATAGAAATAAATCTGTAGGCTATCTCATTAACTTTGTTTGTACGTACTTTCGGCAGCTGGATTTCCTTGACCACATATTTTTCCTGAGAGTTTTTACACTGGACTAACACAGCCCGACCAAAAGACCCTTCTCCGATGACTCTCAGGTGGGAGTATTTCTCCATGGAGCTATAAAACACACAAAAAAAGAAAGACAGAGTGAACAAACTGGATGAAGAAAACCAGCGACCTTCACTTTCTCAATTCAATTTTTTTCCGGTTTTGTTTCGGTTTAGTCAACCTGACATTTTAATCATGCTTTACACAAGACAGATGCAGCAAAGCAACCATGTACCTGGAATCGTGCTGCTTGGTTTCTACTTCCTTATTATTCTCTGACGCAAGCAAGACGCAGCCGCACTGCGCACACTCGCCGCTAGGTGGCAGCACATCCCAATTTGGATTTCTAGATCATTTACAACTGATCATTTAGCCGACTATCTATCTTTGATGGTCCCATCTTTTGACTATAAGAAATATAATAACTCATCTTCTATTCGTTTTCTTTTCATTCTTTAAATTGTGTTTTCGGTATAGTTTTCTCCTCCTTGTAACCATTAAAAAGAAAAAAAAGGATTTAGATGGCCTAAACTCCTTGAAATTAACTCCACTAGACTTATAGAGACCAGTTGTGGTTCCATGTCTGTGGACCACATGATCTGCCACAAAAATACAGTTCGATAGTGGTCCCTCCCTGGTCAGTGTCGGTGATCTATTTAGGTAGTGACCTCGAAGTGAGGAAGTGGATGCTTTCCTCCTGACAGAACTACTAATCACACACATAAGAAGTGGAAAGAATGTGTCTGGCTGCAGGGTCACCAGTGGATGGCAGAGGTAGAAAAAAAAAAGAAAAAAAGATGGCCGTGATGGAAATATAATGAGGGAGGCTAAAATGCTTCCTTCCATGCTCCTGCAGAGAAAAACACCAAATTTGCAGAGATCAGACCCAGTGCTCTGGCATCAATGTAAGGGCCTGCCATTTGTCACACATGAAGAAGTCCTGTTAATTAATCAAGATGTGGACTTTTAGACATGAGCTAAGGTTGGACGTTTAGGCAAAAGATAGATATAATAAGACCTAATCTGCTAACAACAAAACGCCCCATGGAAGCTTCTAACCAAGCGCTAATGTGGTATAGACTTTTTATCTGAGAATGCACAGTTCAGGTCACCATTCAGATAAAAAGGATACTGAAGTTATGCAACATAATAGCTAACTTCAATGTACATATACATGCCATAAATGCAAGAACATGATATGAAGTGAATTTAAAGTGTAGTTTTCTTCTCTTCTGCAAGTGAAATATTGGATTTTCAAAGAGATGAAGGAAGTAACCATCAAAGAAACAGAGACTGCAACATTCAGCCAATGTCACACAAGTTACTGTCCACTATTTTTCACCAAAATGAGTGAATGTAACTGATTTATTCAGATAAAAAAAATTCTCATGGATAAAAAACCCAGTCTATTTGATTTGTTTTATTCTATTCCTTTAACTCCTCCTGAATAAGATTAAAGCTCCTACATTCTCACTGTATGAGAGCAGAGGATGTGATCTGGGTGTCCTCTAACTGTGGCTGCATTCTCATGTGTTCTGTTCAGTACATCCACTGCTTTTCATTCATGACCATAAGCTACATGAATCAAATTATAATGCAGCGCTGAATTATTAAAGCGATCAACACGTAATCTGCACGAAAAAACATAATATACTGGGAAAAAAAAGTCGAGACTTCACGTTTACTGTGATGGATTACACCATTTAAGTAAATTATCTGCTGAATGATTTCAATATCTCCCATTAATGAATGAAATGGAACAGTCAACGTGTAAATTACCTTTACAAATGAAAGCATATGTGATTTGTCAGTTCAGGTGTTGAAACTCAGAAATGCACCAGTATAGCCCTTCAGTTTTCAGCAAAAACTTCTTGTGCAGCATAAAGGAATTGCTTGTCAGCCAAACAATAGCATAGTAGGTCCAGTTTTCAAGTATTTACCTCATTACCTTCCCTGTTTTGCTCTTTGGCAGGGCTCTAGTTCCGCCTATCAGCAAACGGTCAGCCTCGGGAGGAAAATAACGACAATAATGAGGCATGCTGGAGCAGTTTGTTCAAAGCTCCTGGATTATGCTTCACAAGCTCTTTGGGGAAATGGGGTGGACATTTTTTTGCTTTTTCTTGGTGTGTCAAAAAAAAAGAGAGGTCTCATTAGGTCTATGAGGAAGCCTTGACAAAACCTCAGAGGACAGTCCCCAGATAAATGACTGGGAGAATTTTGCACAGTTTTGGTGAGCTATTCTTTACAAGACAAGACGGAAATGGCTTTTCATTTAAAATTTGGAAGTTTAAATACAACTGTATGTAAATAGGGTATGAGGTAAAACAGAGAATGAATTGTGAAGTAAAAGTGGAGCATTAAAGATATTTTTCTACAACAATTGGCGTAGTTCATGCATTTGCGATGCTGAGGAACTTTAAGTGCCATATAAGAACATCTGCCACCTGTCAGGAGCTGACTCTTCTTTTCTAGTTTGTGCTGCTTTATAAATGGCAAATGACTGTAATGAAGCAGCTGTGGGGCTATGATAATTGAAAGGAATAAGAATAAAAGTTGCTCAGACCAGCTGGACTCTCAAGAACTTGCATGATATGAGACTAATTTATCAGTATTTATTTTAATTGGGGTAGTTTACCATATATTATCACATCTACGTGACCTAATATGTAAGAGAGAATACACTCTCCTCAATCTGCAACTTGATCATTCTTAAAGTACTAGGATTTCATCATAATTTGATGGCCTAAGAACAAGATTTAGACCGAAATATCACCTCTGATGTCATTAAATGTGTCATTTAAGCCTTTGTAAAATAAGAAAATCTGACTGAAAGGAATGAAATGTTTTACTGTGTGTACAGGTGGGAATCCTCTGTCAGGAGAGGTGAACAGTCCACCTGAGATCCATTAAACTCCAGAAAAACCTGTAATAATAAGAGATTGGATTTTGAAAATGTTCATGGGATTATAAAATACTGCTGCAATATACCATGTTGCCTATACAGATTTGAAGATTATAAACCAAATGACTTTAAACTTAAACACTGTGAGAAATTAGACAATGAAAAGAGGAAATCATCAGGAGCAAGAATGTTTTATGTTCACAGATACAAAGCAGTTTATAGAGAGGGATGGCGTCTGGATCACTGTTCACATTCTTACATCAGTCAGAGGTTCAAACAGAATGGATGAATGAATAAATGACTGAAGAACTGGATGAACTGGATTGAACTGGTTGAATTATATTTGATAATCAGACAGCAGGGATGGGTGTCAAAGAGGGAAGAGAAACTATAAACACAGTTCTGTGTCACCAAAGCAGCTTTATGGGCGGTGAAGGTCACTTTGTGCAGTGATCCTAAATTTACCTGAATTTTAGGGTCCATTTGAGACCAACGACCAAAGGTTTAATCACTGTCCTTACCTTCAGAGCATGATGCTGATCGTCAAATAATTATCTGGGATATGGCCACTCTCTTCGGTTCATTGTCCTCAGATTTGTTCATTAGTTTATCCTTCACAAGCTCTGGATTTAGATCAAGCTGTTTTTCTGCTGAGGCAGCAGCACAGCCCAAACTCCGAGCCTTCCAACATAAGTATTATTTCAAAATTATGCATGAATCGGAGCCACTTCTGTATAGTTTGGTTGTTCAGCGCAGTGGTTTCCCCATCAGAGGGTCAGAGGGCGAAATCAATGCTGGTAGGATTAAACTTTTTTTTCATTATCAGAATTCTATTGTTTTAGAAATAATGTGTGACCTCTTTTTTGTCTTCAAGAGATTGGAAATTCAGAGATGTAATATCGTTGTATCTGTAATTATTTAAATAGATTATCATAGCTTGCTGGTTAGTTATCATGTAAAATAGCACATTTCTGAAACATACTGGAACATAACTTAACCCGGCTGCGCGGTGGTGTGGTGGTTAGCACCGCAGCCTCACAGCAAGAAGGTCACTGGTTCGAGTCCCGGGCTGAGTTTGAGCCAG
>JBBBVU010000009.1:9787325-9807057 GCA_037177055.1 Atherinosoma microstoma
CTCTGTGTTGGCCCTGCGACAGACTGGCGACCTGTCCAGGGTGTACCCTGCCTCTCGCCTGATAATTGCTGGGATAGACTCCAGCCCACCTGTGACCCTGCATGGATTAAGCGGTACAGAAAATGGATGGATAACTTAACCCTTTTATCACTGTGGGTATCATATTTAATACATACAGTTTCTCAGACCTTTCACATCCCTCGGAAAAAAACTTTGCTCAAACCCCGTGGTATCAAACCTGATACCTGTTATTTGGCCCCTGGTGGATTTATTTTGCACTACGATAATTCGGACACATCACACAATGGACAAATATGTAAATCATCTATTTATTTATTTTGTCAAAGGGCCAAATAAAGAGGGAAATATAATAATAGTAATAATAATAATAATAATAATAATAATAATAAAAACATAAAATGACTTTCCAGGTTAGCTAGAAGAGAACTATTTCCATTAAAATGACCTCATATTTACATTAAACAGGTTTGACAACAAGGAACAGAAACAAAAAGCCAAAATATATGATAGAAAATCCTATGTTTTACAGCAGTCATGTGTGGTCATGTGATATATTTCCCAAAGCCAGTCTATCAAGACTTGATCAGATTTGTTGGAAAATTGAACACCAGGCCGTTAATGAAGTCTCTGAATATCAAAACAATACAAAAATCCTCAAGAAGATTAACTCATAAACCAGAATCTATATGTGCTATTATCTGAGTGGGAATTGATATAAAAAAAACAACAACATTTTAGTCCTCAATTTATTTTAGCAAAATTTCCATCCCTTCCTGCCAGAGTTTCAACTTCTTTTTCCCCCCACTTCTTTAAGTCTTAACTGTGATATTTACTGAGCAAACAGAGCTTTTTTCAGAGTTTCAGAGTTTGTGACGATTCCCAGTGCGATCTTTTCAACAATCCACTTCTAATGCAATGTGAAGCCCACTGTGTACCCGACAAAGTAGTTCATAGAGTGACATTCAACTGTGTTGTGATAGAAAACACAGATAATTCATGCTTTAGGTTTATAAATAATACATTTATCACTGTGGACCCTTGTTGGCTGAAAGTAAACTGACAAAAA
Organism: Atherinosoma microstoma; assembly: GCA_037177055.1. Classification (NCBI taxonomy): domain Eukaryota; kingdom Metazoa; phylum Chordata; class Actinopteri; order Atheriniformes; family Atherinidae; genus Atherinosoma; species Atherinosoma microstoma. The sequence goes on from JBBBVU010000009.1 coordinate 9,788,413, forward strand.
CATTAGATTTATAGCTACAGATGAGTGTTGGTGTGGGAAAAGATTCACAGCAGTGGCGAAAGAGCTGTTTATGACTGATAAAATGCTGGAATGTTATTTTATTAAAGACCACCTGGATGGAAGAGCTCAGCTGGAACATCATTTTCAGCTTGTTTGAGACACTTCATGTAACAAATATGTTATCATGTTAAAAATAAAATATGAAACGGCATCATCCATGACTCGCAAACGTTTGTGGAATGATGAAAGAATCAGGATGTTTCTCCTGGGAAACCTCTGCTCTGCCGAGTGTTGATAGCAGCATTGATTACGGCGAACAGAAGCGCAGTGTTATGAAAACGTTCAGATAACGGCTCAGAGAATGCTGCTCTTGCATCCTCTCCGCACAGATCTATCATAACAGTCAGTTTGCAACAGTGCTTTAACATTTTCCTTCTTAATTGTGTGTTGTGTTCATACTCTATTGGTGTTTATGTTCTCTGAGTAAAAAGGAAGCTGTGAAGTTGATTTTCCTTTTTTTAATATATATAGTTCAGCAGAATTTCCCCATTCATCACTTAACGAAAACTCGGCCAGTTTTGCAAGCTTTGAAAAGCTCAGTGGAAGTTGTTGTTGGAGATATTATTTCAGACATCTGGAAAATGTGTGAGGCTGTGCTTTTGGTCTTCGGGAGGTTTAATGCGGCAGTAACCAGGTCTGGAAATGCTGCTGCTGCCTGAGTGTTAGCTTTAACTAAAGAAGCTTAAACAGTGATGCCAGCCTGCATCTTTCAACTGAAATCTGTCAGAGAAACGCTCCTTCTCTCTTCCATCACTGACAGTCTTCTATTAGGAAGCAATTTGGAGATAAAATGAAGCAGTGAAGAGAAGTGAGGCAATATGGAGGGCATTTGAGATCTGGTCAAGAAAATTGAGATGTTATTGATTAAGTGATCTAGAGACATAGCCCACAGGTTTATTCAATTACAAATAAACAAACAGATACCGAGACAGATACTTATCCCATGAAGCATGTCTATTAGATGCAATTTGAAATAAATCATTTGCTTTTGGTATCTGGTGTTTCTCTGTTGTCTAAAAGCAACTATTAATAAGTTTCTCTTTAGGTTATGTGTTGCGTTTTGTTTTTGTTTAAGTGCATTTTTATGTATAAAAATAGAATACTTTCAAACACCGCTGTCTGCTTGTAGATGTAGTTAAGAGGCTTATGAAGTGGCTTGGTACTGAAGAGGCTCGTTTCACCTGACTGACAGGAAAAATTGGGCCTGAGCAGCGACTCCTCGGTGCTGCCTCCTTCTATCACTCCACAGTTGAAGTGCTCTTCAGCAAAGCACCTGACCCTAAGCTGTTGCTTGGATGCTACACATGCAGCTTCCCACTCATCTGAGTGTGTGTCCACTGCATCTAATGTGTGATTACTGATAACTGATGTACAGATGAATTAATATGGGTAAATTGTCATAAAATGGGTTTCAACATGAAATCTTCATTTATTAGAAACATTCGAGCCACGGCCCATATTAAACCCACAAAGACGGTTTTAATTATTCTAACTGGTCAGACTGTCTCCCAGGACTGTCTGACGTTTCCCAGGCTCTCCTTCATCCGCCGTGTGTCTCATTTCAGTGTATGAAAAACAGAATTTTTCTCCCCTGAAGACATTTTGGCATGTAAAACAGGAAAGGCGCGGGTGTTTCATTTTCTTTGGGTAGAGTGGCTCACTGTCACACTTGGCTTGCTGGGCCACTTGAATGGAACTGAGCCATGGCTAATGTTATTACCATCACCTGTGCTTGTCTTGCTTTAAGTCAAAGTGTGTGCTGGCCTCCTCTGGACTCCAGTGACCTCATGTAATGAGCAGCATCGCTCCAGTCACTCTGAACCCGAGCAGAGGCGTAATCAGCCCGAATTTGTAACACCTGTGTGTGTGTACTTGGTCTTTAAAAGGTAAACATTGGCACTATTAAAACTGAGCAGTCATCTTTCTCTGCTCAAATACACTCTCCCAGTATGGCCTTTGCCTTTTTTTCCTAACTTCAAACAAACTGCTAATTTAGAAACCCTGCTAACCACAGCCTGCGTATCCCTGAGGGTGAACCAGCGAACCTTGAGCTGTAATCCGTCCGTGTCTGTCCGTGAGCTTTTGGAAACAGCCTGTGATCCTCTCTGCTGATGTGGGTTAGTTCGGTGTACGTTATGGATTCACTTTGCTTCCCTGTCCATTTTAACGTGGCATTTGTCAGATCTCTGAAAGCTTACATACACTACTGACTGGCAGCTCCTTTTTAAAGAGAAAAACGTGAAAGGCGCTGCAGCAACGTGAGAAAAAAAATCAGATCATATGTGGGAGGGATTTATTTGAATCTCTTCCTCGCTGAAGCTCTGTATCAGGACACAGCCAGAGCCATTTTTAGAAGGTTGATGAGGATGTCACACTTATGGGAGATGCTGCCTGGTGTTAACGTGCAAAAAAAGAGGGATGTAACACTTCTTAGGAATAAATAGCTCTGACTTTGTGATTAAGGACAAGGAAATTTCATTAAGTCTAAGAATTTTTTCTGAGTTCTTATTACTGTAATTCAGTAGGCTGAAGTAAGCGGTGTGCTGCTGCACAGAGATGTTTCAAGAGATGTTGGGATGCAGAACACTGCCTACACCATTCAGCCTTGATTTGGTTGCTATTCTGCAGTTCAATCTATTACGCAATAATTGTTTTCATGGATTGAATCTGTAGTGGTAAAAATAATAATAATAATAATAATAGTTAAGTGATCACAACTTGGAAAAAGGAATGGCAGGCCATATACTTATGGCATTACAAACCCAAACAAAGTGGCAGAGATGCCTCAGGTGTATTTACTTTCACAAATTCTTTATAGATAGACAAAAAATGAATTAGTCAATGAAAAATGAGCTTTCGGGTTAAACAGCATTAGTCTTAAGAGCAACAATCATCTCCATGAGGCACAATCGGGGAAAACAAATATTCATTAAAGGGAACTGATTGATGAAGATGATGTGATTTGAATTTTTCTCTCTCAGATAATTACAAATAACTTCAGCAGCTCAGTACACTCCATCTGAACACTGGAAAAGAGACAAAACAAGGAACCAAGAGAACCTTCATGGATCAGTTTGACAAGGCAGATGTTTTTTTTCTTCTGAATGTGGTTGTTTCTCTTTTCAGCAGCATTCACTTGGTAGTATGATTGATTTACCTTGTTTTGCCTGAGTTCTTTCCCAATATGTATGAAAAAAAACAAATATAAATCATTGACCACATTTTGGATCCAAATGGTCTTTTTACCTTGAGTTGGGATCACTACAGTTAGCCTGAAGTACAGTCTTAAGGAGCCGATCCAGATAGTAATCCTTCAGGTGTCTTCCATATCCTTTCAGAAATTTGGCTGACTTATATTTGCTCCTCGACTCCATCAGGATTTAAACAGATGACCCTTTTTAAAGTCAAATTCTCAGCGTCTGTATCTTTAACAGTTGTTCTTAATAACTTTGCAAACAAAGAAAAAAAGATCTCCAGATTTATGTCAGGTGTCTGCTTTCACATTGATACAACAGAGGTGAGTGTAAATCCCTTCTCATATTATACTGCTTTCAGTGAACAACCATACTTGTCAGACTAAATTCACATCACTCCCAACACTTTTTACATCTCTTCATAAGAGCAGCTATACTTTCCACTTACCACGCATTTAGCATGTTTTAAGGCAATCAGCTGCCAAGTTCTCACATCGAATGGTGCACTCTGTCAGTCTGAGGTACACGAGCTGATATGAAAGAAGGAATGCCGAATGTTCCGACTTGACCCCAATATGTCTGCCTCTGCTTATGACGCAACTGGTTGACTCTGTGTAACAATCACTGCTAATATCAATCAGCGGAGCAGATCTGAGAGTGGAAGTATACTGCGGAGGAGCCATGCTAACACATTAAACATCAGATCATGTACAGGGGAAATATCTCTCAAGTGAGGATGGAGAGGAGGAGGAGGGGGTGTTTCTATTATCTGGCGGGTGCTGAGCATTGTGAGAAAATGGAACTGCTAATGAGGGCCAAATACATTGAGAACAGCTGCACTGTAAATGAGCTGACTTCGTACACAGGCGTAAAGATGGAGTTTGTTAATCAAAGGAGTAAAGAAAAAAAAAAACCTCCAGAGAGGTACAAACAGCTAACAATAGTAGCTGAAAAGCTGGGTGCAGTTGGCATCTCTAACGACACACACTGCGTAGTAGCTGCTATGAAGAGGTTATCGTTAATGCTATTCACACTATGAAGGCTGGTGGAGAAAACTATTAGATACCCCTTGACATTAAGCTGATAGCCTGATGGAGGCAGAGCTGCCCAATTTCCCAGGGTATGATTACATCTCAGGCTTTGTCTGGCAGACTCTGAGGCTTTGAAGCTGAGAAACCTGATCAAAAGGCAAATACTCTAAGTAGAGGTCATGAGATTTACCTCATCAATAACAGAGAAAAGTTAAATTCACAGAGCTGCCTGTTTTTTATCGTCTTTATTGATCGGCTGGGGAAAAGGACTCCCATATGTAGCGAAAGCTGCTGAGATAAAGAAGTCGTGGGAACAGCTTTTTAGGAATGCGAGCGCAGGCCTGCTCATTTTGCTCCGGGGCATGCAGATACTCGTCACTGAATGAACGCTTAGAAGCAGAATTTCAGTAAACATTTATTTACAAAAACAAAAAAAAAAGCATGATCAAGAATATTTAGAGAGTGAATACAAAACATGTGATAAGATGATAAAATACATTACCATACACAATGTATATCTTATGAATGTGTTAAATAAACTCTGCTTAAATCTTCTTTTTTTTTTTCTTCTGAAAAGTCTGAGTTGGGGAAGGCAGGCGGTCAGTGCGGCTCTGCTTTACATTATAGGGATTATTGCATTTCAGGTTGTGTTTAAGGCAAGAATGAGACACGAAGAGGAGGCAGATACATTTCAGGTAATAATGAGGGAATATTACTTTTCTGATCATCGCAGGGCAACACTATCACATAAACACCGATGACTGTAGAAGAAGAAGAACACAAAAAAAGACTTTTAGTTAAAGAAAAAAAGGTAATGTAACAATTTTACAAACAGGATTGGTCCATACGGCTTTTATTTGTTTTTTAAGAGATGTACCCAGTTTTTAAAGTCATGTGTGTGTGTGTGCTGCGTTATGAAACAGTCCCTGCAGTTGTCAGATGAGTAGAGTCCCACAATGTGCAGAGCACCATAATGACTTAGTGTCTTTGGTGCCTGATGTGCTGTACTGATGTGAGTCCACAGAGTCGGAGCCCTCTCCCTTTTATCGTAACGCCCGAGGTCTCGGTCTGTCTCCGTCTCTCAGACGCTCTCCTCAGTACGGGTACTGCTTCTGCTTCTTCCCGGCGAAACAGGACAGCCAGGTGCAGAGCAGCATGGCGGCGGCCGCGCCTGCTCCTGTGCAGTAGTACGCCCAGCCGATCTCACAAGAGCCTGCGGAAAACAGAGGATTCAGGAGAACATCTCTTCAGTCTTCATATTTTCTGCCCCCGCTCTCAGAAAAAACTCCAAAAACCCACGAATGGATTTAAATGAAATTTGGACAGATAAGCTTTTGGCCGATGAAGGAACCCATCATTGGATTTAGATTTAACAAGAATAAGTGTTGGAAGAGAACTTGCTCTAAATTTATAAACCACTTAAAAAAAAAAAAAAAAAAAAAATCTAATATATCTACAATAATAATGATAATAATAAAAAAATGTCAGTGTTTTTCTTTAATGAGATTAAATACGTGGTAGGAGGATAGAAACTTGGATCCAAAGGATCCCTCATGTCTGGGATAATAAATTCAAGAGTCGTGCAAGTCATAATGATTCAATATGCATAATGTGTGCCATGTAATGAATACAGTGTTACTGAACATCTTTGGTCTTGCTTTAACCTTAACATGCGACTGTTAATGGTCTCAGCTGGTTAACATTTTGTTCAGGCTCTTACTACATTTCCCTTCTGCTTGTGAAAATTGTTCGAACAAATGCAGAGAACATAGTTTAAGCTCATTTGCAAACAGTCTGGTATGTGACGAACGCATGCTGGATTTTTTGGAAATATTTCGGAACGTTCACCAGTTGCACAAAATATCGAGTAGATCTTGTCTGAGACGGGAATGCTCGTAGATTTTTGTGCGAGCGCCTGACCGAGGAAAGTTCAATCATCAAAGCTAAGCGTAAGGAGCGACAGGAAATGTTGCATAAACAAAGCAACTGTGGAAACCCAATCTGAACATTTAACCAATTTCTACTCCTTTTCTTTCAGATTGTACACTTTTCTGTGTATCAGGGTGGCACAAATAGATACAACTACCCCCTATTCTCAAAATGTGGTCCAAGGAGTAAGATGGAGTGTTGATGGTTTTATTTATGTTTGCCAATCATTAAATTAGACGTACATCCAGTATATGTGCTCTGTATTGGCATTCACAGTGATGAAGTTCTGACTACTCTCCTCATGATTAATAAAAGCGAGATGAATTAACAAAGGAAAAATTCAAATGTGGCAAACACATAATTTGTGTGAAATCTGCTGCTCACATGGGAGAAAATCATCTTGTCACAGCGCTAATGAGAGCGGGGTGAAACTGGAACAACGACAGTCTTAAACAAGCAAATTTAATTTTGCCGAAGCAGTGAATGGCACGGGGATGCAAACACTGTTGTGAACAATACTGAGCCAAGAGCCAGTTCTTTCAAAGAGGAAATCGCTAAATGAAAGCTAAATATCCAACATAATTATTTCTGATGACATGCTCTGAAATTTCTGTGATTATATTTAGTCATTATGAATTATACCCATCTGAGTAATGTGGAGATGGCTCATATAGACGCTGCAGCAAACAGCTGCTGACACGGTGGCAGCCGTAATGTGTGTGAAACAACAATTTCTCTGACAGGAACTTATCTGCTGGTGAATTGACACAGTTCTTATTACATGTACAATTAACTTGTATGTCTTTGTTTCAAGGCAAGGTACGTTTATTTGTATAGCACACTTCATGTGCAGGACAATTCAAGGTGCTTCACAGTAACAGAACTGGTTTTGTTGCTGATGTTGTTAAAAAGGTAATTGTGTTTCCTTGATCCCTTGAGCTTGCATTTTCATTTGTTCTGAATTATATGTTGCAAGAAAATCATAGTTTGCATTCTTTATATTTTGATTTCAATGAGTCAGGCTTACTTGTGACATTTTGAAATGGTCCTGATCAGTGGTTCTCTTGCCTTCTTTCTTTTTTTCTTTTCCAAAGACATTTAAATTTTTTTCTTTGCTGCTTTTTCACTCTCTCACTCCAGTCCTTATACCTGACCATTTTCATCACAAAGAACTTAATAACAGCTTGTTGCCAAGACACATTACTTGTTACCATTATTTATATAAAAATGCAAAACAATACACAGTTTGACATCACGATAACGGCTTTAAAATGTCCTTCAAGAAGCCTGCAGAACAATTCCTGAGGAATACTTAAAGCAATTACAGTACAGAAATCTGGTTAGGTGTAGAGACGATAAATATGTGGTTAGAATTAGCGTCAGCCAGTTCCAAGCAGAATATGGTAGGTCATGAGGTCAACTGCACTATTAGTTTTCTTTGAATAACAACACAAATAACCAGATGATTTTTCTCCTCATGATGCTTCAGTTAATAAAACAGACCTCTGGCTCAGAGACTGGTTATGCCAGGGGGGGGAGTTAATCAGTTTGTGGATGCACTAAGGAAAAAAGAAAAGACTTGTATAATCAGAATGGAAAATCCTGGAGCTGTCCTACCCTATAGTCTGCTGGCCAGTATTGATTGCAAACTCTGCCTCTCTTTTATAACTTATGTCAATTCCAAAATGATGTTTTTTTGTCTTGATATTTAGCAGCAGAGGTGATAATAGCTTACCAGTTTTTGGGTGAACTGAGCATGATAAAAAAAATCTTTTGTCATTGCTGGTCAAGCTGCTCAATTTTCCTTTTTTTTCCTTAAAAAAATAGTAAAATCAGAATGGAGATTAAATGCATACCAGTTTCTCTAGGAAAAACCACACCAATGCATGTAGGTGGGCACATTCCAATTACAAAACTGGAGGTAAAATTATATTTTTGTGCCTGCTTTACATTTTATCATAAGATAAGACTCGTTCAGTCATGAAATGAGAATATCTTCCACATTTAGTGGAGCTTCGACGACTCAGCCAGGTGAAGGTGTTCCCCTTGTGCAAACCTTTCTTTGATTCATGACAAAAACAGCAGAATTTCTCAGAATCTGAGAGTAGATCCTTATGATCCACATTTAATGAACCCACTGGGATTGATGGCTCCACTGACCATGCTAATATTTAAGAAAAAAACAAAAACCCTCATAAGTGATTAGAAATTTTGCAGAGACTAAATTCTTCTTCCATCTGAACACTTTGTGTTTCTCACTTGTGCCACCCTGAGCTCAAAATACCACCTCTACTAAATCAGCCACACTCATGAAAAATTGAAAAATGAATTTCCCCGTCTTTGACAACAGAATGACACTAAATCACTTTCCTCTTCTTATGTTTGCTAATATTGTAATTCTCCATAAAATATTCAAATAAAGTAAAATAAATATAAAAATCAAGCACTATTTGATTAGAATCAAATGAAGGAGCAGCTGCAGAATGAATGGCTCTTCCACCTCCCTTGTGCCTGATAAAGTAGCACATTACTGTGTGTGAGATAGTCCTGATAATGCCAGCTGCATACAGAGCACAAATCCAGCTCCTAGTTATTCTCAGCACATATTTATGGGTATAAAACACTCACCAGCTACTGGAGGATCGGTTGACTTTTATCATGCATTTTAAACACATTGAAATCATGGCTCTAGTGTGTATGACAGCATGAGAGCCACGTGTCTGTGTTCGAAAAATAGGTGGCCATATATAAAGAAGATTTAATGGATTTTTATGCTCTGGGAGCAAAATGTATAAAAGAGGAATTTGTCTTTAATTCAGGCCTGTTCAGGGTGTGTGATGGAGCTTCCAGGCGGATATCTTACCCAGCTGAAACTGGTCTGAGCTGTTGTTACAGGTCTGTTGAATTTCCTCGCTGTCCCATCCCAATGGATAGAGTGCACAGCCGGACCCAATGAGCAGACCTGAGAACAAGATAAAGAAAAGCAATGAGGGAAGTGCAGCAACACAGCTCATCACTAGAGGTTGAGATATATCACAAAACATGGCCAGAGGCTGACAAGACGAAGCTTGTGAGAAGAAATCTGCACCAAGGACAAACTCTCATCGACGAGCTGCTTGAGGAAGGTTGTTTTTGAGAGATCTTGCTGTTTATGTCCTTTAATAAGTGTGAATAAATATGCAATGTGATGTGTTTTTATTTACATTTTTCATCCTAATTCCCAGCAAGATGAGATAGATGGTTGAATCAAAAACTATCAAAAAGACAATAAGTCTTTGCCTGGTAAAAAGGAAAAAAAAAAAGGACAAACTGGCAGAAAGGCAACTCTGGCCTGTCCCATCAGTTTTACCACAAGCCAAACAACACTTTGTAAAATGACACGGGTTTTGATTTTACCACTTCATCACATTTTTACTGCAACGAACAAAGGACTCCTATGCCAGCAGCTCGTAAAAAATCCTGCAAAACGAGCAACGAACATATGCAAATAGCTCTGTAATTTTTCACACAAGCACGAGTGGAAAACACAAGCATTTTTGGTGCGCAATAATTACTGTAAAACTCTGAAGAATCCTTGAGGGACTGCTTTGTCAGTGATTAAAGAGACTTATGACTGTGCTTAAAGCTGCTCACAGAGACAAGAGTAAAATCTAGTCAAGGCCATTACATTAAGGATTAATATCCTCAATATTTGCCTGTAGCCAGGTCTTGACAAGTTATTCCTTGGATATCAAGGACTGTGTCTTAAAATTTCCCTGTGGGGGCCCCTGGTAGGTGGCTCCACCATCACATTAGCTTAATCCCCTCTGATGCTTCTGCCCCACTATCAGTTTTGGGATGCGAGGATGGCAGGAGAGGAAAAAAAGGAGGGAAAGAAAGCACTGCCTTCCAACGTGATTAGCTCTGCCATCCAGGGCTGCCTTATTACATCTAGACCTGATAACAAGCAGGAATTAATCCAAATGCTAATGGAGATGGGATGGACAAACTGGCTAACATCTGAGGTGGAGTGGAAAAACTGTAAAAGACATCTGTGTTTCCCCCCCTGTCGCAGCCAAAAGGACAGCGAATGTCACCGGTGCAGTTCAGTGAGAAAAACAGTCTGGCTGACTGGGGAACTGCTGGTAGAAAATCAATTCAGTGAAACTCTGGCATGTTGATGAGAATGAGGGGGTATAAAAAAAAGACTCTGGCCAAGTCTGTGTCATTATAGCTGAGGTTCAGAGGGGATTCGAGGATTTTCACATATATAACGAATCAACCATTTCTCCCTCAAGACCCTTAAGAGAATTTTAGCAGAGTTTCTTCATCCAACCTAATAAAAATGACCACCTTTACTGAAGCAGTACAATAAAAGCAAAACAGGAGCAGAGCATCTAAATGTTTGTTTGAGCAGTCACCATGTTACCCTGATGAACTTAATACACCCCTCTATTCTGCAAGGTACAAAAATGCATTTAAGAGTATTTGCACACATGCACGCAGTCATCTCTCAGTTATATAATTCTATCAAATGTGTTTTGATTCAAATTTGTAGCAGTTAATACTGTAAAGCATGCCAGCATGATAATGTATTCATGATTAATATTAAACAAAATTTAAAATTCTCTTTCAAGTGTAAGGCTGAGATACAGCAACACATAATCAAATTGAGTTTCTTTGCAGCAAAATGGAGTGATGAGAAAGTAAAAATAGGGCTTTGTTCCGAAATGATGTTGCTATTTTATTAATCAACATGAAATATTTCCATTTGAAAAAAACAACTTAATTCACGGGGATCAACTTTGATCGACTTAACATTAATCCTAAAAACAACGACAACCATTAGACTACTCTGCTCTGCTGCACTGAGAAGAATGGAAAAAAAAAGACTTTGGTGCATAGTTTCCACATCAGGTCAGATTATGATGTTGACACTGAATCCTGAACTCCTCCTGAAGACTACGGGCAAGTGGGGAATTGTCCTCGCAACAAAGACAGGTTGATTTCCATTGTGTAACCACTGAGAATCAGAAAAGGTTTTACTGGATACTATCCTCATGGCCTGTTATTTCTCAAGTAAAAATCACTGAACCTGCAACATTTAAGTGGTTGAAATCAAAGCGAGCGCACATTTAACCATGACATCATTAAGGCAGATACTGCATTACACAAATCACTGTGGGGGCAGATGAATATAAATATGAATATAGCACTAAAGTGTTATTCAGGTCTGTATCGAATGTGGTCCCACGTTTTCTTATGGCTTTTATCTATTTGATTTATTTATTTTTCCCAAGATAGTTAATTCCATCAAATCCCATCCTCCACGCTCACTATGTGGGTTATTGAAAACCGGAGGTAGGAAGGCTTGAGACTTGGATGAGGGGAAAAAAAAAGATTAAAAGAGAAAGACATTTTATAACATAATGTTTCTGGGCCAAGCTGTTTAAAACATATGGCGCCATCAGAGGCGACTGCTGTACCTTCAGGCTCTGATTCTGCATGCATGCTGCTGTAGACAGATACTTCCTGTCTTTCTTATTACCCAAGATGACAGCAATATGCCCTGATTTGCACGAATAATCGGGTGGAGATGCATGACATTAAGTGTGCGGGTGACAGCTACTGCAACACTTAACCCTAGAAGTTTATGACCTTCAATTACAGACACCAACTAAAGAAAAGAATGTTCCTCCCCCCTGAATCATCCACATTTCAAACTAAGAGAACTGCATGAAAACATGTTACAGGTAGTAGACAATATTTGCTTAAATCATACTGAATAGCTGAAAACTATGACATACTGAACTGTTTCGTTGGACTGTTATTCATAGATTTTTGGTCGATACATGACGCATTGGATCTCTGATTATAAGGGAAGCAAAATTATTCATTCTGTATAAACAGGTCTAAAACAATGTATTGTCTTGAACTAGTCAACCACATCAAGTTGTATATCTGACGACAAGCTAACCAACCTTACTGAGTTCATTGCAGAAATGCATCTTCACTGGATGACAAAAATTTCAGAACTCTTGCAGCTTACATACTCAAAAGGAAGACTGAAATGAAAAAGAAATGTATCAATTTTGTAGAGAGCAAAGCTGAAAAGCAGGACCACCAACATCGCACCAGCTCAGAATCTTGTACCACATTATTTATTGGACTGTATGCACATGTAGGGAGTTACAAACTATGAATTCATTATACTGTGGAAGTCAGAGTGCTGTAAATGAACTCTGAGAACCAAATCAGAAAACATAACACGCACGCTCATTGGAGTGGTTTTGTAACTGCCATGGAGATTTTAATACACTTGTTGAGTGTTTAAAGTATTCAAATTTGGCTGCATGATTAACAACCCATATTCTTTTTATCACATGACAAAGATACTAAATCAGACTCGAAATCTTCGTCTTTCCTATGTGTCAAATGACTTTTTCTTTCAATCGATTTCAAAAACTAAATTCAGTCTCTTTTAGTACTTCCTGTTCAAATCTTCTATGAATTTTCTTTGATTTCCCAAAAGCACATGTGGGAAGTTTTTTTTTGTTTCAGAAGACATGAACAACTTCATTTTGCTCCGAGCAGATGGTCGTCTCATGATGAAATTGTTGCAAGACTCCACTGGGCTGCCATAAGGAAAGTTGGTGGAATTCAGCAGAGGACTGTTTCAGGGGCCATGCAGCAGCTACACAGCACTGCAGAGCAGACGGACGGGGGTAAAAAAAAGAAAAGAAAAGAGAATGAGAGAAATATGCAATCACCAACCACATCCCAAAGAATTTATAAGGAATCCGAAGAACTAATTTTCCTTTAGCGGCACCAATCACGATCTCAGTTACAAGATTATCTGCCATCAGTTCAAAATATTGATCTGTCAGGACATGTTTTCTCACTTTGCTGTTTTTTAGTTGTTTTTTTTTTGCCAATTATCCTTGTTTACCCATTTTGGAGTTTTATTTCAGTTGTCATGGTAACCAGCTGATGTTTTACAGAGTTTAGTGGAGAAGGAAGTGAAGAGGAAGAGAAAAGGGACAGAATATAAGAGCCCATGTAGCTTATTCACAGATCAAGTTGCTATTGATCTCCACGTGGTCATTATCAGAGTGACTATCTCAGGCCTAATAGCTCCAATGAAAGGCTACTTGTATGAACTGGGAGAGAGCTGTGTTAAAAGGACTTAACCCAATACAATCAGTCCCCCGTATCAGAGTTCAGATCCGTGATTCTGTTCTAATATAGTGATCTTTATTCCGTCTCTCCTTGCCTCACATTTCATCATTGTAGTCGAGCTCGGTTTTGAAAGTGGATTTTCGCTGCTTTCAAGGCACCCAGAGAAGAGTTTTATTCTACTATTGGTCCCCATTCTTTTCTCTCTCTTTTTTTTTTGTCAAAGCTTTTTACCTGAAAGAGAAACGGCCCTCTTTTCATATCCCCCCACATTCTCTGATTTGCGGAGTGCCGATGCCTTTTGTCAAGTCTTCCTGCTCTCTGTCAAGACCCGAGGAATTTCTTTACCCTCCTTCATACCCTGAGACAATACCATTCAAGGTTATCATTCAAGAGGCCAAAGAGGGCAAAAGGGAGGGGGGGCTGCGGCTAAAGCTGGGGAGAAATTTAGTGGCCGGGGAATTGGAGTGGGGATGTGCCTCAATGAGCTGGCTTAATGTAAGACATTTGCTTTTGTGCTTGGAGGATCATCTAAAAGAGGCCTGGAAATGCAAGCGCAACCACACCTGGGGATTGTGCTGCTCTTGTAAAAAAAGTGCTTTATAAATAAATTTGATTCCGAAATGCAAAAAGCTAAACTTACACCCACCTTCATATGTCCTTTGCTCTTTTTTTTCCTATTTTTATCTGGACAATTGCATAAAAGAAAAGTACAGATAAGGAGCTTTGTGTGAATCTTGCTCCAGACGAGGCAGTTTAACAGAAACCAGAAACTCCAGGTCCAGCATGAATCAATTATTGATTGAAATTGATATTGTTAGCATGTTAATGTGCAGCAAACCTCATTCTCATTCACACCCTGTTCACTTTTCTGAGCTTTAAATCAAAAATCACAGCCGCAGGTTCACAGTGTCACATCAGCCTCATGACCCCCTGTGTGACTCATCTATCCACATAACCATGTCTGCATGTTGAGGCATGTCTGCTCCCTCACTTGAAACACTGAGCACATATTGACATGTTCAGCATGCACACCTGCTTTTCTTATCATGTTTCAATTCTCTCTGTTGTCCAAGCTGGATCAACACGCTCGCTTCAGAGGAGCTTACAGCTATGAGGACACTTTTTGCTGGATGAGCTGGTGTTTTATTTGTATTTATTTATTTATTTTTGAGAGTGAAATGGGGATCTGGAGTTTAATTTGAGGAGAGATGTTAAGATGAAGGATGGGGGGGGGAAGCAGAAAAAAGGGGGATTTTAATGGAGTATGTGAAGAATGTGGGATATGTGATGTGCACGGTGAAGCATATAAATACATGCTGCTCCCAATGACTGGCATTCGGTGTCATTTAGCCAATAGTCTACTCACTAGTTTTCTATCAAGCTAGTCTTTGATCAATATTTCTTTGCTTTACAGCTGCTGATGTGTTTTTTCTGCATGACACTTACAACAGACTGCCAGACAAGAACCGTGTGACTTCGCTGTGGATCTGCCAGTCTGCAGATTTGGTGTTCAGTTTTGATTTATAATTTGAATATAAAACACAGGAAATCATATGACTGACCAAGCCTGTGATAACAAACAACCTTTGACAATTCATTCAGATCATCCCTGTCATCTCCATGACACATTTCCTCCTCTTTGTTCTGGTATTTACGGTACTACCGCCAACCCCAGAAAAGGTCAACCCACTATAAACACACACGCAGTCAAATTATTTGGTCATATTCATGTGAGGTCCTCATGATTTTTCCTTTTCCGAAGCAAGAAACAAACAAACTGTTTGTCAAACTGTTCCAGATATGCTGTTTGTTCGCAAGATTTCACAAAAAATTGGCATGAAATTTGACAAAAAAAAGTGCATTGTCTTAGATTAAGGTGACATGGTCTTAAAACAACATTGCATATGTTTCCAACCTTAAAGCAGTGTGCTTCTGACTTGTTTTGATGGCACACTGACATTCATTATTTATATTTCTGAAGAGAATGGCTAAGAAACTGTGTTCACAAATCTTTTTCCAGCCTGGGGCATCATGTGACAGCTATGTTTTGCCCTACGACACTCACAGCGACACACGCCAGTAACTGGATATCAACCCACTGGTTATTTTGAAGGTCCATCATGACTGATACAGCAAAGAAATGCAAGAGGAGATTGTCGGAGAAAATAAGGAAAAGACAAAGAGAAAACAACCGGGCAAGAGACAAAACAAGATTCGATATTGAGCTGACTTTTATCGGCTGGAGATAGCTCAGAGAAGAGGCAGGATGGAAGACGGATGTCGAATTAGTCTTCGTTAGGGGGTGCCAAAGTCCAGAAATCTGCCAAGTTCAGTTGTGCGTCTTTAACATAGCTCATTGACTTCAATGTTTTTCATTTTGAACTATTTTAGGATTAAAGTTTCTCTTATTAACTTTGTCTGATCATAATTTCCATAACACGATCCTAAAATTCTGGTCCTTTTGCTGATGTCTAATACAGCACTGACTCTTAAATCAGTTTTCTAATTAACATCACCTCATGGAAACTTCAATTAATCAGATTCAAACAGATCTTGAGATAAAGTAGTTAATTGGAAGAGCTTTTCAAACTAATAAAAAGGCAAGTGAAGAGGATTTTTTTCTTTTAGAGATTAATTTTGTACATGGTCCCTAAAAACTTGTTCCACAGCTAGCTGCTCGGAGACCAATGTTATTTACCCAGCTCAGAGATCAGCTTATTATGATGGAAATTAGGTTTGGATCATTTTCACCTTACAATGGTTGATAAGAAGCATTCTTTGGGCTTAACATTGTTTTTCATGTAGGTTATTTACAGCATCCAGGAAGTCTCTTGTGTGCTTCGTAGACAAAGGCCGCTCTGTTGTACGGGCTCTTCCCTATGTGCAAATGAAAGAAATACCACAACAAATTGTGAGCTGTGTGTCATTTTAACTCACACTGACAAACATAACAGCATGGTAGTGTGTATCTTTTTTGCTGTAAAGTTACTGCCTGCAAGCGCTGTGTGCATTTAATCATCTGGTGTTTTGAATGGTGAAATTTTACCAGTGCATATGCGATTTTTCTGAGAAAGAGAAAAAAAAAGGATATAATTATAGTCACATGTTAATTTGATTGGTGCATCTCTACCAGCAGCACTGTCACCATTCATTGGTCTTCAAAACGTGAATGCTAAAAGAAGAGCAAAACATCTCGTTCCGGATGAACCACAAAATATAAAGCCTGTAAGCAGATGATATTTTCCACCACCGCTTCAATTTATAAAAAAACAACGGGAATGCAATGGAAATTTCTGTGTCCAAGTACTTACAAAGCAGGAAAATGTGAAGGCTGCAGAACAAATTAAGTCAAAATGAGCCTAACTTATTTGCTAATGCAATAAATTTTGATTACATAAAGAATTAGGCTAAAAATAAACACAAAACATTGCACACAGTTTGCTGCTTACTAGCCATGTGGCCCATCTCCTCTAATACCATCTCATTTCTACCCATGTCCACACATCAGTCAGTGATTCTGGCCTCGAGTGGAATGAACAGTTTGTTTCATTGATCTATTTGCTACTTTTGCTACAGGCTTTCGTTTAAGAATGGTCTTATCTAATCACACCACTCATTTGTCACAGAGTTTCAGGCTACAGCCGGCAATTAATAAACACACCAATTACAAGAAGAAAATTAACTTCTGCTTCATTAAGCAGTGGTCAAAACAGTATGAGGTCTAAGGCTCAACAGCACAACGCAGTGCAGGGAACTTGCACGAGCTGAAAATGGATGGTGCTAAATGAGTAGCAAATAACTTCCAATAGAAAACCTTTTTCTGGCTGTGCGGGGAGAATGAGCTTAACACACGAGGGTGTAGATATTTTCTGTTTTCCTCACTCTGGCAATAAACCCTGCTGCAACCTCAACCACTTCTCTTTTGATCTCATACAACAAATTAGACATTCTTCCTCCTCCTTACAGCGGAGAGAAGTCAAACAAAAATAACACACAGAAAGAAAACGTAAAAGAGCTCAGCAGCGTCTGAGAACAATCCCCTCATTATCTTTTCTGAAATGTAACACATACTGAGACCTGTCTCTTGTGAAGCTGTGCACTCATGTGCTAAACAAGTGTTGGAATCCAAAGCATGAAAATAGTGAAAACAGACAGTTGTTTTCATATCAAGATCAGCTGACGGCTTATGTGCTGGAGGGACATGAATGTAACATGAATTGAAGCCAATTTAAGGCAGATTCAGCCATAAATAAAATATTAGTAATTCAAATAGACAAAAGGAAGTCAGATGCAAGCTAAAGAGAAATATGTACATCTTCTACAAACTGTTACAGGCATATTTTGCAGTATAGAAGACTGAAATTTGATTTAAAAGGGAATCGTATTCCCTCCATCAGAGATGAGAGTAGAGTAAAGAAGAGAAAATGTGGTGAGAACAACAAAGCCAAAGGGTATAAAATCCTCTCAAAGCAGGATCCACTTTATAGGGTCCTACAAGTGTAGCTCTTGTAACTGGGTCATGTCTGATGTGTTGAGCTGCACCCTCCTCTCACTGACTGAGCCTGATAGAGAAGCATGACAGAAGACCATGTATTTAAAAAGTCTGCATATACCTAAAGCAAAGCATTCTTGTCTTAATTACTTTTTGTAATTAATTGTAAACATGCTCACAAGAGGCCTTCTGTGGAGAGGAATATCAAAGACTCTGCAATCTATGCTGTAATATTCATGTAAATAGCATCCAAATATGCAATGAATTTTTTAGACTCTCCCACATAGTACTGCCAGACATCAAAATGCCTCTCTGACAGTACTGGGGCTCATCATGTGAGCAGTTTCATACCGCAAACACAAAGGGCCTCCTTTCAAAAGACAATGCAACACTTCAGGGATCGAGCAAAAAAACGGACTCCTACTGCCAAGTGGACAAAATACTCCACAGGCTGTCTTTAAAGTCCCACCCCATTGCCTTCACGCCTTCTTCTCAGACACACCAGCCTCGCTTATTACCCCAGAGAAATGAACTGGATTGAGTTTAAGCAGCCTTACCTGCCTCCTAAAAATCGAATATTCCCTAAACTAACAGGTCGCTTTTGCTCCCGAGGTTTCATTGTGTTCGTGTAAAATAAAAACCATTCAGTAAGATGGGAATTCTGTGCAGGAGGACACCCATTTTAGCTTATACATACATACAACACCATTTTATCCAAGTTGAATTACTAAAACGGAGATAAATAACAGTTTGAGAGAAGTGGATATTCAGTTTCTGTGTA
>JBBBVU010000009.1:9808504-9838186 GCA_037177055.1 Atherinosoma microstoma
CTTCGATCCAATCCCCATCCTGAGCATGCTAGAGGCGACGGTGGGAAGGAAAACTCCCTTTTAACAGGAAGGAAAAACCTCCAGCAAAACCCGGCTCAGGGAGGGCGGCACATCTGCCTCGACCGGTTGGGGTGGAGAGGACAGAAAGAGAGGACAGATAAACTGAAGCACATTAGATAAAGAGCTACAGTCTCCTGCTGAAGCCTGGTCTTCATAAGAAGTCCTATGGAACCAACATAAAACCACGACTTAAACAGAGACATATCAGTGTTACTTGTTTAATTCACTTTGACGTGTTGTGTGGTAAAACATGATGAAATATACAGCAACCCTTGACTTTTTCCCAAGCCAACACTATGTTTTGTTTCTTGGTTAGACCACTGGCCCAAAGTGATGACTTGATGCTTGTTTTGACTGGCTTATTCATTAAAATGCTGGCTTTGAGAAATAAAAAAAAAAAAAAAAGTCAATGTTAAGTCTGTAAATCCCTTTTTAAACTCAATCTAAAACAAAATCTAAAAGGATAAAACTACCTGAAAATGCAACCTGGCAAAAACCCAAAGGGCTGAGCACTCACATGTGGACTAATGGATCAGATTATATAAGTTGTTTTAGAAAATACAGAAGACACACACAATTATGTAAAAAGCATCCAGGGATTTCCTTTTCCTGCACAGGAAAATGGGACAAACTATGATGCAATGCATAACGAACAATGGAGCAGTCATTCGTCCTGATGTTTTTTGAATAAAATGAGAACTTTTAACAGGATTGTCTGCTTGCCAAGTTTCTTTTTCCTTTTTTTTTTTTTTTGTGTAACCGTGCCTTGCAAAATTCTGCCTTTTACAAACACGTGGCTTCAATCAAGCAGCAAGCATTCATGCCTTTAAGAGTCAGTGGATCATATGATCCACAGTTTATGGCAGAGGCACAAGGACAAATGAAAATCAATAGCAACCTAAGTCCTTCTGAGACTGGAGTTTTACAAGATGATTCAAATTTAAAAAATATAAAAAACCTGATTGGAAACAAGCACACATTAAAACCTGTGTTTCTATTCATGCTGGAGAAAAGGCAACGTATATTTGGGGGTTACAGTATGTGATTCATTCATTTGATTCCACTGAATGCCAACAATGATTTCAAGATTAACGCAAGTTACCGTTATAACTTGAGCTCAAACAGACCACTTCCCATTATTATGGTCTTTGTCCCATACAAGTATGGGAGAGGAACAGAGTTATGAATACAAGTTTTGCCAACACTACAATATGCAACATGTTGTCCATTTCTCCTTGTTAAAGTTGACTGTTTTTTAGTTGACATATTATGTCACAAACCAAAGCAACGCATAGATATTTTAACTGGAAAATGATGAATATCCTGCTTCATAACTCTGAACATTTCTTAAGATTACCTTTTGTTTTTTCTTCTTCTCCTCGGTTTTGTGTGCACTGGTTTCTGCTCTTATTTCTGGATTCAAGTCTAAGGTGGGAATTGAAGAGTATCTGAAGAGCACCTAAGACAGTTTGAGTCCATCTGAACGTATCACGTTAGGAGTAACTCAACTCCTGGCACGATTCTGTGAATGTGTCAGTCTGACTTTGACTAATTCAATCTATTATGATTTTAGTTGGACTGACATGTTTGTACATGTCTACACATATATTTTAAATGTTTTTTGGACTCTAGTAACCTTTAATTAACAGTAGCTCAACAGGAAATGGGGTCAGAGAGAGTAGTGAATGACATGCAACAAAGGGCCCCAGGCTGGGACTTGAACCTGGGGTGGCTGTGCCAAGGAGCAGCAGTTTCTGCACATGAACCAGCCACCAAACCGGTTGAGCCAAACACCACCCCATGCATCTAAATATTTCTTTAATGTCACATTAAGATGCTGAGTGTTTTCAGGGTCAGATATGTCAGCATGCTACAGGCACATTGTAAACTAAAACCCTATTTAAGTAAACTAAATTGACAAATATATTTTCCCTTGGAAATCAGCAATTTTCAGCTGGGTACTGTTATGCTGAGCTATTTCGAACATGATTGTTGCCTGGGAAACTCTCGATATAACCTGATGTTATTCAATGATATTGGAGCAGAACGATTAGAATTATCTAGGAGCACAAGTTTTGTTAGTCAAGCAGTAATCCTTCCAGAGTACTGAGGCCTATGAATCAGTTACTCTTGGACATTCCCCAATCCAGACTTCCAAAGCTACAGGTGATGGAGCTTTTTCAGTGATTCTTCATCTCTGGAACAGTTAAACTTAAAGCTAAATTCTTCTTGCTGTTTTTACACATGGTTTAATATCTTGGCTTTTATCGTGCATGCGCCATTCTTGTTTATTTTACTCTTTTAATAGATTATCTACTGTTTATTTGAACTCATACTACAACTTTTTACAGATTATAAATGGTATTTGTTCAGCTTGTGCTTCACTGAGGCTGTTTTACATATTTTATAGAAATAAACGTTCACTAGACTCAGATAACTGTTAGCTTGACATGGCCTTAAGGAGAAAAAACTTGAATGCAAGGGGAAAACAAGCTGATTTGTAAATATAGTAATAAAAAATACCCGGAGCGATGATGAAAAATAGAAGAGGAAGAAAAAACAAAAGTGAGAAAAGTAAGTGATGGTCTCTTACGGCCAGCTCCTGGGGTCTATACTACTATAAAAGGGTTAAATCATGACCACGTGTCAGACTGTGATTAAAATGATCAGTAATCTCCCCTCATTTACACAAATGACTTCCCAACCACAGCTTGTATCAGTTAATACAGCTTTATAAAGTTCCATCAGTATTCAGGAACATGACAGTCTCCTCAGAAGCTTAAAATGAGAGATCAAATTCAGTTGCGCGACACTGATGATGTATTAAAGATCAGCTTTATACAATGAAACTGAGAAATTTCACAGCAAGATTAAGTCTATTTCATTATACAGCTCTAGAGGAAGCAGAAATGTCTTGTGTCCACAAATGCTTATCTAACAAATTCATCTATAAAACATACCTCTACTGAATCAATTTCAGTGCCTCTGGCTCTGAAAGCGACTTGTCCTGCTCACATATAAATGAACTACCCCAAATCGTCGCCAACTACACGTTCGAACTTGATTTTTTAGTTATGATTTTTTTTTTATGTCTTGAATGTTGATTACAACTACAGCTCTGTTATGGCAGCCTCACGGTGACTAAATAGCCTGCCAAAAGCTGTTGAGAATGTACCACTGCACATTTCAGAGGTAGTCAGTGTGATTGATTGAGCCATAAAGAGTTTGTCTGTAGGGCTAACAGGACTCGGATAAAAGATTAAGAGTGTGGTGAGTGCTGATTAATGTTAGAAGATATAACCTCTGGCCAGTGGTGGCTGAAAGATTTATATAAACAAGATCTCAGCAGCAAAATATATCTACACTCAATTGGAGTGATTTGAAGTCAGTGAGGATGAAACAATCACATGGTATCCCCAAGACATGAGCTAAATCAAAACACAATTGTCACAATGCCATAACGGGACAAACCAGAGTATTAACTGACGAATGAAGCGGGACAGGACATGAGCTGCAAAATAAACCAGAGTAAAGCATTAGTCTGAACAGCAACAACCTCAATGTCAATTTTTTTCTCTAAATAAAAAGTAATGTGATAACGGCCAAAGAAAGAGAGAGAGAGAGAAAAAAGTTCTCCTCTGCATATTTATACAGGACCTTGTCTGTGTCAAGCCCTGCCCCACCCCCTGGACTTTGCCTGCGTGATTAGTATTCAGTGAATTCATTAAGACACAATCGCCGGTGTCTGGGAACATGGGAATTCTTGATGGAGGAGAGGTTGAGTTCAGCCCCCCGTGTAAGTCCCGGCAGAGAAACTGCCCCTTCCCCCAAACCTGAAGGTCACTCTGTCCTTACTCTGCTACTGATCTGATGATCAGACACACAGCGGCTGAGGAGGGAGAGGGGGAGAGGGGGTGTGTTAGTGTTAAGATCTTATTTTCACATTGCCAGCATTCACAGATCTGCACCGACTGTGCCAGACAAAAAAAAAAAAAAAAAGATAAACGTGAGTCTGACTTTCAGGTTGATTGTCCCCAAAGCAATCACCCATAATTCATCACCGAGGAGGAGGGAGGGTTGTTGTTCACTGTTGTAATAAAGTATTTCTCCATATAAGCTCTATACAAATAAAAACAAGATCATGCACTGTAACCTGCTGACCCCATCAGCATCTTTTAAAATCAGCCTTGAGACGAATGAGCAGCAGAAACCAGAGGGACACCGGGTACACAAACTTTTCCGGCTGCTCCTCCGGTTCATACATTTTGGAGAAGCGCTTTGGTTGCATCCCAGCAACTCGGTGATGAATCATTCCTCAGGGAAGCACTTACACACTTCAGCCAGTTTAATAAAAAACACCAAAAACCTGTCCCGCATGAGAGCGTTGCAATAATAAATCACAAGCGGTGCATATACAGCAACGCTGCAGGAATCTAGTAAACTTGGGCTTTGCTCTCCACTTACTACTGGACTGTCAGTCTTGCGTGTTTCTTTCATCCTGCTGTTGAGTTGTGTGCTCACTTTGACGTGTTGCATCTCTTTGTCGACACGTCCTATCTCTAAAAATAAATTCAAGTTGCAAAGGAATTATCAAACAGGTGCACAAACATTTCCCCATATCTATATTCATGCCTCTGTTTCACAACAAGTGGTCTCTTGAAGGCTGCAGTAAAGATTTTAAGCCTGTGCTAATTTCAGAGTGTAAGCGGTAAAAATTAATTACCACTAAGAACAACATCCTGAGAGAAATCTGTGCTGTGTCTTGAAGCTTCTTCCTGCTTTTCTACACCGTGGTGAGGAAGAATTTCTTTGATCCTTCACTGTTTCTCACTGAACCAAAGAGAAGAGGAAAGCAGAGGCAGGACATAAGAACGGGGTTTTTCTCATGAGGGAAACCAGAGCAGAGGAAAATGAGGTGAACCGTCATGAAAAGAAAAGCAGAAACCCTCCAGCAGCTGCTGCACCCCTCACAGGAAACTAAGCTGCTGAAGCAAGTGTCAAACAAAACAAATTGCTAAAGCCTTCTGACACATCCCGCCGTCTGAGTTGTCATAACAAGAGTGGAAATTAAGTCGCCAAAGACAGGGGGATGCCAAGAAGAGATCATCAAAAATAATGCTGACTTTGATGGTGGGGTTGAGGTGTAAGTATGAGCGTGCTAACGAGGCATCGGTTCAAATGAAGGAATCCATTTGTATTCACACTTTACGGCTCCCTCATCCAACACAGGTTGGAGATTCTTCTGTGCACCATGCGCAGTTTTTGTCATGGAGCCAAAGCTAAAATTGTCTCCCTCTCAGCAGGCAGCAGAGTGTTCTCTCACAAAAGATGCTTCCAGCCCCCCCACCCCCTCTTTCTGAAGGCATGGCAGACACACAGGCATGAATGGGACATGAGTGAGTCAATAAACATATTGAGGCAGAGCACTTTCATTTAGGGAGGAGGGAGTACTTCAAAGTTAAGCCTACGGGATCAGGAGAGAATAAAAGGAATAAAGAGGAATCTGTGGCGGGTGAAAATGCATTTCAAGATTAAAAGACACTGACACCGCACCCACAATGGCAACAATAAATAAAAGTGTAATGCACTCTAGTTCATGCAAAAGAAGGAGAGAAGCCAACATCTAAATTGCACCGAAGATGTTTACATTTGAGTATGAGTTCTAGCTTTGCTTAGAAAAGAGATTCTGTAAAATCTCTTTCAAAAAGTGCTCAAACTGCAGAAAAGCTGAGGGTAAGAACTATCACTCACACAAGGACTTAATGAGAAATACATAAAAAAGTAAAAAAAAAAACCCACAGTTGACGTAAGAGATGTATTCCATTGGAAACTATAACAAAGAAAGCAGTATGTTCCTGTGAGTGCGTGTGTGACTAAGATCAGGAGCATGTTGGAAAGGTTTAAGGTAGAGTATAGCAGCAATGGGATTAGTGGTACCCGGAGGGCACAGATGGCACTGAAATCCTTCGAGCCATTCTGAAAAGGTCACTCAAAATACAAGAGTACCACCCACACCTATACCCAACAACCCATTGACTCTTACTAACGGACTCCTCCGTCTGGTTTCCACTCTGACTTTTAGTCCTTCGACAATCCTCTTAACAATGCTCCACATTCATTCTTTTCAAGGGTGGAACAGAGAGGGGAACACATCTGCCTTTAAAATGTCAAACAACAGTGGATTTGACTCACAGCGCCACTGATGAGATCATGGCAAAAAGGCTGAATTCAACGAGAAGCGTGCGATGCCTTGGAGTAAAAGAGATTTTTATCAGATATTCAAATAAGAAAGGATGTAAGAGATGGAGATGAAGACTGAGGCATGAAAAGACATCAGTTTTCACCCAGAGAGAGAGAGAGAGAGAGATGAACTGTTGCACACTTGTTAATGCAGTCTGAAGGCCATTTTTGACCCTTTCCATTCATATTACTTCTTTCATTTGTCTCTGTCATGCAACATACACTCATGTTGCATTTGCTGTTTGAATTGTAGCATGGAGAATGCCCTGTACCTCCCCGGTCTTGTTTTGCTATACTGCTGTGTATGTTTACTTCCTGTTACCATACGGCCTCATCCTCCCCAGGCGCTGGCTCCTCCACATACACCATATGGCAAGGCCAATGAGGCAGGCAGAACTGTGCAAGGCAATGTCTCCATTCTGGATGATTATTTTTCCCAACTATCATTTCCAATTATTCTTGCCATTTGATATGTAATAAAGCCATAGATGAGCAAACAAGGATAAAAAAGGATAAGAATGCGTATAAACTTGCTGGAAGACTTGCTCGGGAATGTTTGAAGGTAGTATGAATTAATGCATTTCATTCAAAGTCTCAGTACGCTCTTATGACCTCTATTTAGATGTCACTGCGGTCTGAGGGCCTCAGCTTCACATATTCATCCTTACATGAAGCCGAGGCACTCAGACAGCCTCAAGGCATTCATGCCAGCTCAGACCCAGCTACATTTACCTTTAACATGTGTGGATTTTTGAAGTTTTCTCAATGGACTGGCATGTAAGATGGTAGGATGTTTTATCTGGTACACAATCAGCACTTTAGGGAAAGATTACATGATCATGAAATGTTGATAAATCATTCAATTACAGAGCTACCAAACCTTTCCACACCTTGATTTTCCCAAACGTGATGAGCTTAAGCACTTAAAACTATATTGCACACCTGAGCCGAATGAGAAAGGACAAAAAAAAAAAAGCCTGTTGGATGTTTGAAATTGCACCGACGGCAACCATATGGAAATATAGAAAGCATCAAACAGCAGTGTTTTACACAACAATGGGTTAATGCATCTGTTGTGCCAGTATATGTGCTATCATGAAAAAACATTGCCACTATGCTTTATTTGATATGTTGTCCAATACTAAGTGGAAGGCAGATATTGCATATGTCACCTGTTTGTCTGTCAGGAGCCATGAAGACCTTTGCTCTTAACAGAAATAAATCACTTCACCGGATTGATGATGTCTGAAAAGGGCTTGACACTTGTCAACCTTCCAAAACACACCTTATAAAACGTGCACATTGCATCAGAAAATAAAAAAAAGCGTCTCATAAAAAGGTGGCACTTCTATGAAACAATATACCAACCTTCTTATGATTTGCCCTCTACTGAAACACGATGTTGGAAGTGCAACACAGATAACGTCACCAGTGTCATTCTGAGCCGAAAGATTAAAGAAAATTGGAAGCAGAAAACAAAAATGGCTGGTTTGAGGTTATCATCGCATTATTTGAGGGTTTAGGTTATCATTACAAGCCTTCTCCCTCTGCTACTATATAAATTGTAAACTGACAGCCAAAAGCTGGCGACCAATCAATGAAAAATGGGGATGATGATAGACAAAGTGATTCAGTGCTCTTTATATTCCTTAACCTGCTGAAGAGCTAATTCATCTGGGTGCTTTAGTGCCAGTCTGTATTTGCATGCTCATATTGTTCAAAGCTGAAAATGCTGACAGTAACTGCTTTATATTTCTTCCAGTTTGAAGAGGAGTTGGAAATCTGATTGAAGAGCTAATGTCAGCCAAGTCAACAGAGAGCTCATCCAGTCAGGTGCAGAGAGACTTTATAATGATATACATGAGTGAAGGCGCGCACTGTCAGTCGGCTCATGTACAGCGTGGTTGAAATTCTTGCCAGGCCACAGTGAGCAAAGTGAAAGTTGCGGCTTGGCAGCAGAAGCGGGCCATCCATTTCAAAACACAGAAATTACAAGGTGGACTGCTACAATATTTTTGGTCAGTGCATATTGGACTACTGGACTGGAATTGCTGCACATCACAGCGAGAACAACGACACATTAACTTGCCCTTTGGCTTCTCCCCAGTTAATACCCTTTTGTTCATTCTGACAAATAACTTTGTCCCATTTTGGCACCAGCGGTGTAACAATGAAACCAGCCTGCCAAAGGAAGCATAAAACATACTCTGGAAAGAACGCTGCAAATAGATTAACCCCACCCTGCTGGCCAGACAGGGACGTGGACTATGCGTGAGAATGTGAAGATGAAACATTTGTACCCTGTAATTACACTTCATGCAGTCTCAGCTGGACACACAGTTTAGTTGGAAAGGTGTTACTGCAATCGGCATCGTGGTACCAAGACAATGAAATGATTTCTCTCCTCATTCTGAGAGGAATTGTTCAACAGTCCACCTATGAATCAAAGTGGGGGGGGGGAAAAAGCTAAATTATGACTTTTTAATTAATTCAGTCTGTCTGAGATTCTCCCCTGAGCTCTTACGGTTTGCAGTGTGAAGACGTGTGGTGTGATGGAGATTTCAGCACCACCCCTGACATCTGCGACAGATTACATGTTGTAATGTGCCCGTGATAAATGTGTGAACACGAGGCGGTGATGAATTTAACACAGTTTCCCTGTGGAACATGGACCTTTCATTGCATGTCTTATTACTGTCTCTTCCTCGTGATGGCTTAATTGATCCTTATGGGCCAACAAATGAAAACCTGCTCCACCTTTCCAAAATATATGATACTCAAGAGGAAAGGAGGGGGACAACCACCACAACAGTCTAAACTCAGCTTGCCCCTTGTTAAACATTTAATTACAGCGCTATAAGGCACTGAGACTCTGAGATTTGAACAGTTGCTGGTCCATAAAGGAGGATGCAACATTTTATCACCTAAGTTCATTTTCATTGGAAATAAATTGTTTTTTTCCATCGTATAGACAGGATAAATATACAGCCACTGGTCTGATTGGCATCTCCTGCTGCCAGGGCTGCGGTGCGTGCTAAACTGCGCGCCTTCATGGATGACTTCAGAGGAGAAATGCAAAGCACGGAAGAACAGCACTCCTTTCTACCCACAGAGGTTGACCATGGCATATGTTGCTGCTTATTATTCCCCGTGTCTGCTTGTTTTCCACTGTATTTATAGCAGGGGAAACTTGATTTAGATCTGCTCCATCTGGTGATTTGCTGTAGGGATGGGTGCCACATCTTCCACCCTTCAGTGTTAACACCCCTCCTCCCTCTGTTTCTGCTTACTGGCTTTTATTTAAAGAAGATGGTAAGTGAGATAGCAGGGCGTCGCTCCTCTCTCTCCGTCTTTCTTTCTGACACCAGCTGCTGCTGCACAGTTTATGATGCTAGCTGAGAGGAAATGTGGAGGGAGGTAAAGAAATCCCTCCCACTTTCTCTGGTGGTATGTAAAGATTCCACAGGCGGCCTCCAGAGCCCCTTTCCCTCCCCCAGCCAGGGATCCCATCAACCTTCAGCAGCCCCTGAAAAGGGAGAGGGGAAGCAGCAGAGGTAAAGGAGCTAAGATCTGAAGCTTAGAGGAAGAAGACGCATATTAAATACCATCCTTACCCCCTGACTTCAGTGAGTGAGTCTGTTTACCTCGATATAAAAACATGCTGCAGGGTTTTTAAGGTTAAAAAATGTAGGTGTCAATTTCTTTCATGTTTATGCAATTCCACGGGAGGCAGAGCTGCTTAAAGATGATATTCTGATCTAATGAAACATCTCCAAATGCTGACATCCAGGCAGCGACATCAAGAAGAAGAAGAGCAAAATATAGTTTTCTGTGCATCTGACCATTTCAGCTGCTCAGACATAAGTCCATTTCCACTATAATTACATCTTTGAGGAGATTATAATACCTCTTAATGGGAGGGAGAGCCATTGCAATGGTCAACGGGTAATGTGATTGTCTACCCATGATTGACACTGGTTTCAAATCTTTCTTTAAATGGTCTTATTTCATTACCCTCAAATGTATCCTTTACTCAGTGAGCTGGTGCAGAGAGAAGTCGAGGGGAGATGAAGAAGGGATGGTTCAAGATGAGCTGCTATCTCAAATTTTCCATTTCATGGGTTATTTTTTTCTGCTGGGGAAAAAAAAAAAAAAGGTAATTTCTAATCAGACGATCAGTCAGCATCTGGCTGCAGCTGAAACAGGCTGCCTGAGTCTTTTACAGCAAGTGTTGAGGCACAGAGTTTGTTTAAGCTGTATTTGACTTCCACTAGAATGGAACAAACAGAGCTCTGCCTTCAGCAGCTTTGTTGGGGACAAGTCATTCGTTTTGCCACAATTGCAAGACTTTCGGAGTGTACTTGCCAGAGTAAACAGCTCACCATACGGCTGACTGTCTGTCTTTTGCTGTTTGGCTGATCTTTAATCTGGGCAAGAAACAACAGCAAGATTATGTTCAGTTTTCTCTCAAAGAATGGAAAGCACAAATGCCTATGATCAGCTTCCTCAAGGACAAAAAAAACCTTGATGATTCAGTTAGAAACTCAAAGATGAACCGTTTTATTGAATTTAGGTTAACTCCATGTAAATTGATGCAGCTGGTGCTTTCTACAGATTGTGAGTTACACAAAGCATTGGAAGCAGACTGCAAATACTGTTCAATGACTGTGTTGTGTGTAAAAAAATAAAATAAAATAACTTGCAAACAGTTCCTTGTCTTCTTTCAAGTCGTTGCCTAATGGTGAGCAAACACACCGATGGGGGGAGCATCTTCCACCATGTGTCTCTATAAATGCTTGTTTGCTCTAAGTAGTCAACATGACCATATGACTGAAATGAACAGGAAGACAACAAAATGATTAATGCTGTTTTCGGGCAAAAGTGCGTGTGTGTGTGATGTGTGAGCAGCTTCCGAAGGAAACTGGAGGCAGACATGCTAACAGGAAACGGCATAAACAGACCAGCTACCAAAGCTTCCAGTGCTATTTGCTCACTGTCACCTCAGTGTGTGAGCACGGTCACGCCTGCTTGTTTCTACTGGACGAGGCTGGGGGCTCCCCACAGGGAAAAAGACCATCTTCTCTGATTTTCTCATCCATGCTGGCCTAGAGAGCGTGGGGGGAAACAGGCCACTGGTGACCGGATGAAAGCTTGAGGGTTCAGCATCCCCTCATAACTCTGCATATGCAAGCACAGCAGGACAGGCATGACGCTGGTTTCTGCTTGTAGCCTGTCTTTAAGACGAATGAGGCAGTGGCAATGGGTCTAGGGCCCCTGGGCTCCCTGTAGGTACCTCACTATTAAGGCTGGTAGATTAGCTCTGGATCACAGTTGACACGCCACAACAGAAAGCAATTGGCTGGTAGAGAGTGGAGTGTTCCTCCATATCCCTGAGTTGAGCAGCCACCATTTGATTCAGTAGAAAAGTGCATAACTATTCTATTCAGTATTATGACGGATATATTTTCTTTATTTCTGGTTTTAAAAAAATCAGTTATTCAACAAACAATGCAAATCTAATCCTTTACATTATATGATGAGGATTTGATCACATTCGGAACCCAGGGAAACGAGCTGTTGGTTGGACCACAAGGAATCTGAAGCCAATGCCTTCCCCATCCTCTCTCACAATAAATGTATTTATCAATACTGATCAGGAATTATCCATGTTAAGCTTCGTCATTTGTGCTGTTTAGTCCATTAGTCAACAATAATAACAGATCGTTCTCCCTTGTGTTTTATATCATCAGTGAGAGCCCACATTAGCAGCTGCTCAACTGACAGCAGCCCATTTTCCCCACGTTCCCTCCACCACCCCCCACCTATTACTTCTCCCCTGAAGATATACAGCCGACCATATACATGCCAATGAATCACAGGGCTGCTTTGCACACATCACGTTGCCCTTGGTTAGGTGTTACTTCTCAAGCTCAAGGTCTAACAAAGGGGTAATTATCGCAAGGGGCTGAGACAGGGGAGGGTGTCAGAGGATGTTGTGTTAAGCCAAGGTGTGAATGGGGCTCCTTAATTGCCAGACACATGGTAAAGGATCAGTCATTTGGTGCATTTTTAAAGACAAACGGGCAAGGTCGATGGCTGGGTGTCGGAGACAAATCAAAAAGGTGCACATGGGGACTGCAGATTATGACGTTTGGAAATGAAAGAGGGGAAATTGAAACAGAAAATATTCAAATGTTGCACCCAAAGTGTCAAACAAATGGTGTCTTGTCACAGATCCATAAGTCCTACAGATGCTGATGGACCTGGTACCTGCTCATGCTAGTCTCCATCCTCCATTTTTCTCACAACTTCTGTTTGCCTCCTGTGTGACTAGCCACAGGGCTCATCGAGAGGGGGTAGAGTGAAGGCAAAGAAGCTCAGAGCAAGGACACTAGTGAGCTCCCAGCTGACAGATCTGAGCTTTGATCATGATTACAGGTTGTTGTGGTTCAGGGCAGGTGTCTTCCTGACTCTGCAACACCCTGCTGATGCCCCATCAATAAGCAGAATGACTGTTTGAATGCTTTGCCTTCAGTGACAAAAAAACCCCCAAAACCTTTAAGCAACTTTAAACCTGTGATATCTCTCTTCACGCTGTCTTCTTTGAATTGTTATTTAGTTTAGTCGCCTGAAAGTAAAAGGGCGTTTAGAAAAACCATGTAAGCCTCTAACTACATTTCAGAAAGATTTTCTTTTATTTTCTATTAAAGAAATTGTTCGTTTTTTGAACCACGCCCTAGAAAGTTAATCCCTTTCATTTTTGCATGTTTTAAATTAAACCACAGAGCTTTTTTTTTTTTTTACTTTGAGCTTCGTAGACTGGCGTCAGATTTCGCAGATGAAAAGACACACTGCCTACACAAAAAAAATCAATTGTAAAAACTCCAGTGGCTTTTTCATTTGAAGTTTGGAGTGGTGTATGTGTAGTTTAAATGTGTCTCTTCAAACTGAATGTATACCACTGGGGGAAATCTCCACGCACCAGCTGCCAATAGCCAGCCAACAACTGCCAAGCAAAAAGTACTCAGCTCCTCTGAAGTTGTGGAATGAGCTGTAACCATAGATCTGCCATCTTTCCTTGGCATCTGCTTTCTTTCAGTGGAATGGATAAAGAAGGGGGCACGGATTGTGAGCCACATAAAAGCTCCAAACCTTTAAGAAAATAAGCTGTCAGATTTCCTTAAGAATGTTTGACTTTTCATTTCAAGCTGTTTGTCTCTACAGTTTTTAATTTCTTATTAAAATGCATATCTTAATTCCTGCCTTTAGAATAAAAATAGCCATATTAATACTTCACTCAGTTATAAGTATGCTGCAAGCTTTAATGGGAGAGAGCACACAGAAACTTAATGCTGCTTGAACAGAAGAGACGTTTCAGTCCTTTTGCCTATATTTCTCGTAGCGTGTTAAGAAATTCAGAGTTTTGACGTTAAATTGGCACCAAAGTCTTAAAAAGAGAGATCCGCTGTAGAAAAAGCAAATATACCAGGTTCTTCAACAACACAGATTGTCGAGCCACTTAACTTTCATCATAAGTTGCTCCTGCTGTGCAGTTTCATCTAAAAAATTTATCTAATCATACAGTGAACATTTGGCATTATCTATAATAAAATCACACCCATATCCAGGAGGACATTTCCAGCAAACATTAGCAGCAAGTGAATGCTTTTAAGCGGCTTCTCTGTTTGTCTGACAGTCAAAACAATGTCTAACTCGTCTCAGCCGCATTGTCTGAAAGCCGATGCTAAATTATTGCAGAGCTCCAGACACAATGTAGGCAGGAGAACATGATGCTGAGATAATAATGGACATTTAGTCTCCAAAACTCAGCAGGGTATTGTTCGGCCTCTTTGTACAGCACATAGCTGCCGCTGCTTTTTATTGACATTTTGTGCAAGCAGCTGGAGTCAGTTTACCAGATGTCTCTGACAATAACCTTGGCGTTAGTGCTGTGTGTATGGGTGATATTCAGTGAAAACTACAAAGTGACTGATGTCAAACTTTCCTACCTCTATTATAGCATCACTGCCATCTCACTCTGGAGAGTCTGTGCAGTTACAGAAGCAGAATAAAAGCAATATTTCTGAGCCAGTTAACTGTGAAAGTATAGATATCGAGCAGGCAATCAAAACAGTACAACCTACACTTTGTCCACTCTGCTCTGTGACTGACAGTCTGCACGGTGTTATCAGTAGGACTGAGCACCAGTGACTTTTCAGCCTCTATTATCTCCGTTTTTGCACATGACGAGCTATTCGCCATCCGTCATGAGTGAGGCTGAGTGCTCAAACCCACACTCTGGCCGGCCGCCTACTCTCTGTGGTTATCTTCAAATGTCAGGTGGTGAAGCGCATCACGGTCAGTCAGAAACATGTTGAGCAGAACGGCTTTGGGGATTTCACATCCTGATCCTGCAGCTCTCACAGAGATTCAGTAATGTTAGGAAAAATAACATTGACTTCAAACCTGTTATCCCTTTGTTGGAGCCATTCAGCCAGTTACAGATTCAGCGGATTGTTGTGATGACAAGAAAAAAATCAGCCGAATCTGCTTTTATTTGTGCAATTTCTCCTCTAAATAATCACTTCAAATGTGTGGTTTATGAATGAACCAAATTCAATTTAAGATGCTATTCTAACAATTTCCTTATGAAAGCCATGTCTTTGCTTTTGGAGCATTTACGGGGTTTCTCAGAGAAGCAGGAAGCAGAAGGAAGCAGGAGAAGGAGTTGCCTTGGAGGGAAATTCCAACAAAGGACTGGCGTTAGAGTACCGCTATCAGGACAGTCATGACACTGACATATTCAGTAATGATCAAGTCTTAGCTGGCGGTGCAGAAGATAAAGAGATGTGAGTGATATAACTGGCAGTAAAGTGATATGGTTTAGCTCCAAAGGGCCTGGCTCCACATATAATCACTCTATAATTGGAAATCCTACTTTCTGCTCCAGCTTAACAGGTGACACCCTCATTTTTGGTTGTCTCTGTTAAAAGTCTTCTGCTTTCACTCCACTTTGCCCTTGTGGTTGCCAGTTGAGTTAGACAAGACACCAGCGTGTGGACTCCATGACAGGGTTCATGTGTTTCATTTAAAAATAAAAAAATAAAAATCAATATTTTGTGCAGCTGTTGGATACTAGAACAGCTCAGATATTACCAGAAAGAAGTAAATATGATCCTATTTTCACTTTTGAATGGATTTAGATGACTTCCTTTTGTGAGGCTTTATTCAAAATGAAAGCCACAACACAGAACAGACAAATGACAGCAGTCAATGTTTACATTATCTTGGAGCTATTCAGTGAAGATTGGTGTTTTCATTATGTTGCTAGACTATAAAGGGCAAAAATGACTTATATTCAATCATTTCGATTCATCCGACCCATCTCCCGCAAGAGGCAACAACTTATGAGCCATCTCGAGCAATAGCTGGAATGTGTGATTAAAAAGGCCCAAGTTCAGCCTCAGCATGAATTTAAATCACAACCAGGAAAACTTCCTGCAATATTTTGATGTAACCAGAACCAAGTTGCCATGGCTATGGGGGAAACTGACGATGTCAAGCCTCGAAGCACAACACCAGGGGGAATCACAATGAGTCCAAAGCCAGAAACAGAGCAGAGAGCAAAGTCATTCTGTTGGATCAAAGAGTGCCTTTGTTACCAGGTTCCCTCTGGAAACTCTCAGATTTCCCTTTTTTTTCTGTGGCACTTTGTTTCTGTTCAACTCAAGCAAAAAAAAAAAATCCAGTATATACGCAAGAGAAGCAAGAGGTAAGTGAACACTCAAGAGAGAAAATGTGACTAATGGTAGTAGAGCACATGAAAGTGGCAGGGGTGGAGCGGGCAAGGAGGACAGATTACCTTGGTAATGTTCTCTGCTCTTAAAACAGGTGACGAAAGTGATAAGATATCGCTACTGATATCCGTGTCTGCCACCAACCTGGCAGCTGTTTGTATACTGCATCTCAAACTTTAGCCTCTAATACCAGTTTATTTACAATGATGATGGTTTCTGTATGATATTTTCCATAATTGTTCCAACAGAGTTGTTTTTCCACACCAGCCTCTTATATGGCCAATAGATCTTGCTGATCTTCAGAAGCACATACAAATATGGGTATAGCAGTCCTTAGTCCTGTTTATAGTCTCGTCTAACTCTCACTGAGAACAAGCTTACTTTGTACATTCCAGAAACCTTGAGTTATGCTTACACAAGACTGTATTTGGGCCTGAGTGCCTCAAAATACAAGCAGCCACTAAGTCGTATGGTAAACTGAATGAGCATCCCATCTCTGGGCCTCTTATTTCAGGCACTTATTGCAGCCTTTTTGTTTGTTAGTTCAACAGGATACATGTTTGACTTGGAGCCCCTCTGTGCCAGGTTTTGTTTATGTCCTGTTGCTGAATAATTTTTTCTTATGAGTTCACCTACAGGCCAGTCAACATGGTGCCGTTTAACTGCCGAGGCTTGAAAAAAGTCTGCCCAAAGGAGGGTAAAAATAAACCTTGAGAGCTGAAGTGACTATCAACAGAATAGTGGAGGTTTTTTTTTTCTAAATCTGAAGGCAACTTGCAGCTTGACCTGTTTATCTTAAGCCAAAGACCCCCAACCACTGCAAGACTCCAGGAATTTCTCCGAATGTTGATCTTCTCTGCCGTCTCTTCTCTGGGTCTGCTACCCCCTGCTGATGTGGAAACCAGATCCTATGGGAAAAGCCCACCCAACTTCTGCTGACCAGCTGGAATGAGAGCCTGGGAAGTAAAGCAAAACTAACTTCCACCCAAACACTAAAAACTCCCCCAGTCTACAGCCATGAGCACAAGCAGTGATGATTGCTCTCCAGCTTGGGACAGCCTTACAGAAACTGATGCATTCACACTCTTATTTTCCCTGAGACATAATTTCATGCAGCACATTTGCAGGGTTGTCATCTCATGATAATGATGAGAGTGACATTTTGCTTATTACTATGCCAAGGTGCCTTTGGTATTTTTTTCTGCAAGACTTCAAAAACGCCCACAATGCAAATTTCCCCTCTTTCAGAATCATTCTTATTTGTATTGATCATTAAATGCACGGCCACTCAGTCTCTGGGGGGGAGCTGTCATTTCTAATTTACATGAGATGAATTTGTAATGAAAAAAAACTTTAACCATGTTATCATTCAAATCACAAAATAAATATAGACACGAGTATGTTTATTAAAAACCTCTAGTTTTGAAATGGCAGTTGGGTTGGGTGTTGGGCACCAGAATATATTTACCCTAAATTCCCAACATTCCATGAGGCAGACAGGAAAGGCAGACGCACGCCTCAGCAGACAAGCCATTAATACACTCAGCAAAATGTAGACCTTTCTACACAGGCAGATACAAGAAGCAACACATTCACACTTGAAAAGAGTACATGGATAAAACTACCATTACGAGGTCATCAAAGTACAGCTGGCACAACGCCTGTGTGAACAGGTGACCCGCATCCACCTCTGATCTGATCTTCAGCTGCGTTTTACGCCTTCCTCACCTGACCCCGCTGTCTAGCAGAATGCTGGCAAGCGTCTTGACTGACCTCTCCCACAGCTGTAAACTGATCTAATTCTCCCTGAGACAGTGGTGGCTCACACATTACCATGAGAGCTCTGGCTCTCCGTGCAGCTCTTAATGCTATTCTTGGCCTTTCAGGAACAAGACGCAGGAGATTCTGGAGCAAAGTTTACTGAAACATTCACAATTTCAAAGAGAAACTTACTCATTTTCTTTGTGGGTGTTTGGGCTGCTGCTTTCAATATTAAAGTTTGAAACAAAAACAGTGTCTTTAGTTTCTTTTTCTGGGGAAGAGAAACTAAAGACAGAAAATTACTTAGGAATTCTTCTGCAAAAATAGACTTCTCTCTCAGGGTAGATCCACAACTACCCTTTTAGTTGTGGATCTGCCACCATATATCCAGCCCAGATTCTATTTTCTCACTGCCCTGCTATTTGACCTACCATAGGGCAGCACAAAGGAAGTATTGACCCCACATTCCCCTCACTAGAAAGAACAGGATAATTAACTGTAGTGTCAGAGGCATGGTGCCTCAGCGACTGTAAAACAGGGTATGAATACTGAGCAAACTACTTTATCCCACAGGATTCTGAGCCGATCCATACTTACACATTTATTCAGCCAACTCGTGGCCTCTGACTTCCTGAGAGATATCTAACAGGTCAAAAGTGGGCTTCTCCATCATTGTCTTTATCCCTCATTGGACACAATATGTGGTGATACAGGTATCTTTTCTTTTCCTTTTGTTCTCTGTTTGTGTTTCTGTTGGAAGGAGTTTGTTCTTGTACCTGTATGTGACTAAAGTATTACTCACTGTAGGTTCAGGCTCAAGCAGTAACATTAAACATGCCCTCCACAATGTGTGTCACCTGTGATACACAGGAGTGGAGCCTCCACCATCTGTTAAGCATCTGTCTGGGTGGTGACTCATCCATTGGCACATATTCACAGTTTTTAGGTGCCGATGACAAAGACGTGACATGTGTTAACAACTACTTTTATGTCTGCTTCGTCCTTTCTGTTAAAGTCAAGCAGGAAACCCCTGAAAAGTTTGTTTAATAAGGTAATAAGGTTATTTTGTTCTTAACAACTTACAAATAATGATAATAAAAAAGATCCATGAATATGTGAGTTAGATCCCTTATGAGTGGTGTTGTTGCTACGTCAGTCCATTATTGTGGCTCCAACTGAGACACTGGTTGAATTTCCTTTTTTTCCTTATGACTTTGGCTACTCTCCAACTTTAGCAAAACTTTAATACATACAGTATTTCAGTTTAGGCTGCAAACTAGTGATTTCTCCATCATTTTCATTTTTATGTTGTTTTTTGAGCAAATAAGTTAACAGGAAAACATTTTGGCAACGCAACTGTGATCATTTCAGCAGACTGACTTAAAACTGTGCCTCTGAACACAGCCGTAACCCCAGTAAAGTCCTTTCATACATGAGAAATGTTACATTAATGGCCACATCGATCTGTTCAAAGTAATAAAATTCAGACATTGGTCACTATTATATTAGAGCCACAAAATGCACGCAGCACTTGCCCTTTGTGTGAGATTGGACGGTACATCAAGTGAGGTATAACAGTGTAATAACCCTCAGTTTTCTTATAGGTGTCGTATTGCCATGATAGCACCTTTCAGCAGAGGTCATGCACACTGTGGTTGTGCAAAATATATATGGCAGTAGATTGGAAGAGGCTTTTCTAACACACCTATATTATTTAACAGTTGATGCTATAAATAACTCTGCCTGGCTTATGGGGGTTTATTGCAATTACAGTAACAAGTTATTATCAGAGAAAAACATTATCATCCACATAATCTGGGTTCACTTTGCAGCCTGGCCCAAAATACTTTAGCAAACTTTGAGCAGATGTTTTTCCTCTAGAAAATAATGGTAAGGACAAATGCTGTGCATGTCTACCTATCAATACAACTCCAACTCATATCTGCATCTCAGCTCTGCTAAAAGCCTGAGAAACTCAGCTGATATCAGATTCATGTGAGGAAATGCATGTCTGAAAGGGGCCAAGTCGTATTGATTAACTAAATGTTCAGTCTATAAAATGTCTGCAATTGAATAAGAAAATCTTCATCTCAGTTTTCTAAAGGCCACATCATATAGCATATTTAGTCCAACTAACAGGCTATAACCCAAAGATATTTCATCAGAAGTGAAAGAGATACACAGCTTTCAGGAATGCAGCTATATTGCTTGATACATTGGTTTTAAAACAACACTAAAATTGCTGCTGAAAATAATTCTTTGCACATCAACAAGTCATTTAATCATGTAATGGTTTAATCACAAGCAAATTCATTTCTTGAAGTCAGTTATTCCCATAACTGGGAGCTCCCCTGTTCCCTATTCTCTGTTTTTACAGCTGCATGAATGCCAGACACACCAAACACGTTTTCTCCAACAGTTTTGTTCCCACTGATAAAAAACAATCCGACATGCAGCACATTTGCTGCTATACCAGCAAAAAACAATGAATAACAGAGGGGTAGACTGAAATAACCCTTCTGTCTATCCTTTGGTTCCCCCGACTTCCTGTTTGACAAAACTAAATCCCTGTTGATGCTGGGCTTTCCGCCCTTTTCTCTCTCTTACTGTCTCCCTCTCTTTTTCCTTTTTTTTTTTCATCTGCTCCCAAGTCCCAAGTCTGCTTTTCGGGTTACTATAGGTCCTGGCCTCATCTCGTTTTTTTCTGCTCGCAACATACTTCTGTGAGCACTGAGATGTGAGGTGGAGGAAAGGGAAAGAGATGGAGGAAAAGAGTGAATGGACAAAGATGGGTGGAGAGAAATCTCAAAAAGATAAAACAAACCTGGAGAAAAAAAGAGTTAAAGACTGGGAGAAGCAGAAGTAACGCAAGAGAGAAAAAAGAAGAAAAGTATGAGTTCATCCAGAGTAAGAGTGAGGATTGACTCAAGCACCGGGAAGAATAGGCTGCTTCTAGCCACAGGCTACGTTTCACGGCTCTCTGACTCCAAACACCCGTGTGGTCATGTCGGTGGGGGTTTGAGGGAACTGTATGTTGAAAAAAAAAAAAGGCTGCTGGGCTGAATGAGCGTATTACAGTGTAGAGTGGTCTGTACTTTAGGTGATCAATCAACCCACAGGAAGAGACATCCACTTTATAACCATTAGAGACCGGAAACGTAAGCAATGAAGAGCAAGAGAGTGTTCCAAACACCATTACACAAGCCTCATGTCCACGGTGAAAAGTCCTGGCTTCCTTCTCTTAAACATACGGGCCGCTGCAATCTCATTAGTTCTATGCAATACCTACATGACAGACGAGACAGTGCAGTTCATCATAATCCCAGTTAACTGGCAGGCCCATGAGGAGGAAGGAATACAGATAAGTTTTGGACGTGAAAAGGATAACGCGACACGTCAGGAAATATTTACCCACTGCCTTGGAAATGTCTCGTGATTTCAGGAGACACTGTTCCAGACAGAAAGAGGAGCTCTTCATCCTGAAGTCTTTCACATATGGATGCAATTTCATTCCGTTGTACCTCTTGAAAATAAGTGCTGCTGGTGAGAGGGGAGTGGAAGCACACATTCTGGGACTGGGCGGGATCCAGCTGGCAAGAGCTCACAAAGCCGACACAAGGACAAAGCTCCTAGCTGTGCTGGTATGACTGAAACAGGACAACACAAGACGGTGCCAAATAGCCCTTGGCAACATTATGGATGCCATAAACGCCGCCCCTCTGTAATTTATATGCATGTCTTTATATATTTATCACTCATGTTCATGCCCTTGATATACCCTTTAAGCCACAGAGGTGGTGCAGACAGATGCGGTGAAGTTAATTTCATCTGGCCTCAGCGGCACATGACCGGAGTGCTGTGTTACGTGTTGCGTGTGATAGGTCACCTCTGTGGAAACAGAAGAACTACTCAAGGAAGTAGTAGACTTAAACTGGTGTCGAACATAAGTGCAACAGAGAGTAATTCACTTACATCCTACACCCAGTGGCTTCATATTGTTCACTTGCTGACAAACCGCACCAGTGAGGGCCAATGGGTAGCTGGCACAGGGGAGTAAACACAGCCAATCAACCAGAAAACGAAATGGAGACGCTTTCCCAGAAGGAAACACGGCCAATTATTTGATATTTTAGATCGACTGCAGCTTCAGTGGAGGCTGTGTGGGAAGTATTCAACCAGAGCTGCCAGAAAAATCTGTGCAAACTGTGGAGGGAAGAGCCAGAATGTCACATCGCCCCCCCCACAAACACATCCTCCACTTCTGAAACACCAGCAGAACACAGTTTCAATCAACTTCTACAAAATTCTCTATCTCTTTTCAGTCAGGGGAAACTTCAGACTTTATTTAGTTCAACTTTGAAAAGTTTTTTTTTTTTTTAAATAAGCCAAAACTTTGCAAGTGGTCAAATAAAACTGTATGCTTAATAAATGATAAGTTTGTCATTTCACTCTGAAAAAGCTCGCAGGGGAGAAGAGTCGCATGAGGAAGCCCACATTTTTCTGATCTAATTTCATCAAAGAACTGTCAGCGCTCTTGTCTAATATTTAATGTAATAGACATTAAACGCCTCTAATCAATAATTAATGCTCATCCAGCAGTGATGGCATTGAATTTTCCTTCACAAACTGTGACAAGTTCTCTCTCAGACAAAATTAGACCACAGAGTCTCTACTGATCTTATGATGGTTATATATTTTTTTTTTTTGAAAAAGCTGTGTTGGGCTATTTCAAACATGTCTTACATCCCTGGGGGGACTGAACACCTCATAAGTCTGCACCTCCTCTGAAACAGCAGCAGCTCATAGGAAGTCCTATGCGTGTACCCCACATACTGTCCCAACAAACTCCCAGGAAAAAGGCCGAGTGCAGCCATCATGCATCATTGTGTTTGTCTTGTTATTTCACCTTCAGTTTTGAGGACTCAGCAGTTCAAAAACATTTTCAATAAAATATAGCTTACACCCTGCAGCTCAGAGCAGCCATATCGCCTGACATTCTTATCAAGAGCTAAAATGATTTCAGTCACGGTGACATTCTCTGCAGGTCAAAACAATATTTCCAGAGATTTCGGGCATGTTTTGGAACAATGTTTTATCCCTGTTTCTCCTAATGTTATCATTAATGTGCTCAAGTGACCTTTCTTTTTTTCAGGGGGGATAAAAAACATTTTTATTTGATTGACTGTCTCTAAAGGCCGGCGGCTTTCTGTGACAAACTCGATCCTCATTTGCAATTCATAATTATTAAACCAACAACAACAAACTACTACAGTGTATCTTTATCTGAATTCCAACATGTTTTGGTTCATTTATTTTTCTACGACAAAGGCATTTCTGAAATGCTGCTGTGCTTTCGCTGGTGAAAACAGATTCCTTTGCCTTTATTGTTCTCATCAGAGCAACACTAATAAGTCCTTTGTTATTTTTGCAAACAGCGTGCCAAAGTTTCATATCAGGTGTGATGAAAAATGGGTCACAGTTCTCTCCTTTTGGCGTTTTTACATTATTCTCCTGCCAGTTTCAAAGTGGTTTTGAGATTTCATTTTTAAGCTATCCTTTGGTTTGGCATGTAGTTATATCACAAGTCTCCAGCGTTAATCCCTTAAAGCCAGTCACACAGTGAGTGAATTAAGACTGTCTCGGGCAAGGTTTTTGAGATCTGAGACAAAACCCCGATGTCAGAGCCAATTCAGAGCACATGGTGATCACAGAAATCTCCACGTTCCACCGGGTCTGAAAGGCGGCCTAGACTTTTGTAAGTGTAGCATTTAAACAAATTTGAAGTTCTTCATCTCAAATATTGGGGAAAAAAAGTTCAAAATAAAAATAAAGCAGGCTTGGATGACAATGAACAGAAAAACTGAAGTGATGGAAAAAATCCAGTAGAAAAGGAAGAAACTTGATGGATTTTTTTGTATCTTTATGATGAAATATATACAATAGCATCAAATAATAGTCTACTTACAGTTCTTTTTTAACCCTTTGAGCTCTGTGTCTATCTTTTAGGCCTCTGCTCAAAAACTGCATACCCATAATTCAATTAATCTAAATCTGCAACCACAAGGTCTATTTTAAAGACTTTTGGAGTCACAGCAAAGGGAAGACTTGTGACATATGTTGAGATGTGTAAGTGTCAGTATATGGGTGACTGGTGAAGAATAAGTCAAGATGGAACTTAGCACAAATGGAAAAGGTTTCAGGCTTGCCTAAAAAAAAAAAACTAAAAAAAAAACCTTCCAGGATATAAATGAGTATCTCTTGGGAATGATGCAACTGTAGCTCTAACTCTCCATCAAATCCTTAGTACAACGTGTAACCATTATTTCTGCAAAGGCCAACTCTGATAAACTGAAGTAGAACAAAATTTGGCAAGTTTTAGTTTAAACAGTTCAGGCAAAGTCTCCAAAATGGACATTTAAGCACAGTTTGGCACTATGTATTTTCAAAGTGCTCCAATTAGGGGACTCCAGGTTTTAAAAAGTTATGGGGCATTTATAATACCTCTTCCTATCATCCATAAACACATCCAATAACTTTCAGCAAATACAGTACGTGGCCTTTATTGTCTCTTTCTTCGCACAAAGTTTACACAAAGTCTAACAGCTGAAATCCAATTCTGTTTCTCCAGCTCCGACTTCATCACAGTGGCTTGTTTTTGTGAGATAATCCTGCAGATTTTCCAAACCCCCCTCAGATCAGGTGTCTCAGTTATAGGAGTCCATGCCTATCAGAGGTACCCTATAACGAAAGAAGCCTCCTATAAAACAGCATCTGCGCTAGACATTAGAAACGGACATAGCATCGGGCTTCCAGCACAAGTCCCAGCATTTAATTATTGATATCCAATCACACAACCTATCAAAGTTACACCACGCATAATGATGACTAAGAGTGAAATGTCAAAATAACAACTCATACGTGGACATAAATGTATAATTCAAAGGCAGGTTATTGTGCTGAGGAGAAAAACAAAGTTTAGAAAAAAGAGAAAAGTACACAGAATGTCTAAATGGTTCAATAGCTTTCTTCCTGCTGTGTGTAATTCTGCTTGAAGCACCCACAGAGACAATGCAAACCTCTGCAGGAGGGGTGAGGGACAAAATCCCTAACAACCAAATCCAAGTCAAGAATCTTTAAATGTCCGAACGGCTCATCTATGCCACCGTCGTTCTAGTGTTTGCATGGTTGCATAACTAAAACAAGAATCTACAGCGAAGGTAGCTGTTTCATAGAGGAAGCATAAAGCTCTTAGACCTTTGATTTATGAGCCAGAACAATTTCAAACTGAGACTCAAATTCTCTGTTTTGGAGAAAATCTGCTGCCATTAGCAATTAAGGAGCTCTGGAGCGGCGCTGCTTTTAGTGAGCTGGGAAGAAAACAGTGACAAACAACAACAAATAGTTACTGTGAAAGGTTGTTGTGTAGCACTGCACCTAATGAGATAAAGCATTGACAAGTCCTTTCACCTCTAATCTGTTTCATGGGAGTGAGATAAATTACTATAATATGTGAAGTTGATGTATTTAATTTGTGGCAGCCCACAGGGTCGGCCCTCTCTGGCAAAATGCTCTTCATTAAAGGACTACGAGATCAGAGAAAAACTTGAGAGGAGCATGCAACTAGCATCAGACGGTAAAGCACGAGGCCCACTTCACTGTCGCTGTTCATCACATTTACTTCCTCTCCTTGTTCCTGCTAATCGCTGAGATTTAATCAAACTTCTCAGTCCCCATTCCAGCCTCTTCCCTGCAGATCTTTTTTTTCCTCCAAGTCAGATTCTCCTTTGATAAGAAGTGAATACCGAACGCTTCAATCATCAGGTACATTTTTGTTCCTTCCTTAAACTTCCCCTGCCCGCTCGGATATTTTGACACTCTTTATAAGTGACAGAAGACAATACATGCAACAGCCCTCTGAGCTTCTCAGTTGTGTCACTTCCAATTAGCCCTTCTGAGACATCTCTGCCCTTTGGCTCGCCAGCATTTTGAGATGAAAAGATCTGAGCGGCTTCTCTTGTATTGTACGCTGCTTTTCTTCACTCTCCCACCATTTAAATTCATGCATGTCTGGATTTGTGAGTCTGCAAAAGGAGAAATCGCGAGAAAGACAGGCAGGAATTTCTTTAATCCTATAACCAAAAATAGCAGCTTGCTGTAACACTGCAGTTATGTGGTAGCTGTGAGCTTAAAAGGAGCTTTCCATATATAAAAGTGTAGATTTCTCAGGAAACCCAAGCAGTCTTCACCTTATTCATCCTCAATATTACACATCATTAATGCTGACGTTCCAGAGAAGCTAAGCTTTTTAGAATTAAGACATTGAGCGTAATGGTGGTCCTGTAGATTTATCCTTCTGGAAAACCTGGCAGCTCCGTCAAATCTGCTTGCAACCTGCTACTCTGTCACATCACTTTATAAATCCAAACTGAAGTGATGGGGGATTGTGAAGAGCGGAG
Organism: Atherinosoma microstoma; assembly: GCA_037177055.1. Lineage (NCBI taxonomy): Eukaryota > Metazoa > Chordata > Actinopteri > Atheriniformes > Atherinidae > Atherinosoma > Atherinosoma microstoma. The sequence goes on from JBBBVU010000009.1 coordinate 9,834,819, forward strand.
TGGTGAGCCACAGAATGTGAGCAAACATTTTTTTGGAGTTAATGAGAGGGCTGGAGTGCCACAGCTTCTTAAACTGGGGCAAAGAAATTTGCAGCTTCATTGGAAGCCTTCCCTCAGACCTCATGTCCCGGGAGTGCACATGTGCAGGAAAAAAAAAACCAACAGCACACATAAACAAAGCTGCTGCTGAGCTGAACTGGGTCTATTTAGTGCAATTAAACAAACAAACAAAAAGACACTTTCTGCAGCGTGGACAGATTCTGCTTCTGCAAAGAGGATCAGTGTGGGTTTCTTTTCAACTCCAAGGGCTGCAGTTCGTGTCAACCACATCTGTAGCCCCGATGATTTTCCATGACTTCACTTAAATACAGCTATAAGATATGGATTCATGCCAAATGTCTCTGCACATGGGCAAAAATATTGGGTCAGTCCAAAACACAGGAAAGCGTTATAAAACTCAGCCCTGTTTTAAAAGGTTTTCTTTCTCCACCATATTAAATGTTCCACCGTATTTACAACATGAAAACCCATTCCAAGCCTTGGCAAAAAAAGGACCAAAGCCATGCACAGCCAAAATCATCAACACAAGCAGCTCAAAATGTTGCCAAACATCAACAGAACTTAATGGGAAATTAACAATCCAACGCAATGTGCAACCAGGAGTGTTGTTTAAAATCTTAAAATAAAAATGTAAAAAGACTCAAATTCAGAGGGAACATCTTATTGAGAGACTTTTCACTTCTTGTGCAGGGGAGTGGTCTGAGGAAACCACAGCTTTTCTGGGCAGACAGCAGGACCGTTGGCCAAGAAAAGTACCATGATATTCATGCTTATTTCTTTCTTCACCAACAGGATTTTGTTTCCTTTTCTTTCCTTTTCTTTTTTTTTAACTGCAAGTTTGAAGCAAATTCAATGAGAAGTTACTTACAGCAATTAAACCCTTCATAATCTCCATAATTATATCTATCTCAGGATTTATGAAGAATGTGCAGTCTTTAATAAAAAGCAAACCGTAATGAGGAATTGATCTGACTGCTAAAAAAACAAAAAACAAATTACAGCAACCCAGCATCCACATTGTGGTTGTGAGTGCAGGTTTTCAGGTATAAACACAACTAAACATCACTGTGCTCACCTCCAACAAACTGGATGCCACCGGCCACGCGACCAATTGTACGCGAGATGAGGTCAGAGATGCAGCAGCCCATGAGAGCTGTGAGCGCCACCAGCAGGAGGAGGCCACATCCCACACCTGTCACCACAGTGCAGATCCTCCACTCCAGACTCGGGATGCCGCTGAAAGAGGCGTAGCGCCCACACTGCTCCAGCATCACCGTGATCTGCTTTTCCTCATCCCTCACTGGGTACGAGCAGCGGCGAAATGTGCCAAAGGATACTGGCTTGTCCATCTGCGTTCCCAGCAGCCAGTAGGGCATGAAGAAACCAACGCAGGAGGCAGCAGCAGAGAGCAGGGACAACAGGGCCCAGATAACACCCGTACATGTCAGACTACACGCCATCGTAAACAGTCTACAAATGGTTAACACAGTCACTGAAGAGACAGCAGTTAGATGAGCAGTTGCTGTGTTGCTGGAAGCCTTGCAGTGAGCATTTAACACTTGCAGTCTTCACCTTTTCTGAGACTCCGGGTCCCTGTGAGGAAAAAGACAAACAACCAGATTGAGCACTGACATACAAATCAGCTGTGCAAGCAAGCTGCTTTTAAAACAACAAGAAAATCAGATAAGTTAAAAACCGTAAATTAGTTCCTCAGTTTTTATACATACTCAATTAACCCAACGGGCAATATAAAGTAGGAAAGAGGGAATTACTAATTAACAGACCTGAATTCATGGACTAATCAGATTGTGGGAGTAATTGTTAATTATTTTGGTCTATTTTTCATCCTTTCTTGAGAGGTTTCGTAAAAAGACTGGACAAAAATGGATAAGATTAAATAATTACACAAAATAGATTAAATGTAATTGTGATTTGATTAATAGTAAACAAAACGTGGTCATGATCAAACCCGGGCCAGGAAATAGTCTGATCAATTCAAGTTTGATGAGTTGAATGCAAGTATTTTTTTCTGCTTCTTACTTCTTTATTTCAGGTTTTCCTCTTTGAAAGCAAAGATAGAATGTAAAGAAATCATAATAAATAATAATAATAATAAACACCTCAAATAGCTATTCTAACAGGTAGTCCATCAGTGGAACATCGATTATTGAGCATAGTTGCTGAGAATTTGGCTTTAATCGGAAAATAATGTTAAACAATCGACAAAACCTGTGTTCATCAAATAAACTTTGAGATTATATAACACACACATGACATAGCAAAACTTCAAGCAATGCAGTTTAATACTTGTTAATTAACAACCAACCACTGGATACCAGCACCAACATGTAGCTGAGGGAGCATACTTCAGTCCCTGCAGGAGCTGCCACTTCTGCAGGAACATGCAGTGATCTCTCGTTAGGGGTGACCTCGAGGAACACTCTTTCCTATCGCAGTGCAAACGCCGTTGGAATAAAAATAATGAAAATGCGGGGGAAAAAACTGGAGAAATCTTACATGTTGGAAGACTTCCGATATAAGGTGCGCTCGCTTTACACCGAGGGGTCGTTCCCATCTGCGGACTCCAGCTGTGTCGGGTCTCAAAGCAAACTTTTCTCCATTCGAGGAAGAGAGGAAAGAGATAAGATCGAGTTAAAATTGTAAATCCAGAAAAAGTGAAAACAGTATCCGTACACAAATCACTTCCTCTTCATCAATGTGTTTAACCGAGGCGATCATCAATTACTCACTCCTGCGCGGCGCAGAGAGGAGCGGCGCTCACTGACCGGACTCCCGATCTCACATTCCTGCTCGGGAAGAGGGGAGGGAGGCGGGGAGGAGGCGAGCCCGTGGAGCACTGCTGGGAGGTGACCATCAATCACACAAATCCCCACCCAGGGGCTGGACTCTCCGCTCATATCATTCCTGCATGCTCGTGGTGCATTCACGAACATCTCGAGAGACTTTCTCTTTAGCGTTAGTATTTCCAAAAAGCGTTTCACGATGATACTTGTAGCATAATAGCTTATTGGATAAGTTTTTCATAAACTGATTATTTAAATGGAATCAAAAAATTTTTTTTTTGCTTTTTTAATTTTAAATTGTTATTTTTTGTATGTTTAAAAAACATTTTAATATGATTGTAGATTAATTTGTGTAGCTAATCACAGAGGAATTATGCTAATAACATTGGAACGCACCATAATAACATCAGTTGAAAATTCATTAACGTAATTTATGACATGTGCTTTCAGTATCAGCAACAACTGTGAGGAACATCTGGTGTTATAACATAAGATAATCATAGT
>JBBBVU010000009.1:9838286-9855844 GCA_037177055.1 Atherinosoma microstoma
TAATTTATGACATGTGCTTTCAGTATCAGCAACAACTGTGAGGAACATCTGGTGTTATAACATAAGATAATCATAGTTTAAGAACAATGCATCTTTAATGTTTTTGTTACAATGTTTTCCAGTATATATGTATATATTATATTATGACTCTATATAAATTATATGGAAATTCAATTTATGTAATATTTATTGGCTTTATAAACAGTCAATGTCAGCAGTGTCTTCCTTTTCAACACAAACGGACGAATTAATCAGCGGAACTTTGGATCACTTTTCTACGGGAGTCTACGCCTCTACCGGACTGTATTTCGAACGGACCAAAATATCATCCGGAGAGTTGACGTTGACGTGGACGTGTGTCTGTGCAAAATGACTAGTGCTAAGGTAGAAATTTCAAGCGATAGTTCCAACGTATCACCGAATCCAAATGTGCCGTCACAGCCCAACAACCCCCTGTCAAGGAAGCTTAACAAAATATTGGAAACGAGACTTGACAATGACAAGGTAAGACGGTAGAGTTGAGCTAATTGCTAACAGTGGCTAAATGTTGAAGCTTTTCGCGTTTCAGTGGTGTATCCTCACTTTGATTCTTTAACATTCCCCGAAATAATCATTTGGAGCTAACAATGAGGATTTTATTGCAAACATTACAAACAAATGTGATCTTTAAGTGTGAAAATGCAGGTTTCTTGTTTTCATATATCAGTTCAGGCCATCCATCTAATGTGTTGATGACTAGATTCTTTATGTCAAAATATTTGTGACAACATCCCCACTGACAACAGTCATGTCTTTTGCTTCCAGGAGATGCTGGAGGCGCTTAAGGCGCTTTCAGTCTTCTTCACTGAAAACAGTTTGCGGACGAGACGAAATCTTCGTGGTGACATAGAGAGACGAAGTCTGACAATCAATGAAGAGTTTGCAGGAATATTTAAAGAAGTTAAAGAGGTATCAAAGTTTTTCATAGAATCACTGTTAATTTCCCAGAAAGAAGACTCCAGCAACAGTTAGCAGTTTCTTCTCCTATTGTCATGCACATTGTACTAAACCGTAACACACATACAGTTTAGATGACAGCATGTCACATTTCTTGTGTTTAAAGTAGTATCTTTGAACAGTAGTTCTAACTATGAATTCATGTTCTCCTCAGGAGCTTGAAAGTGTTCACGAGGATGTCCAGGCCATGAGTACATGTTGTGAAGAAATGACCAACAGATTAAAGGTAAACTAATCAGATTCACAGACTATTTATTGTATTGAACATCATGTTTTAAAGTAAAACTGAGGATTATATGTTTATGTAGACTTGATTTTAACATTCAGTTTACATGAGTGATTTATTATTATTATTATTATTTTTTTATTTTATTTTTTTAAATATTTTCTGGGAAACTATCTTTTAAAAGCATGCTAACTTTTCAACAGGCTGCGAAAGAGCAAACACAGGACCTCATTGTAAAAACCAACAAGCTGCAGGGAGAAAAGTGAGTAGATTTTAAAGCTTGTTAAGAAACATCTTTATCTGTGTGTGTGTTATCCTTGTAACTCCATAACATGTACATTTCAAACCAATAGGGAAAGGTTTTACTGTACGTCTACAAATTGTAATAAATAGGAGACTGAAAAGTTTAATATCTTCTGACGCATTTCCCAAATAAATCTGTCTTCAGGGTATAACGGTGGTCTTGTAATTACATGAATTGTAAACAAAGAGGAAAATATCAAACCTGGTGTAATCTTATGTAATCCAAAATATTTCAGATTAGAAATATATGTGCACAGTTAATTTGGCTCAATTCTAACTTTTAATTTTGCATGATTCAAAATACATTAAACTGCAAAATAAATATTTTCTTGTCTTCACATAAAGTATGATGAAAATAATGTTTGATATGCACGGGGGTTAAAACACTTGATGTGTAATCTTTATAAACGGATACATTTGTATGTGAATGTGCAGTATTTACACAAGGGAAAAGATTGTCCTACTGGAAGTAAATGTTTTTATTCTATCGTCAGTTTGTTGTCAAAATATTATTGACCAATCACATTTGAGCAGGATTTTAGGGGGAGAAAGGATGCAGTACACAGAATAAAGGTAATCCTGAGATCATTGGAAATCATTTGATTCATTTTTAAACTTTTAGACTTTTTTTAAACCTGTCTCATCTGTCAGTGATGGACTTTTCTGTTCAGGCACTTTTTCAGATACATGGACGTTCAGTCAACCTCAACAGCAGGAATAACACAACCCACTTAACAACCCACTGGCCTGAATATGTACCAATGTTTTGTTTTGCACATTTAATCACCTCTCTCTCATCCATTTCCTAGCCTCACTTAATTGTGCAAAAATACATTTTGAATATTTTGACTTATCACAAATAGATATGATCATCATAGTTCAAATATTAACCCTTTTCACAGAATGCTTGCACCTTATTGACACAAAAAGAATCCTCATGAAGTCACCTGGTTTGATGTGGTAATTCGTTCAGACCAAAGCAGGTCTGGGGCAAAGCACGTTTGATTCATGAGAATGACCGTTACTTCTGCAGCAGTACAAAGCCCATTTCCAGGAAAGTTTGGAAGTTTTCTAAAATGCTAGAAAAACTTAAATCTTCATTTTGTTAATTTGTTTGATCTTTTCTTCAACAAACACAAGGAAAAAAGAAATTTGTCTTCAGTGACCAACACTTATGTAGTGTTTTTAGAACATTTAAAAGAAAAAAGAAATCTAGACTTTGCAAGGTGGAAAACTTCCTGGGGTCTGTGCAGTATAATCACACACTGTAAGGAGGGCAACAATAATCATCAAGAAGACATTTCTTTTATCTTTGTCCTTATTTCACTGAAACCAAACTCAATAAATGTGTGAGTGTATTGACAGGGAATGTGTCTTTGGTCGTAGACATATTTATGGTTGGGCTGTGGTTGAATAACTTGCAGTAAATGTAATCTGTGTGTCAGTAATATAGTAATTTTGCCATTTAGTTCTGGAAATCTGATTAATCTTGGAGCTCGTGTTTCATTTACTCCATCAAAATGGGTCTCACACTGCTCCAGGTACAACAGATTTCCACCATTTCTTTTAGAGCTGTCCAATCACAATTTATCTAATGATGATAGTGCCCTGCTGCAGTACGATTAGATCTGTTGAGTCAATTCACTCAGTGCGAGGTCAACAGCATCATCACTCTGACTGGTGGTAGGACTGTCCAGTTACATCTACAAGCATCTCCCTCCTTGGAGATCAAAAATTAATAAAGTTCCTGAGTTATTTGCTTTCGCACATTGTCAGGCCACCCTGTGCTATTTGGCCATCAGCGTTGACAGCTATATGAAAATAAAACACCCGCTCCTCTCCGGTGGGAGTTGGGGCGGGATGGTGTTCATTACCATTTGTGGCAGATGGGATCTTAGCGCTCAGTGACCTTGTGTGTTGACACGGAGGCAGGAACACTGCTAGGGATGATGTAGATTTGTGGCAAAAGACATTAAAGACAGCAGAGACGTGTACTCGTGTAAATTTATGCCTCACTGGCCGGCCATCAGCACCTCCTTGACAAAGAGGTGACAGAAGTGGAAGCAGGAGATGAGTTCTGCTATCAGTGAAAGAGCGCATTGGGGACAAAAGCGCCGTTGAGCACGTGCAGGCAATGAATTAAGACTATGTATCACTTTGTGTCAGGCGTCTTGTTCAGGCAGCAGAGGTTTGACATGAATGTCCTTCCGAGCAGTCCCCAGCCTTGTCTTTTTTCTTTGCGTAGTGCTCCCATTGGGACCTGCTGTCCGTCTGTGTGACATTTTCATGCGCCGAACCACAGTGACCTCGCAGCCGGATTGGATAGTTTGTGCACACAGAGCTCTGACCTTGTCTCTTGCAATTTTGTCTTAGAAGAGCTGCCAGGGGAAGTGTGCAGTCAAGCTGTCCTCCTTCAGCCACCCACCAGTCAGTCCCCCCCCTGCACCTCCTCACCTCAGACCTTTTCGTCAGATCTATTTCAGGTCACGCAAACATCTCCAGTCCCAAATCATTGTTTGTTTGTTTTGGGGTTTTTTTTTATGTGTTTGTGCTGTTGACACTTATTAAAAACGATGCTACATTTGTGCTTATAGGGCAGCGCTGCTGGGAGAGTTTTCAAAGTTCTGCTGATGCTCCTGATTTGTACCTGGCAGAGGAGGCCTATCCTGTCATCTGTCCCTGGCACTGTATCGTTTGTCAACTCTAATGAGTCGGAAAGTAACCGTAGATTGCTTGCATTGTGGAGAAACAAAGGTAGAGGAGGAGAGTCCCTGAGCGCAGTCGCCCTGTGTTTGTCCGCTGACTTTCAGCCATGAGGCTCTTTTGTTTTGGTCATGTCCCGCTTAAAGATGCTGTCATCAAGAGCACGAAATAGGCGTTGCGTGTTTGTTCCATTGTGAAATACAATTCTGCCCACCTGTCCTGCATCATGTTGAGCAAGTCGAGACGTCTCACCGACGGATGTTTCTGTTGACTTGGTGACCTCGCGCTCAGAGCCGGAGGCGACACACTCTCGCTCAAATTCTCCAGCTCTTACCAGACCACTCATGCAGATACAGTAAATCTAGTTGCCTGCATGCATTCAGTAACCACAGTTGATGTTTATCCTCACTTGGCTCGTGGCACCTCTCATGTTCCACATCAGTTCCTCCAACGTGATGAATTACCAGACATTCGGCCTTGTGTGTTATTGGGACTATTTTTTCCCCTGGAACGGCGCATTCTCTTAGTTTGACTCCTGTATAGGTCATTGTTAAATGAAGAAGGCTGAAACCCCAGAGAGATCAATCAGTGACAGCAGAGAGTAACTTACAACCTGTGTAAATGACACTTGAGCATTATCAAAGCCCAGCTTGGTGCTAATGAGGAAATGGCAGTAAGTATTCCTTTGTGTTTTTCTGATGTAACTGCATGCGCTCTTTGATCATCTGCGCGTAGCTAACAGCTTTGTGGATGCCAGATTTCCATGCAGTTCTTTGAAATGCCTCTCGATAGATTTTAATGGATAATCGACCCACATGGTTTACAACTTCTTAGTTGATTGGACGTTCGCTTGTTACACAGAGCAGCTCACCGTTCCTTCGGTACGGTTTACTGGCTCACGGATGTAACTCTGATCCAGCTCTCTCACAGGCTGTGCTATCAGCTCAGCTGTGTGAGGTAATTAAGCATAAACTGTAATTTCAGTCTCAGTTTGACAGTGTTTTTATGAGCTTGGGCTGTTATATTGCATAAACAGTTTTCTGTGTTTGACCAGGCAAAATCAGCTGAGAAATCAGAGCATACACAGACACAGTGTGGCTTTATTATGTAGCTTTGATCTAAATTAATATTGCACTTGTTGGAGATTGTTCAAGAAAAGCGTGGTGACCTCATTTTCTTTGAACCTCTGGCACATAAAAGCCATGTACTTAACAGTATGACATTACAGATTCAAGCATGTTGCTTCTCTCTGGCATTCAGCGATTGCAGCCTGGAAAAGAATGTGTCATGTCCTGACAGCGCTGCACAACATTATCCCTCTGTTCCACTGTTCCTGTGCTCCTGCTTGTTCTGTAAGAGACCTCCCACAGTTTCCTCACCTCCAGCACTGTGAGCAGCCTGTCTCTTTGTTATGATTTACATCCTCGAGGAACTGGTCTGTCAGTCTCTGCCCTGGATGTTAGAAATGAGAGGTTTCTGCTTGAAATATATCTTTTAAGTTTGACATGTGGAACAAGTGGCTGGTTTCACAGATCTATGCAATTTAGTTTGCCCATCAACAGAAATAAGCTGGGGACACGTGCCTGATTAAAATGAAATTGAGCTCCTTTTTTTTTTTTTTGTTTCTGCTTCTTCTCTTTTGAAGATTACAACTGTGCTAAACAATACAATGCAATACAATAGAAGAGATTATGCAATAGATATATCTGGAAGCTTTCTGCAGAAATGTGCATGTTAGTGAGGAAATTGCTGCTCTGGATCTGACGGATGTAGTTTTTCACTCTACTAGATTTTCAGACTTGACTTGAATATTCCTCGAGCATTGTGTGAAGCGAGCATGTTCATGTGGGAATTGTTTCACTAATTTATGCGTCCCTCTATGTAATTATTACCTCATTGGTATAGCTTGTTTCTTTTTTGGATACATCATCGTAATTGTGACGGGGTCTCGGGGTGTTTTTGTGCCTTTTCATTTGGATTTATTTCCCAATAGCATGATGTTTTCTCTCTTTCACCGTTCAATTCTAATTAAATTTTCTCCTCTCTGTTTTTGAAGTTTTGTGCATTTGTTGTTGTTTTTTTCCGTGTGTAGCGCGGTGACGTATATCTCAAATGCAAATTATATAACTATGTTCTGGTACATTACCCTAATACAGTACTGTAATTACAGATATCTGTAAAAGAGCAAGCAACAACTTTTTACAGTCTCAGGCTGCAGGGATGCTGTGTCTCTGCAGAGTTGATGATATTGATTTTAATGATCCTTCTTGCAGTTTATATAATGTAGCTGAAATGAAGTCAACTGTTAGAGTATACCAGCCAGGTCTGTCTGTGTTATTCAACAAGAAATCACAAATGGCAAAGAAGTCTTGAGGTCGTAGGCTTGGTGAGTTGTACACAGGAAGACTGAATTCTGCAACGGTTTTACAACCCTTCACTTCCAGCCAGCTGAGCACGCGTTATTGCCATGTGAGAAACAAAGGTCAGATAATCACCGGGTTATTCTGCTCGACCAAAATAACCTGGTGATTTACCGCTTATGACTGGTTTCACAGAGAAGGAGGGAATATGGAGGGGATGATTTTGGGTTGAAGGATAAGAACAGAGGGAGGACCTGCTGTTGTTCTGCTGGCCTGCGATAGAGTTCCCTGTTGGACTGGGGTGGTTGCCATGGTCGCTATTGTATTGAGACTCATCCCGACCTGATAGTAGTCGCTCTGCTGTTGTTGACAGTGACAAAACCTGGACAGTATCCGGCTCTGCTCCTTTTTTCTTCTCCCTTACCTCCCTCTGATGTTTAGTTTCTCAGTCATTTGACCACTTGTGCTGATTATCACTCATGCACATGCTACCTTCAGTGTGCGTCCCACCCTGTTGTCTAATTCTCAGTTCACCATGAGCTAAGTATGCATGTGGGCAGGCTGTTATTGCCACCTGCTGGAGATTTTTGAACGTTACATATTGTTGATAACATGCACAGTTTTTCTGTCAAATGAAAGCGGCTAACTCTTTTTCCTTGTTCCCATTTTTTTATTTAAATGTAGTCATTGAAAACACGAGGAGGTGAGGAAAATACTGGTATGAAACTTGAAGGAAAAAATACTTTTGAGGGATAAAAACTCACAAAAGCTTTTAAGAGATAAAGAAAAAGTCACAATGATAAGTCTGTTCCCATCTTTCTAACCAGCCACCTCTCAAACCAGAAACTACAAAAAAAAAAAAGAAGAAAATCAAGCGCCGAGGTAATAAGTGAAAAAAATTACAGCATTTCTTTTTCTTCCTTTAGTCAACAACTTGAGGTGAGAGCTCAGATTGCTCAAGCTTTCCTTGCAAAGTTCCAGCTCTCTAATGAGGAGATGGCCACACTGCGAGCTGCTCGTGATGCACCGATCACTGAGGTAATCTCTAATATCGTTTACACTAATGAATGAAATCATGTGAACAGTGCTTCTGTTGGCACCCACAGCATGGAAGGAGGTTTAAGGCGCACATCATTGCCTCCACCTGTAGCTGTAAGGTTTTAACCAGTCGTCAGTCTTTACTGTTAAACAGAAGCTCTAACATCTGTATCCTCACTCTGCCAGCATGCTGTAACATGTAATGTGTTGTAAGATGTGATCAGGGTAATACATTTTTTAAATTCATGACCGTAGTGTTTTAATTCCATAGTTGTTTTTGTTCCATTTTACTAAATGTATAGCAATGTTTTAAATTTTTCATGAAACGCCACAATCTGTCAGCTTCATGGGCCCAAAAACTGACTAGAAATGAAAAAGACCAAAAGGTTTACTACCCAGAACCGAACCAGACCTCTTGTTTAAAGTTGGGCTTGTGTAGAACTGAGACCTGGACCTGGACTTGGACCCAGTGAGAAAATCTGTGAGAGCTACTAAAGCCAAATGTTGTGTTTACCAAATGTTTTCGCCAGCAGCCGTTTTCTCTTTGTCAGGCTGTGATGCACACAATCAATGCTCCACGTCAACGAAGCTGATAAATGACATCCTAGTGTTTCTGCTGCTCTTGTCTTTTTTTTTTTTAATTGTTATTATTATCGAAGCAGCCTGACTAATTTCCCATTTACTCAAGCTTATAACTCCACTTCCTGCCATGGTGACAAATAACAAATGCGTCTGATTAGGTATCAGCCGTTTTGTTACTCGCAGCATAACAGAGACGACTGGCTACATTTGTCATCAATAACAAGCGATAGCATCAGGACTGCTAATTTGCTGTCACCCAATCTCAGATAAAAGTCTGGAGCAGAATAACAAAAAAAAATTTGTTTTACTAAAGAAAAAAAAAGTATTTTGATTCACGTAATTCTGTCGCTCATCATCCTTGTAATTTGTGTGTCATTAAATTTCCCAGGATTTTTTCAAAGTTCTCAGCCGGGTGAAGCACATTCACGAGGACGTGAAAATTCTCCTGCGAACAAACCAGCAGACTGCAGGGTAAGGTTCATATCTGACTACACGTTACTGCTCGATGCTCCATTAGCAACAAAACTAGAAGCGCCTCTTATATTTATTTTATTCACGTGTGAAATCGATGACATTTATTAGTGGAGGAAAAACATCCAGGTTTGGCATTGTCAGTGTCTGTGCTGCAGGTCACGAGTGTGTAATGTGTGTTCTCACCATGCGTTTCTTTTTCTAGGTTAGAGATCATGGAGCAGATGGCAGTGTTACAGGAGACCTCATATGAGCAACTTTACCGCTGGGCTCAGAGTGAGTACCACACAGAGTTACAATCACAATTACATTTACAACTCACTGTGGCTCTTCTCGTACAAGGAAAGAGCATATTGTTTACATGCTGAGGAGTGTATCTCCCTTATTAGTGATATGTTTCTGTTTTTGGCCTTTGCTGATCATTTATTTATTTAGTTTTTGCTCTTTATTTAAAAAGAAAACATTGCTCTTTCAAGCAAGAGTAATTGCGTGTATAGGGTCAATTAAATCCCCGTATGACTCATACCGTCTGACTGTTTTTGCCAGAAGAATGCCAAACAAAACAAAATTTCCACAGCTTAACCATGTGTTGAAATCAAAATGGATATAAACTGTTTAGATCACAAAAACCTCTTACTGGTAATTACACTGTAACAAAATATAGAGCACTTACTAAATGGAGCAGCTGTGGGTCAGGAGATGGAGCAGTCCTCCACCAATCCAAAGGGGTGTTGGTTTGAGCTCCATCTCCACCGGCCCACGTGTCAATAAATGTTCATTGTGGCTTTCTATGTATCTAGTTTATCTGGTAAATGATGACATTTGTTTTGCTGATTTCCTTAAAAATGAAAAACACTGTACTGTAGGTTCTGATGTTTCTTTGTGTGTTGTATCGGTTAATGTGTTAAGCTCAACAACAGCGGAGTGTGTTTACTCATTTTCCCCACTGTCTGAAAGATTAGCCATTGTTGTTTGTTTTGTAAGAAGCACGAGCAAACTCAACTTATGTGATCTTGTGTTTGAAAAATGTTGTCGGTGCTTTGCTTGTCCCCACCAGTATTTAGCATCAATGAGTTTAGCATAAATAAGCAGTTATTAGAAAGATGATGTTTCCACAGCACAGATTTCTTGTGCTTCTTTCCTTTTTTCTCTGCGCAGATGAATGCAGAGGACTGACTCAGGAGACGTGTGATATCAGCCCCGTGTTGACTCAAGCCATGGAGGCCTTGCAGGATCGACCTGTTCTTTACAAGTAATGCAAACTAACGCTCAATCTGAAAAATATAGTGTAATCTAAATCTGTTCACTGTCTTAGATCTTACAGATTGTCTTAGGATTTACGATTTTGAGGCTCAGTGTTTCACTGCAACTGTCTTCTTTGGGCACTTGCAAGTAAATGGAAAGACCTAAGGGCATCTGTGCCGCTGTTCTTTTGGAAAGAGAGGCAGGTTTCTTGGATATAAAACAAGAGAGCAAACAGCCTGGAGCACAAAGAGAACAGAGAATGTCACCACCGTGCAGCCAGTAAGAGAGGAGATGGAAGATCTGCTAAAAAAGAAAAGAAAATCATGTCTTAATGCTTTTTTTATCCAACAATTTAACAATCTTATGCTTATAATTTTACATTATATCTTGCATACAAAGTACAGATATTAAAGTGTATAATTTACATCAATCAATCCACATTTCTCCACTCAGACTTTCATTTCAAAGAATATGATTGAATTGATTAATCTTAGCATTGTAATTTAAAGAATTCATTTTCATGTTGCCTCATGTCACTAAAGAGAAATCCATATAAGAGTATTATAAAATGCTTCACCTACAATGATGGAGCTTTTGCTAGAAATGTGAGCTTTAAAACTTAACATTGTAATCAAAGACAATTCTCTGTTTTTCTCTCTTTTTTTTCTAGAATCATGATAAGATGCACTGCCATTATATCCCATTTAGTCTGAAAATCTGCAATAAGGACCATTATATATATATAGTTATCTCCCAAATTGCCAGTAAATCTGGCACACTGAAAGTATTTGACTATTTTTTTGTAGCTTCCGTCTCAGCTGAAATCACCAAAGGTAGCATCCTGTGTGCTCAGACTCAGCATCACCTCATTAGTGCATAAATACATAAAACATGCATGGTGATGTTTAGTAACCATGGATAGTGAATCTTTTGAATCCCTAAACTTTGAACACCATCTCCCTTGGGGTAATATTATAGATGTAAAGTTCCTCAAAGGAAACTTGAAACTTTGCTACTTGATGTTGTGTTGAAAATACAGAGGCTAACAGCAATGTTAGTCTGAGTCTTTTTGTGGCACTGACTGAAAGAGGAAGTGCACAAAAAGAAATAAACATGATTCTAATAGAAATGTGTGCTAACACATGTGCAAATAAGTTCCTTGGACAGGAGCCAAAAACTTGTACAGAGCAAGTTCTTGCACAGGAATGCCTGAAGTTTACTGTGTGGCTAAATTTATCCTTAAACAAAAAAGTTTTTTCACACGTTAATGTTTTCATGGCCAGACCTCCTCCTGTCTGCTTTGTGTTTTTGAAAAAGCACCTGTCTCTGTGCCCACACAGTATCCAAGGTCATACACTAGCTGGGTATGTTGAGGCTGGATACCAGTGTTCTTGGAGTCTTAATTTAACACTATCTTTTGTTTAGTCTGTCGCAGAGCTTGTCACCGCCAGGTCATCAGAAAAGCCTCAAACTCATTCCTTTTGGAAAAGCTAGCTCCATTGTTGATCTTAGAAACTGACCACAGCACACATTCTGTACAACAAAACTGTGGCTTCTGTCTGTTTCACACGAGGGTCGGCTGTTGAATTTGGCCTTTTTTTTTTTTTCCCCTCTTCTGTTTGTTTAGGTACACCCTGGATGAGTTTGGGACCGCACGCAGGTGTGCCGTGGTACGAGGCTTCATCGACGCCCTGACCCGAGGTGGGCCAGGAGGAACTCCTCGCCCAATAGAGATGCATTCACATGACCCTATGAGGTACAGCGCCACTCATATTTTGACTCTTTAGAAAACATTTTTGATAAATAAATTCATACATGGTGAATTCTGGGGAAACTAAATGCAGTTGGAAGAAGTGTATCTTCAAGGCAAAGAAGCTTCCTGTTACATGTTTAATGTTTATAAAAGGATTCAAATGAACCCAAACCATGATCTGTTCCCCAACCTAACCAAATAGTTTTGGTGTCTAAACTAAATTAAACTGCAACTGAAAACTAAAAACTATGAATCACTTGAAGACTCATCTCTTCCAAATACCTCTTCTCCTCTCATGGATGTTTCTGAGTCACATTGAATGAAAACATCTGACTAAATGTAAATGTTTATAAATGATAAGGTAGTACTTTCAGTTTCACACAGGGTTTGTTAAACCCAGTCTTCTTGGGGAACATCCTGTTTTGGAGCCTTCCATTTACCAAAGCCAAGTCTTGCAAAGACTGTCTTTTTTTTTTTTTTTATTGCCAAACTTTTAAAAGTCCTCCTGCGAGACAAAATGGGAGAGAGCAGACTCAAAATTCTGAGCGTAACCTCACTGATTGGTCTACTTTTATCCACAAATTGCACTTTATCTTCATGACTCGGACAGCATGAATCTGCAAGGCTTTCCACTTATTCACTGTCACATGAAAAAACAAGTATTTTTTCTAAAAAAGGAGAAGCATGCTTCAGGATCTGAGGCTGAAAGTCATATGACTGATCACAAAAACAGATGACAGTGAAATCACTGATTATGAAGCACAGTTTTGATCCACTTGCTGTTGTTTTGAAATCCAACCAGCAGGTGCTACTGTTTGTTCTTTTTGTCTTTTTTTATCAGTTTTCAGTTCAGTTCGCAGCACACAGACAATCAATCGATGCCAGAAAGACACACAGTTTGAAGCTGTGTGTAATATTGTGTTTTTGTGGATTAATATGCTAACATTTAAGCACTAAAAATAAGAGGACTGTTTTGTTATCTATACGTATATTTGGTAGGATTTTCTTTAAATAAGTTATTTTGGATAAACTTGGACACAGTTTCTCAAGGGGTTTTCCAGGTTCTGTGGGTTGTTGAAGCATCTCTTAGAATCCGGGGGGACCGTTCGATCCGCATCCTTTGTGTCCTCACATAATCTTGGACACACTTGTAAGAATTTTGCATGATCATCTGAATATATTTCTCAGATTACGAAATATTATTTTAGAGAGGGTCCAAACTATTGTGCCAAAAGTCAAATTAGACAGAAACATTTGAATAATGTCGCTGGTTTATTCTCACTCTTAATATTTCTGGAAATATCATGCACTTTTTGACAAACACAGCTTTGCCTTTCTACAAAGTGTATCTAATATATCTGTGATTGTATTTGTCACAACCACTGAAGTATAAATCAGTCACATTAAATTGTTCATTGTTTAGAGTGTCTGAGTGAGCCTGTGTTTCCCGTTGTACCACATCCTCTATCTCCTGTGCCCGGGAGCCAAATAGGAGATTTTCTCAGAATACCAACCATGCGTGGAACACAAAATCACCTCCACTTTATAAGAGGAATCAACAATTCTGAGAACATCAGGTTCTTTTTCTCACCTCCCTATGTCCTCACATTCTCAAATACACACACTCACCAAGTTAAACCTCACTGTTTTTCCACCATTATGTAACAGCAAAAAGACATTTGTGTGTGATGAGAGTAAAACGCGATGAGCCATGTTTAATTGTAGCGGTGACGACGCCACAGTAAGATGATCCCTCTGCCTGCTTCTACAGTGACGGTTAAATACAGAGCACTTTTGTCACTCTTTCAGGTATGTTGGGGACATGTTGGCCTGGCTGCACCAAGCAACCGCCTCAGAGAAAGAACATCTAGAAGCTCTGCTGAAACAAGTCACCATGCAAGGTGTGATAAGTTAACATGGTGTCCAGCTGTTCCATCATCTGGTTCGGGGTCATGCAATGTCTTTAATCATGATTTCACCAATAAAGTGGAGGTTACTTGCATTTTTTAAACCGTTTTAATGGTATTTGCTTCGACATGACTGATTATTTGTGTGTGTGTGTTCCTTTTTATATCAGGTGTGGAGGAGAACATGCAAGACGTGGTGGGACACATCACAGAGGGAGTCTGCAGGCCACTGAAAGTGGGCAGCCGACCGTTTTAATTCTGTTAAAGTCTGAAGAGCTTACTGTTGATCACATACCGTGTTCCGCCATGCTCTGCTGATGTTTAGTTATCGATCTGCTCCTTAGGTCCGGATAGAACAAGTCATTGTGGCGGAGCCAGGCGCTGTCCTGCTTTATAAGCTGTCCAACCTGCTCAAATTCTACCACCACACAATCAGGTACTGCAGAGTTTGTTCCAGATACGAACACAGCAGTGACTTTTTTGTCAAAAGATACAGATCAGGCATCAGATTTTATTCCTGACTTCAACTAAAATCATAGAATAAAACCCATCTCTGTTTTTCTCAGCTTAAGTTGATCATGGATGGGCCATGGTCAAAAAAATAGTGGCTCATGTGAATCCTCCCTTTCTTTTCTCTCTGTCTGTTCTTTTTCCAGCTCTATTATCGGAACAAGTGTTGCCTCATTGCTCATGACCATTGAGGAAATGCACCTCCTCAGCAAAAAGATGTTCTTCAACAGTTTGAGCCTTCATGCAAGCAAACTCATGGACAAGGTGCCGTTCGACCAGAGGGATTTTTTTTTTTTTTTATTTGTTTCTGTTTACTTGTCCAGATGTGAGAAGTTGACTGTTGGAAAAAAACACACTCTTAACTACAAAACAAGATAAAAGAAGAAGCCTTGTTTTTAGAGTAGAGGTGGTTCACAATGTTCTTTCATAAAAATGCTTAAATGACAGTGCAGTGAAGTTTAATGTTGCTCCCTGTGGACTCACATTGTGTATTTCAGCTCTAAATCTAAACCCTTAAAGACAACAAGGCTATTTCTGAAACACTTATGCTTGTAAACAGTTTCAGCCTCCTGGCCACAACAGCAAAAACGGTGCTAGCTGCCAAGAAACGCTATACTTGTTACCGTTTAGTTAAATTGAAATCCAAATATACCTCAGCACGGGCACGAGCTCTACCATGTTAGACACTGCCTGTCTCCTGATCAATAGCAGTTACAAGAATTATCCTTGTAGCTTCGTGTTAATCAAATTGGAGACCCTCAGGGTTTTGGTGTCAATTCCACCTGATGCCAGGAACACAGCCTTTTCATAATTTGCTCTATTAGGAGGACAAAGTTGACCAGGCTCACTTCTCTATTGTGTTCAATGAAATCAGAAGCCTCTTCATTACTGACTGATGCCCAGAGTAACAGCTTATGCTAGTTGTATATTTGTTCAACATGCTGCCTATTTCAGTTGTTTATTGTTTGATGAAGATGTGAGGACTTCGGCTAAAGATATTGTTCGGCTAACCTCTTAGTTAGTGTAACTTTGCTTGTTTGTTCCATCTGTTATACCTTTTTTTGTGATGTTCTTTTGTTGTTGTTTTTCCGCCTGGACAGGTGGAGCTGCCACCTGCAGACCTTGGACCTACAGCATCACTCACTCAGACCCTCTCTCTTCTCAGGGAGGTGCTTGCCTCCCACGACTCTTCTGTTGTTCCTCTGGATGCCCGTCAGGCTGACTTCGCTCAGGTAAACGTACATTTAGGGGAAGGAAGAAAACTGTGAGGATGCAACTCTTCTTATTGATGCCACTTCATCAGACTCAATATGAACTTGTTAATATTTTCTTGTGTTTGTGACTTTATGGTGAAATGATGTCAGAAAAATGATTGATATTCATGCTGTAACTATAATGTTTGTTTGCAGTTAGATCTTAATGTGTTTTTCATGACATTAAAGGTAGGGTGGGAGATTTTTTCCAGGAGCATTTTTTACTATATTGCTTCAAATCCTCTTTACATCCTGATTGCAGCCAATTAATTAAATTCTCCAACACAAAAATAGAATATTTTAGTCACCTGTGGAACGGACAAGACTGAAAAAAACACCAGCCAATCATTTTAAACGACCCGTTCTAAAATATTGGATGGTCATATGTCTATCAAACTCAATTGCCATTCGTCCCTTCACCCTCTGCGCATTCCCGTCTTTGTGCACAAATCACGCCGCTCTCAGAGGTTTGGAGCACTTGTAAACAAAGGCAACTTAGCGAGAGCCAGTTAGCATAGCCAGTAGACATTAGCTAGCATACTACATCAACATACGGTATACACTAGGGACATTATGGCAGAAAAGGTGCCTATATCGAGTCAGAAAAGAAAACCTCTCCTGGAGAAGGCTACTGCAAAGAAAAAAGCTGAAGGATAGCGGAGCAAGAGCAGATTGTGTTGACGCCACCGATGCACAAAGGGCTGCAAAGTGATGCCAGGGTTGCCCTATTTCTACTTGATGGATAAGATAACATTTTGTCTTAATGACTTTTGAAGAAAACAATCGATTCTGCTCAGCACTCGTGAACCCTTTGGAACAAGCATTGTGCGTTTCTGTGCTCTGGAGGCGTGGCTTTGGGGGGAACTCTGAAGAAAGGGGTTTGGACTTTTGAACTGTGTTTTCAAAATGTAGCTTTTTCGAGCTGTTTTTCCAGGATCTCCTACCCTATCTTTTAAAGTGGGAATTTTTCATCCTGACCCAGCATGTTACCGTTGTTACCAGTCCCCCTTCTTATACTGGCATGTTACTACAGTAGCTCAGAGGGAACAAAATATTTACAAGCTCTAGAGAGGGCCTTTTAGAGGTTTTTCTTACTTGGAAAAGGAGATAGAGGTGTCTGGTTGCAATTTACAATTTATACCCCTAGATGTCCCTACATCCTTCACGGCAGACTTTGAATCTTATATTCAGGGTTTTTGAATTCTTGTGAACTCATTGCTTAAAGCTTTCTCTTACTTTGCCTCTTCCAGGTGCTCTCTTGCATCCTGGATCCCCTCCTGCAGTTGTGCACTGTGTCAGCCAGTAACCTCGGCACAGCTGACATGGCTACCTACATGGTCAACTCTCTGTATGTCATGAAGACCACACTGGCTCTCTTTGAGTTCACCGACAAGAGGCTTGAGATGCTTGAGTTCCAGGTCTGACCACACTCTAAACTGTAAACCATATTTTTAAGTATATATTTAACAACTTCTCTATTTTTTCCTTTTTTGGGGGGGGTATCTACAGTAGATACATTTTTCCAATTATTTAAGGACATGGATCTGATGATAATAATAAATGTAATAATACACCACACCTGGGTAAGAACAGAGCATTTGAACAATAACATTTTTATCCAATGCGATGGCTCAGCTTACAGTCATTACATTTTCTTTAGACCTATTGTTAATGAAAAATAGTTCATTCTTCTGCCCACTTAAATGAAAAATCCAGAGCTGAAATCTTTTATAAAAAAGATGTAATTTACTGTCTCATAAAAGAGTGTGCGTCATATATTGTTGTTCATTCTCAAATGCACTATCCATCCCTCTATTTTTGGCACAGCTTTTGTAATTGAGCGTCACAAGAGCTCTTGTAGAAGTTTCATTATCAATAGCACAGTGATTCTCCATTAAGCACAAGTACCATTTGTTCACAATGCAGGCATGGATGCAATTTTATGCCACTCTCCCACATTTTTCAGATTGAGGCTCACCTTGATACGCTGATCAACGAGCAGGCATCCTACGTGCTGACCCGAGCTGGACTGAGTTACATCTACAGCTGTGTGCAGCAGCACAGCACCGAACAGGTCTCTCTTTTCTTTTTCTTTTTTTTTCTATATGTCATATTTTCATTTTACACTCACTTAATGTATGTGTATATATATATATATATATATATATATATATATATATATATTCTTTCTTTTTCGGTGTTTGTAGACCT